>OX638068.1:12881376-13034273 GCA_951804385.1 Trifolium dubium | reverse complement strand
TGTTAAAGATTATTAATTTATGTCGTGAACCTGTAAAACACATATATAAAGTGGGTTCTCCTATCTCAACCGATTTTTTTACATACACATGAGTTAGAAATAGAATCTCTAACTACATGTTTAAGAGAATCAAGACGGTTACTATTTAAACCAATTCATTATTAGTAAAATTTGATAAAATTTACACACAATAAATACTAAAATAAAGTAAGAAATAACAAATTTACCTAAGATATTGAATTTAAATAATTAATAAATTTTTTATTAAACAAAAAATATCAGAAGAACCATATGATTCTTCCATAAAATAATTTCTTAACTAGATTTACTATGAACTCTAGACTCTTCCCTTAGAAACCAAAAGATATTTCTATAATGTTATCATTTAAATTATACTTAGGAATAATGCTTTTTTTTTTTTTTGAAATTTAGGGATAATGCTTATAAATTCTTAATATTGTAAACTATAGAAATAATCAAGATCCCTTAAATTAATTTTTAGATATACACATCACTACATGAGCCAGTTGGCAGCTATTAGTTTGTGCACATCATCATATATACATCTTTGTAATATACATTTAGTTAATTACATAATTACCCTTAATCTTTACAACTAATTACATGTTGACTTTTCCACTTGTGTTCCCACACTCATTTATATATAAACACCTTTCACCTCCTCCTCCTCTATAATTATTTCTACCTTTCAAAAAAATTTCATCACTTCAATTATTTCTCTTCCTAGAAATAAAATCTTTGTTTGAAACAAAAAATGAGCAACATAAGTATGGTAGAGGCAAAGCTTCCACCAGGATTCAGATTTCATCCTAGAGATGAAGAGCTTGTTTGTGATTACTTGATGAAGAAGGTGACAAATAGTGATTCTTTTCTCATGATTGATGTTGACCTTAACAAGTGTGAGCCTTGGGATATTCCTGGTTAGTATTAATGCAATATATATGAATCCATGATCTTAATTTCTCTTCACTATATATTACTCCATCTAGTTTTTAATATAAGAGAAAGTTTATTTAATACTCTATATTATAAATCAGAATGAAATCTTTGTTGCTTAATATATCTAAAAAGTAAATTTTCTCTTATATTAAAAAATCGGAAGTCGTGCATTCCTTAATATATATAGCTATACATTATTGCCTCATATATATACACATGACTTGTTTCTTTGTGTCCATATTCATTAGAACTTCACAAAAATTAGATTTTTTTTGACAGAATTTAGTAGTTAAATTCAATGTTAAAATTAATATTTTTTTTATAAATAAATAAGATTATGTTAATTGTATAAGATTCTTTGTATTTGTGATTGCTCCATCAATTTAATATTTAAGTTTGATACTGCGGTTGATAAAATACAAAATGAGTTGTTACTTTCAGTTGATTGAATTCTTGTTCTGTTTTGAATTTTGATAAGTGTAAATTGATTGTGTGATTGAGTTTATGATAGCAACTGGAATGGTTATAATAGATTCCTATTTGTAGTATGTGCTTTGATAAAAAAATTTGCCTATTAATTACTTGTGAATAATGATGTATCATAGTATCAAGTTTATTTTAAATTTCTAACTTTGGTAGGCCAGAATTTCACACTTTAATTTAATTTCTTAGAAATATATATCTCATAGAGAAGAGACATGATATTTTGAATTTTGATCCCTGAATAATAGTTAGTACTAGTTTGCTATGGACAAAATGTAATTGAATATATATGTTCTATTTTTATTTCTTGTGAAATAATTAGAAAAGACATAACATTGTTTTCAGTTTGCAATTTTTATGTAGGTCATAAGTTGACATAAGCCTTTGTATTTTAATGTGTGTCATTGGGTTTATTCCTAATCCCAGTCTTATTATTATTATTATTATTATTATTATTATTATTATTATTATTATTATTATTATTATTATTATTATTATAAAATCAGTCTTATTATTATAATTATAATTATTATAATATAGAAATAGTTAGGTACAGGTGGCGGCACTCAAACACTACATAATAAACAAAAAATTGGAATATAAAGAAGAATATTGGAAAATAGTACCATTGTTATAATTTATAAAAAGACATTTATAATTAAATCATTTAAAAAATTGCTATAAAATGTTTACATAAACAAATTCATATTATTTATGGTTAAAATATACACACCACTTTTTCTTTTTGATAACAAATACATACTATTTTGCTTATATAACAAATACAATACATACTATATAAAATTATTACAATACTATCATATCTTCGACCCTCTTTTATAACAAAAAAAGTTATAATACTTTCTAATAATACGTATAAATATAAATCACCCTAATTTTAAAAATTGCTATAAAATGTTTACACACAGAACTTATCCTTTTATAAACTATAAAGTGTTTGATTGTGAGATTTTCATGATAATATGATGATGCAAATCATTGTTTACATTGCAATAACACACAAGTCTATACTATTCATGAACGTGATTAACTTACATGTCATATAGTAAAGTGATTGAACTTCAAGCTTTACGGATTCTATCCAACTATGTATGTTAATCTTGCCTTTCATGTCAAAAAGAAAAGATAGATGACTCCAATTGTCTAATAAAAAAATTATTGAGTAGATCAATTTTATAAATTTTTATAATATTTTAAAACAATTTGATAATTCATCAAATAATTTTAAATCAACTTATAATAAACTTTTAAAAAATATAAATAAAGAATAATACTTAGATTATAAAAGTACGAATTTCAAATTTATATAACGTTTTGTGTTCATCATTAAAATATGATGGCAATAAACTTAATTATTGTTTATAATGAGTTCATAAATAGAGTAGTTCATTTCAGAGTTACTTCAGACATCAATATATCTTCATTTTTATATATTATTTTTATATCATTAATTGTTTAATTAATAGAGTAATTATTTTTTGTTACAATTTTAATAAAGAAATTATTATTTTTGTAAGCACCTACCATGTTTGTTTTATACTAGTATTTTCACCCGTGATGTCGCACGGATTCATTATATTAATATATTTTATTTAATTTATAACATCACAATAATACTAACTTTGTCCTCGTAACATAGCTCAAATGGTAAGAGTTGTGAGATATATGGGATGGATAGGGGAGTTCCAGCGTTCAATCACTGGCAGAAGCAATTTATATTTCTGATGTATAAAAAAAACAATAATATTAACTTTTTTTTTCTAATATTATTTTCTAAATTATCTATATTATTTTAATATCTATTTTTTTACAGTCAAAATATCTAAATCTTAAAATTAGATTGAATATCTATACAAATATCTAAATGGTAATTAATTTCAGATCGAATATTTGTTTAAAACTATTTGTTCATATAAATTAAATCAAATGATTAAGGTCAGATTTTTTTTATAATATTATTTCCCTTTTTTTACGGTCGGTAAAATTATTATATATTTATTTTAAATGTAATTTTTAACTAATTATTATTTTTCAAATTTAAATAGTTATAGAAGTTTTATATCAACAATGAAAAAAATAGAGTTTTAGGCTTGATATGATGGGTCAATATTGAAGCTTTGGTGCAGTAGGTTGTATGGCATGTGTTTGTAGTTTAATTATTTTGAATATAATTTCAACTCTTTGATCATGAAATCACGATAATCAGTTTTGTATTTTATATAAGCATGTCATGACTGAAAAGAAATTGATAAGGATAGCCAAATTAAAAGACACATCAACAATTAATGGAACAGGCTACAATTATGTGTATGGGGCCTATACAATAGTATCTAGAGTATATAATTTCCAATATTAATAATAACTAAGTTAAAAAAAAAATCAAAATAATAAAGACAAACAGAATTATCATTATGTAATATATTTCTTTCCCCTGTTCTGCCTTAGGCCAAATTATCAATTCTAGCAATAATAATTAAGACAGAAAAAAAAAATTCATGAGCATATAATTTAAAGGTTTAAGTTAAAGAGTCGCGTTCATGCTAACATGTGTTTTAAAGATATATATTTATTTCTTTTTATAAAATTTTAACGGTTAGTGTTAAAGTATATAACAGAGAAATTTTACATTTAATGATATAAATAATTTAACTTTTAAAAAGGAATAGCATAAATTTTAAGAAAATATTTTTATATTTATCTTCTTAATATATGTCCTCCGGACATATGTAGCATTTTCTTAAGTTAAACTATAATAATATTTAGTCTACAAATATTCTCAACTTAAATAATTAAAATATTAAAATTGTTAGATCAATTATTATGACCGGAATTCGTATTCAAATTCTTACACTTATGTGAGTTTTAGATAGATATTATTATTTCATCTATTAAAAAGTTGATATTATTATTAAGGAGGACAGTTGGTTTTTTAACTAGTCATAGTTGACTTCAAAACTAAACTGATTTACACCTTTAATTTTATTGATCTACTGCACATGTTCTGTTTGACATTTGACATATTTTTTTCTTCCATATATAACTCTCTCCCAGAACATATTTCACTATACAAAAATAAATATGATTTACAATATTATTACTATATCAATTTTGATTTCTATTATATACTTGTAACTATTTATTTTTCTATCATTTTTAGCCTTATTATTTTAAGAGATAAAATTCAAACTCTAAGTTATATTGACTACACATAGAAAACATAGAAAGTATAATTTTAATTTTTTTGATGTAAGTCGGATATTCACCACATATAACTACAAAGGTTAATTAATTATCGAGTTTTATAAGATCAAAATTGCAAATTTTCTTTAAAAATTTTAACGATATTGTATGTCCAAACCAATGATCAAACTCATAACTTTAGTTAAGTTAGAAGAGACTGTGTCATCTCATCTAAAACATTCAAAATATATTATTTCTCAAAAACTAATCTGTGTCAATATGTCAGTATTCGAGTCGTGTTCTGTATCCGTATTTGTGTCTGTCCTAATAATTCACATTGTAATATGGTGCAGAAACAGCATGTGTGGGAGGGAAAGAATGGTATTTCTATACACAAAGAGACCGCAAGTATGCAACTGGGCTGCGGACAAATCGTGCAACTGCATCAGGCTATTGGAAGGCAACTGGAAAAGACAGATCTATCCTTCGCAAAGGCACTCTTGTTGGAATGAGAAAGACTTTAGTGTTCTATCAAGGAAGGGCACCTAAAGGAAGAAAAACTGAGTGGGTTATGCATGAATTTCGTATTGAAGGTCCTCATGGTCCTCCAAAAATTTCTTCTTCTAAGGTAAATATTATAATATTATTAATTTAATGGAATAACACACATTTTGTTTTCATGCTAAATAGCACAAGCTTTATTTTAATTTGCCTTGGACAAGTATGTAAGATACTCCCTCCGTCCTATATTACAGGAGAAAAAACAAAAATCATATTTATTAAAAAAAAGTAAAATATAATGATTTAAGTATATTTTTTGTATTTTCTTTAAAAAAAAGTTATATAGAAATATGTAAAAATAATTTTTATTAGTTATTAGTTATGAAAAAAATAAGAGAGAGTAAAATTTTTTTAAAAAGATAAATATTTATGTTTTTTTTTTATATTTTGAAACAAAAAGAAGAGTTTGTTTTCTCTTATATTATAGAATGGAAAAAGTATTTGGTTTCCATTTACAAGAAATGGTCAACTATTGTTTATCCATTTATAATCTTGATAATAGAATATCATTTTGCAATATATTTTTGGTAAATAGTATAGCATAGTATTATATTATTTCCCTTGCATGAATCATGGAGGCAACTTGTCACTCACATATAAAAATTAAAGGACTCTTGACTTTTAGAATATGTTTTTATCTGTTTTGAAAGTTGAAACTATATTTGTCTCACATGGCTATTGGCTACAATGTGACTACAAAAAGATATTGGGTAGCTTACCTAAGTAGATCCTCTTTGAATTTTTTATTCAAACACTTATGTAAGCATATGAAAGTACAAATTTCTACCATTTACAAATATTTGTGTGTATATGTCCTTGTTGAAAACAGGTTTGTTATACCCAACAACTCAAGACCATATAATTTTAATTGAATGACTCATATTTTAAACTCGACAAATTAGGTTTTAAAATCGAATTGGATCGGTGTAGTCGGAGTGCAGTTAGCATCATGTTACTGTCTCATCCTAATCGGACGATTACAAATCACAGACTGCATTAACTTTAGATCGTTTTTTAACATTTATAACTTTAAACGACATTTATTTTAGACAAGAAGTAACAATTTGCATATTCTTTTGTACATACAGGAAGATTGGGTTTTGTGTAGAGTGTTCTACAAAAACAGAGAAATTGCTACAAAACCAAGCATGGGTAGTTGCTATGATGACACAGGCTCTTCATCACTTCCAGCATTAATGGATTCTTACATAAGTTTTGATCAACCTCAATTCCATACAGATGAATTTGAGCAAGTGCCCTGCTTCTCCATTTTTTCTCAAAACCAAACAAATCCTATCTTCAACCATATAACAACAAACAATATGGAACCAAAATTACTTCCACCAAACAATAACAATGCAACTACATTTGGAGGAGGAGGAGCTTATAGCTTAGACCCTTTATCATGTGATAGAAAAGTTTTAAAAGCTGTTTTGAATCAACTCTCAAAAATGGAAAGAAACCCTCTTAATAATCAAATTGTTAAAGGGTCATCACCAAGCTTAGGTGAAGGAAGTTCTGAGAGTTATTTATCTGAAGTTGGTATGCCACACATGTGGAACAATTATTAATGTGGTATATATTACTTTGTGCTCCTATTTAAATTTTCTTGGTGTGACTTTCTCCAAGTTGAAAAATTGGATCTCTGCAACACCATACTACAACGACCGTAGAAGATCCAGGATTCAAGTTATAACAAAGGGTAAAAAGGAATCTAGATCTTCTACGGCTGTAATATGATGTTGCAGATGTAGGATATCCAATTTCAATGAAAAGGTACACGGTCGAAAATAGGAGTACGACCAGGAAGAAGAGAAAATTCATTGTTTTAAGTCTTGATAGTAGTATCTATGTATAATCTTCTTGGTGTTAGCTATTGATATATAAATATCTATCCACATGATATGTTCCATTATATTAGAAAAATGGGACTTTGTAATTGGAATTTATAAATTTGTAGTTCATTTTAGTTAGTGAATGAAGGATTATTTTTCTTTTGTTAAATTATAAAACAAAATAAAGGCCTTTTTAAAAATGAGACAACTGAAAAAATGTTATGTATATTACCAAAACAGGCAACCAAAAATACATGTTGGTATACTATTGATTGACAGGTAGTCTAGCAGAATGAGTTGAACTCCGACAAAATATGATAAACCAATGTTCGAATTTTAATTGTAAGATGTATTCATATTTGAGATTCGACACATCTTAAATGTGATTATTTTGAAGTGTACGAAGAAAAAAACCAACGCATATCGGTCTTTCTTCGAAGTGTAACTCATCAATGCTTTCCGAAACCAGATTCAAAGAAAGACTCATGGAATTGAAGTAAACGATTTACCTTATAGCTAGATATAAATGGTGATCAGTAGAAGAAGACTAGAAGTCTGAAATTGTTGCTCTTATCATTAGCTCAATTTGTATGACAGATGACTAGAAATCTGAATTTTCTTATCAATCTTGTTTTCAATAGCTTGTAAATCAACTTATTAATCTTTAAAAAGGTTTTTCTATCATGTTAGAGAAACCCTCTTTACAAGAGTGCCTTAAATAAAAAAGAAATTGTTTAAAGTTTATCTTTACAATAAAATGAGAAATTGTTTCATTTCGTAGCACTGCAAGCCATATATAATTTTCTGGGCTTAGTCACAGGTTTAATTTAGTCCACTGATGAACTTTAGCACTTGCTTGCAACACACTTATATATGTTATGTATATAAGTACCTGCTTTATCACTTCAATTTTAGTCTTCCAATATCAAATAATGTAGCCATTAGTTTAGCATCATTGAAATGAATGACACAATGACAGCATGCTTTAGCATCACAACATACGAGCCATAAATACTGAATAATAGATATAAACTAGATGCTAACCCGCGCGCTGCGCGGATAAACTATATTTTATCTGTGAGTTCAAATAAGTGAAAAAAAAATGTTAAATAACTATAGTTTTTTTATTAGAGTAAAATTTGTGTATGTATTTACGTGTTCTGAAAAGTTATAGGCATCAAACACATGCTAGGCAATCAGCCGCAGAAAGACACTAATTATTGTTGGTTACAACAGAAAGATTTCTTTTAGTATTAAAAACTCACACACACAAAAAGTGAAAGGATTGAATTTCAAACCCCCGATCATAAACATCAACAAATGTAGCCAATGCTTTAGCAAGACTGAATGACAGCATGCTTTAGAAAGACTGAATGACAGCATGCCTTAGCATCACACATACAAGTCAAATATTTCCATCTAAAGTAAAAACAATCAAATATTTCCATCTAAATACTGAATAATGAACAGTAATTGTACAAGCAATAAATATTTTCATCTAAAGTTAACGCCAAATGACAAAAAACAATCAAAAGATTGTCATCTAAAGTTAGCAATCCTAAGTAGGATAGCAGCTCTAGTCAAACATAATAGAAGCAAATATCGGACAAAAGGAGTGCCATAATTGAACTTTATACAAGATCTTATTATATAACTATTATTGATGCAGAGAAACAAAAGAAGAATTACTAAAATTTCACCAGAGTTAACTATTTCTATCTATATTACATAACTTATTTAAAGCTGCAAGCAAAAGTTGATTAAGCTCTAAGCATGACAAAAAAACAGTGTTTTTTCGCCTAGGTGGTCTATCTGGAATTGATCCTCGTTTGAATTTAGAAGATTCATGCCTTGCCAATTCCGGTGGAATAGGACTTTTACTCTGAATGAGCATTTGGTTGAGGTCGTAAAAGACATCAGTGTCTTGAAGAGTAAGGAATGTTGTAGCCACACCAATTTTTCCAGCACGACCAGTACGCCCAATACGATGGGTATATGTTTTAATATCCCCTGGCATATCAAAGTTAATAACATGAGCCACGTCAGGTATGTCAATGCCGCGTCCAGCGACATTGGTTGCAACAAGCACATTATTTTTCTTTGTCTTAAATTCTTCAAGATTAATTGTCCTTTGGTCTTGTGATTTTCCTCCGTGTAAACTGGTCACGCGATAACCATTATTGTCCAGATGCTTAGCAAGATAATCGGCGTTTTTCTTTGTATTCACAAACACAATTGCGGTCTTGTCATTAAGTTCATCCAACAATCTTTGAAGCTTATATAATTTCTCAGACTCCTTCATCATGATGACACGTTGGCTGATCAAGTCTGTGGCTTTTCCAGCAGTCCCTATATTCACCACAACAGGGTTCCTCAAATACTTCCTAGCAAGCCTCTCCACCGCAGGCCGCATGGTGGCACTAAACATATAAGTCGTTCTATATATTTTCTTCTTGTCGAGCTTCTCGTCTTCATTTTCAGGTTTGAGATTACTAGTAGGCATAGCATCCAAAACGCTCATAACCTGTGGCTCAAAACCCATATCAATCATTCGATCCGCCTCGTCAAGAACAACATAACTACACTGGTTAAGAACCATGTAACGACGCTCCAAACAATCAATCAAACGACCAGGAGTAGCAATCACAATTTCACAACCCTGTCTTATCTTAAACGCTTGTTCCTCAATAGAGCGACCGCCAACAATAGAAACCACTTTAATTCCCATATACCGAGCAAATTTAACTGTCTCATCCTCAATCTGCTGTGCAAGCTCACGAGTTGGTGCCAAAACAACAGCATACGGACCATCAGCCTCATTGTTCTCATTAATTGCAGGAAGCTTTGATATATAACTCAACATAGGAATCACAAATGCAGCAGTCTTACCTGAACCAGTCTCAGCAACACCGATAACATCGCGCTGCTGCAGTCCAAGAGGAATAGCAGCCATTTGAATCGGAGAAGGGGTTTTGTAACCAACATTCTCCACAGCCTTCAAAATATCTTTGCTCAAGTTGCTCTCAACCCAACTTCTCATAGGATGTGGAATCTTTGAACCACCACCTTTGTAGGAAATATTGAAATCTTCCCTAAATATACGCCAATCTCTCTCTGTCATCTCTTCAAGCTTTTTCTCACTCCAATGACATTCAACTCTCATATCAAACTTGTCATACTCGGGCTTCAACTTTCTCTTCTTCTGCTCGCGGCGATCAATGCCAGCGAAAAAACCTCGACCAAATAGAAGGAGAGGCTGATGAGGGTTTTGGTAAAGGAAATTCATGTCACCCGAGGTATCATCGGTGTTTTCCCAATCGGATGAGAAACGACGGTTAGGCTTCATGATAACACGTTTTGTAGATATTTTGGCGCCAAGGTATTGCTCTTTGATCGAATCAAGGTTCAACTCCTGAGCATTATTCTCTTCTACCATTATTTTAGGTTCATGATTATTTTTGGCGTTGGAGGAGTGTTCTCCAAGGTATCTTTGTTCGTCGTTGCGAATGGATTTTTGGTGTTCCCGCTGTGCTTTAGTGTTGAAGACTGGTTTGATTACCATAGTCGGAAATTCGTCGGCTTCTAATGATTCTCCGGAAGACTGGTTTGGAGTTGCGATAATATATTACTTGCTTAATTGCTTGCACGTGAAGTAAAGAAGAGAGAGCTAAAAGAAGTAGTAATATATATACTTGTAAATATATTTGAGGACTTTAGTTTATGTTATTCATTTATGATTATCAGTATATATAGGTAAATATAATGGACCAATTATATGGCCCAACTAGGTTATTCTTTTTGTTTTTTGTTATTCTTTTTTAACTCGTTTTTTTTTTTTTACAGACTTAACTAGCTTAATTTTATTTTTTTGGGTACAAATTTAACGCTTATTCTATTTGTTTAAATAAATTATTCGTATTATTTTTGTAAAAAAAAAAGGACTTAAATTCAGTTGTATTTATTGCCTTATTTTGTTAAAACTGCAATTTTTATCCTATTTTGAATTATGCAATTTTAGTTTTGTGTTTAATTTTTTTTGCCAACATATGACGTTTATCATTTCCAATTTGACAACGTGACAAGAAAGTAAATAACTTGATATGAAAGTGAAGAGCTAATTACTGAGAATCTTTAGAAATAAGATGTTAAATTGGGTATTGTAAAAAAAAAAGTGTTAAATTGGATATTTTCAAAAACAAAAAGTGTCAAATTGAGATATACTTCTTTCTCAACTAGGGTTTTTTTTTTTTGTATTCTTTCTTAACTAGTTTTTCTATTTACAGACTTAACTAAGTTGTTAAATTGGATATTGTCAAACAAAATAAAGTGTTTATAGAAAGAAAAAAAAAACATCAATTTAAAATGATATAAATGAATAAATGATTGAGACAAGTCATCAAATTGAATGGTAAAAAAATATGAATTTGATTAAAATAAAATCAAAATTTATATTAATGGGAAAAAAAAAAACAGAACAAATTATGATTGAGTGTTATACATAGTATTTTTCAAAAAAAAAAAGTGTTATACATAGTATCATGACATTGACTACAGATATTGAAATAAACTGTTCTTGACTGAGTTATTTAATGGACATCATATACTACTAGATTTGAGAATTTATATATTTGGTAAAAGAAGAACATATCCTTTCTAATGTTTATGATGTCTTATATAGAGGAATTTGATGAGAATAGTGGAGGGAGTAGTTGAGAGAGTGTTGGAGGGAATGCAGGAAGTAGTGAGATAGTGGTGGAATGAATGTAGGGAGTAGTGGGTGAGATATCCCTTCCTGATGCTTATGTGCTGGGTCAGCATATATACTTGTAACTGAGTATTCTCGCCATGACGTAGCCGAGTATTACTCGCCTATACAGGAGAGTCTATATCGGCTATACGCTACAATTTATTTATCTCATTTTATGGGCAGGTTAGAACAAATTCTACTGCGGTACACAACACTTCCGATAACTTTCAAGGGAAACAAACAAACCTGTGATATAAAAACATATCATGTCATTGAAAGCCCTTCAAGGCTTTAATTGTGAAATACTGAAATGTAAGCTTTCCATAAAACATTGATCTTGGCACTTGGTAGTTGCCTCTTTCAGACTACTCATGATGAGAATGGGAATTCTTCATTGAGTGAGAGCAGTTGACAAAGCTCTTTGTCTCCCATGGCGCGAATTGCAAGCTACTACAATATAACATACAAAATCGTCTGCACTATACATGAATGCAGTTTTGTCTGTAATAATATTGTAATAGCTTGTAATTTGCCCCAAGTCAGTGACCTGAAAATATCCACTCTTGCTATCATACTTCACCATATTACTTCTATCTAAGAGTGTTGCAGCCTTATGAATCTGCAAAATTTAATAGATCAATATTAGACACATAAATTGATAATACACATAACGCATGACAGTGTATAAGCAATATATACCAAAAGGATTCCACATTGAATATATCTCATTTGAAATCTATTACGAGATAAGATAGGGATCACAAGAGTGTGTGACTGTGTGTTATCTTATTGTTGCTATAGGATAGGTAAAATCTGTTACTACTTAGTACTTAATATCATTATGTGTGTATGTCTATATTGTAATCCTCTGTGCATTCCAATTGGTCAAGAGATATATTCCTTTCTGAAATATTCTGTTCAATTTTTATGAAAGTGTCCATCTAGTAAAATATTCAAAGGAGATACATCAAAGTCAAACTAGCACATAAAAAAATGAGTTCAAGTACCTATGTCTAAATAGAGTGAGTAATTTTCATAACCATGAAGACAAATTCTCAACAGTGTCGACAACCAAGGCTGTGTTTCGAGAGCTGTGACAAAAGATTAAAACTACAGACAGGAGGTATGGTAGTTGGTAGAGGGTGAATAAAAGGAAGCATAAACTGTGAAATATGAGTACAAGAAGAAATGTAGTGAGCTTAACTGAATTTGATATACATGACGACATAAAGAGGATGCGAATTTGGTGAAGGCAACACAATGCATACAGGAAAAGGCTTCGGCTGAAAAACAATGCAACAAGGCCTTTCACCTTTGTGCAGTATTGTATGCAATTGCATTGTGTTTAAATTGTTAATTGAGTGTAGCAGCATATAAGTTGGAATTGACAAGTGAAAACAATTAGAATTTGATAACAGATGAAAAGATAATTGTTAGTGTAGCATGCAATTCTACAGGAATATACCAATAATAAGATTTAGTTCCATTTTCATGCAATTCTAAGTAAATTATACTGATGACATGAATAGATACTACAAAAATGGAACCTAGTAAATAAACCAAAACTAGAGAGGTTAGTTATTCTCAAAGCCATGAAGATATGAATATCTGGTTCACATATCATGTTACTCTACTAACAGCAATGACAACAACATTCACTACATAAATAAATTAAATCAATGACAACAACATTCACTAACAGCAAGGAATGAACCTAGTAAACAATCAAATAATGACATAGAAACTGGTTTAGTTTAGGTAATAAAAACCAAAAGATAAACTAGAGCAGTGAGATACTTACCAAATCAGCCCTGCTCTCCTCCGACGTTATATCACCGGTTAGGACAACTGGTGCTGAACCATATAGATCAGGATTCCTCAGCAGTCAGCATATAGACATACAAGTATATCAAAACCAATAACAGGTTTCCTTCATATTTTGAACAGTACCGAGAACAATTTCAGCATCCAGCTGATCAGCCAGCTTGGAAATAAACTTGGTCTCAATAGGAAGTTGGTGGTTCATGATAGAGTGGTAAAACTACAACTCTTTGTTGTTAGTAACAATTATTCCCTCACAATAAAAGTCACATTGAGGCCTTCCAGCACAACCCAACATATGTATAACATCTAGATGACCCAGTTCAATCCATGTCCCCTTTTCATAATTGTAAAACTGTGCTCCTTTAATTATAACTGCACTGGCTGAGAGATTCACACCTCAGACAAAGGCTTTATCAAATACCAAAACTTGCAGATGACCTTCGGCAAATAGTTCCTCAACTACCTTACAATCTTCACTTCGCATATTTGTATTTATGAATAGCAAAGCCATCTTGCGGCTTGCGCTACCTTCTTTAAGGAACCTACTAATAGTACCATTTGCGGTTGCAGCACCTCAAATGGCTCTAGCAGTTTCTTTACTGAGAAGTGGAATATTGTCACACTGAACATTCAACATTATCAAACTTATACACAACATTTGAAGCTTCTCATCATTGACGAAATTCAATTTTTTAATGACAGTAAATGGCCTGTTCATGAAAGAACACAGTTATCTCTAGCCAGAACAAAACCATAATTTTTTCATAGCAAATATGGTTCATGGAACACTTTAATCTGCGTCTTTTCTTTAATTCCAATACAATACTGAGAAATTAGGACATGTTTGTATCTAACATAAAAAATAAACAACTCATGGTTTACATCATGTAAGAACTTTACAACATATTCATAATTAGAGAAATTAGGACATAACTCGACGAACCTAGTGAGTCGTTTGTATGTATAATTGTTCTTGAAATGATGCTTTTAAGAACGGGCTCTCTGTTGTCATTAACAAAATTAAATCCCGTCAATGATTTGAACCTTCTCATCATTGACGAGATTCAATTTCTTAATGACAACATAAAACTTGTTCTTGATAGCATCATTGCAAGAACAATTATATATAAAAGGACTTCACTCGGTTTGTGATATTATCTTCTAATTTCTCTAACTATAAAGATGTGGCAAACTTCTTGCATGTTGATGTAAACAATGGGTTGTTTATTTTTGATGATAGATACAAACATGTACTAATTTCTCAATATTATATTAGAATTAAAGGAAAGGCAAAGAATCAAATATATTGCTCCATGGACCATATTTGTTATGAACAAATTATGGACGTAGCTAAAGAGAACCATGTTCTTTCAAGAACTGACCCTCTATTATCATTAAAAAATTTAATCTCGTCAATGATAGAAAGCTTAAAATGTTTTATATAAAATCAACAATGATGAATGTTACGTGTGAGTTGTGACAATGTCTCACTTCTCAAGAGTTGTCACAATGCTGTATGTATCTGTTGTCATGTTATTGATGGCTCTTCATTCACCTAGCTCGACAACCTCAATATCATATTCCAATAAATAATTCTTCAAATTCCTAACAACTTCAACCATAAGGGCCTCTTAATGTGCTAAATGAAGAATTTAATATGCATTGCGGTCAATAGAACCATCAACGGGATTCCTATGACTCTTAATCTACTAAAGGTTAGTAACAACAGCAATGCTGGACTTTCCAGCACCAGTTGGGAGTACAAAGCAACAAAAGATTATCATGCTTAAAGAGGGCAGTTTCTTAAACTTTGTTTTGCTATCTATTAACCTGAGTCACTCCTTCGAAAGCTGATTTGCCCAATTGGGTATAGCTTCACCAATATAGAATCTACCACAAGGCATGAAAGCGGTTTTCTTAAGTCGAAGAACTTGAACACATATTTTTCCAAAGGGCTAACAGATTTTGAATCTTTCACCATTAGAGTTTGAAACATGATCCTCCAATTCCTCTAATCCTCAAATCAATTGATCTACTCATCCCCCAACAAATACTTATTATGATATATAAGTAATAGCATTATGAGGATAGAGCGAATTAGAAAATAACATATGTTATCCTATCTTCCCGTCTCGTTTCACTTCTCTCTTTTCTCTCACTTTACCTTATATGATGATTTTTGAGGATTTCTTCACTGCTATATTTTTTTGTACGAGTGATACTGCTTCCTTGGGAGTTTATATTTTTTTTTTGAGGATTTCACGATTTTTTTTATTTTGAGAAAAAAAATCGTCGAATATTATTCGATTTCGATAATAAAATCTTGAGTTTTTTTATTTTGAGAAAAAGTCCTCATATTAGGGTTTTCGGCCGATTTTAGAGTTTATAGCCAATTTAAGGGTTTTGGTCGAGTTTATGGTTGATTTTAGGGTTTATGTCCGATTTTAGGGTTTACGTGGGGTTTATTGATTTTTTTTTCGATTTTAGGATTTTTGGCCGATTTTTAAGATTTTTGCCCGATTTTACTGTTTTCGGCCAATTTATGGTTTTTTGACCGATATTAGGATTTAGGTCTGATTTATGGTTGATTTTAGGATTTTTTACCGCTTTTACGGTTTTCGGCTGATTTTTTGAATTATAACCGATTTTTGGGTTTTTCACCGATTCTAGGATTTA
Source organism: Trifolium dubium (assembly GCA_951804385.1). Lineage (NCBI taxonomy): Eukaryota > Viridiplantae > Streptophyta > Magnoliopsida > Fabales > Fabaceae > Trifolium > Trifolium dubium. The sequence continues at coordinate 13,017,986 of OX638068.1, read as the reverse complement.
GGTCTGATTTATAGTTGATTTTAGGATTTTTGATCGATTTTAGGATTTAGGTTTGATTTTAGGATTTTTGACCGATTTTACATTTTTTGGTCGATTTTTGGGTTTTTGACCGATTTTAGGATTTAGGTCTGATTTGTAGTTGATTTAAGGATTTTTGCCCGATTTTACGGTTTTCGGCCGATTTTTGGGTTTATTGCCGATTTTTGGGTTTTTCACCGATTTTAGGATTTTGGTCTGGTTTATAGTTGATTTTAGGATTTAGGTCTGATTTATAGTTGATTTTAGGATTTTTGACCAATTTTTGGGTTTATAGCCGATTTTAGGGTTTTTGACCGATTTTAGGCTTTAGGTATGATTTATAGTGATTTGAGGATTTTTGTTCGATTTTAGGATTTTTGCCCGATTTTACGATTTTCGGCCAATTTTTGGGTTTATAGTCGATTTTGGGGTTTTTGACCGATTTTAGGATTTTGGTTTGGTTTATAGTTGATTTTAGGATTTTTGGTCGATTTTAGGATTTTTTTACTGATTTTATGGTTTTCGGCCGATTTTTGGGTTTATGTCAGGTTTGTTGTCGATTATAGGTTTTTAGGCCGATTTTAGGGCTCATGTCGGGTTTATGGTAAATTTTATATTTTTATAATGATTTTAGGGTTATGCTCGGGTTAGGGGTAAATTTTAGGGTTTTCAGCTGATTTTATGTTTTTCGACCGATTTGATGGTTTACGTCGAATTTACGGTCGAATTTATGTTTTTGACCGATTTTAAGATTGAGGTCAAATTTAGAATCGATTTTGGAGTTTCGGGTCAATTTTAGATTTTTTTACCAATTTTATAGAGATAAGGGAATTTCAAATTCCTAGCTTTTAGGTGTCATTTGAAATTCCTTCAAATTAACTTATGTAAAATACTTCACAAATTCCCATCATTTTGAAAATTCTCCAAATTAATTATCCAAATAAGGGAATTTACATTGAGGAATTTCAAATCCCTCAAAACATTACTTTACCTCAAAAAAAATCCCTCATCCAAACACACTCTTATATTTCGGGACAAAAAAAAGTGGTTTTTTTCCCTTATATTTCGGGACGGAGGGAGTAATATATACTAACTTGGTATTTATAACTAAGTGAATACTCTTAAATCTAAACTAAATCTCTGTTGGAAATAATATAATATCATTGATGTTGCCTTTCCTAAAAGCTTAAGTTTTTGGGATAATCGGTCATTTGACATGGTATCAGAGCTTTTATGACTAAGTGGTCGAGAGTTCGATTCCCGCTCCCCTCACTTTCTAATTAAAAAAGTGGAATTTTAAGCATATGGTAGGTGGGCCTATGCATTATCCACGCTTCAAGCCCAATGAACTCTTGCGTGAGGGGGCGTGTTGGAAATAATATAATATCATTGATGTTGCCTTTCCTAACAGCTTAAGCTTTTGGGATAATCGGTAATTTGACAATCTCTTTAATATAGAAATACAAACTGACAAATATAAAATAATAAGAGATATTCTCTCAACAAATATAATTTAAACTTAATGCATATCTTAAAATGAGATGAGATACAACACGACTAGGATGGAAGAAAATAAAACTCATACATAAAAGTGAGTTTGGTTTACATAAGTTAGAGATTAGTTAAGTTTGGACTGAACAAAATAAGACTCTTTCTTAAAGATTTCCTGCTTTTCCACTGTACTTTTTTAAAACTTTTTTGGGGATTAATGCTCTGCATGGTCCTGTAAATTAAAGAAGGGAATATTGGAAACAAACTATGAAGTAACAAATCTCAATCACTTGGTAGGGGTTTTCAATTTTCGAGTGACATAAATGTTATGTTCTCAATGGTTTCATGTTAAAACCAACGCCTAAATGCAGGAACCGACGCAGCACACTAGCACAGCCAGCCTTGGTACCTAAGTCATGTTCATAGAATAGAAGAATAAACAAAATAAATAACATGAAAAACCAAAAAGATGATGAAGAAAACAAAATGTTGAACATTGGAGTTTATCCTGATGCACCCAACAAACTTTGGAGTCCAAAGTTTGGACTATCTCTCTCCCCAAACGCAAGTTTCTCATATTCTGCTATGTTCGGACAAAACATGAATCCACAATTCCAAGTTTTCGTGGCAAATCAAACGTGAATCTAAGGACCTGTATGTTATAAATGCAGTGTAAGAATTGCATCCTAACTTATTCACAGTTTCAAGAACTTTGGATATTATATCATCCAAATTATCAATGATTCAATGTGATCAAATGGCCTATGAAAGTGAACCCCAACGGATAAATGTATGTATGTTGTGATGCTAAATCACGCTGTCATTCAATCATATGGCTAAACATATGGCTACATTTGCTATTGGAAGAATAAATTTGAAGTGCTGAAGCAAGTGCTAAAGTTCATCAGTGGATTAAATTAAACCTGTGACTAAGCCCAGAAAATTATATATGGCTTAAATTGCTGCGAAATGAAACAATTCTCATTTTATTGTAAAGATAAACAATTTATTTTTTATCTGAGGCACTCTTGTAAAGATAAACAAAATTACTTGATTCTTTGAGATTCTCTTAAGTCTTGATTGATACAATTCATGACTCAATTACAATTTTTTATCATATACTGATATTTCTACAAGCTAATGATAAGAGCAACAATTTCAGACTTCTAGTCTTCTACTGATCACCATTTCCATCTAGCTATAGCGTAAATCATTTACTTCAGTGCCATGAGTCCTTGAATCTGGTTTTGGAAAGCATTGAGGAGATACACTTAAAAGCAAGACTCACGACTGGGAAATGTCTTGTTTCGAAGCAAGAATCTTGTGAGACTTGATTTTTAAATGATCTTAGACTAATTAATAATATAGTTCATTTAGTAAGCTTCTCATCTTTCACTTTACAACAAATATAATGCATCTCAACAAATTACTTCTGTAACACATTGAATTATGTAAGCTGTAGTCAATAAAAAGCATAAGCTTTTTAAAATAGCTTATCCAGGAGAATGTTTTGTGAACAAGCTCTGAAGATTAATGCAATTCTTGGTCAAGAAGATGAATACAGTATGAACATAAGCTTTTTATTAAATCAACACTATGCATGAAATAAACACTAGAATAGAAAATGCTGAACGGTAGATTTCATCCTGATGTACCCAACCAACTTTGGAATACATCCATTCCAGTCCTGACACTATACTTCCAAACACACTACTGTAAGAATTCTTCACACAGACTCTTCAAGTGGCACAAAAAAAAAATTACTCCATTTAGTCTTTGCACCGCAACGTGCATATACAGCGAGCGAGCAGAAACATTTTTAAACCAAAACTAAGTCAACCTAGTTAGCGTTGAAATAGTTTTGCCTCGGACAATTACTGTTAATTATTCAGCATACTTTAAAAAAAATATTAAAGAGAACCAAAGATATTTTGATAAAACATGATTCAAAATTGTACTCTAATCTTAAACCATTGTGAATAGTAAAAAGAATTGCAGCTTGCTCAAAGCACAGTAATATAAATAAGTGTACTCGTAGCTTCTTATGTATGAACATACTATGAAAGCAAAAATATACTATGAAAATTGTGAACCTGTTGTCTTTTGATTATAGTAACCATGAGATGTTTAATTCTAGAGGAAGTTGAGTTAAAAGGAGAATAAGAAGTTTCAAAAAGATGGATGGAAGATTATACTCATGTGTGAAGAGTGGCAAAAAAACTAGGAGGCCAAGACTGATTGGAGTGGGGATAGGATAGGTGCTGCGGAAAACAAATTAAGATTGACAAGGACTCTGATCTGAGGGCAAGGGAGACAATGATGTATGCTTAAAGAATAATAAGACGAAGTGGCAGCTACAGAATGCATGGAAGTAGTATGAAACAAGAATGGATATGAAAATTTATACTCATTAAACATAACATATTTGCCTATATAAAAGTGTCTATCGGAAGCAAGACACTTGTAAGTTGTAAACTTTACGAATAGGAGAATATTCCAAGAACACAAACACAATCCACAGACCTAAGCTATCATTAATGTAAGGTATAAGCAATGGAAAACATGGACATCCAAAAAAATTACAAATACTTAAAAAGTCAAGCAGTCATTTGTAGAGCATAGCATTGGGCATATGAATGCAGCAAACTAAAGAGTAATTTAAAGTGTCAACAATACCCACCATTTTTTTCTTTTCTATAGTTGGATAGAAGGGAGAATGGACAAATTCTATATCACTTTTTTATCCAAAAAACAGACTTACCTCAAATTCAACATCAGTCAGTGGTGCAGCAAAATAGTAAATGTTCTTTAAAAAACTTGGACCTATCATTTAACATCATTGAATCTAAGAGGTTCAACATCAAAATCCTCTTACTAAGTTCCATCTTGAACAATTTCTCCATTATCTATATATTTGCCTCGTTGATAATCATCCCCCTCGTTAAGTGTGGACATTGCATCAAGACTGAATCATTTTCCCGCATAGTTTGCATTAACATCTAGTTAAGTGCGATTGCAACACAAATTGAGATCAACAAACACTTTTCCCATGTCATTTCCATTATTGTCTAGAGCACTCTTTATGTAATGTGTTGCACATGTCTTTGACAGAAAACTTGGTTGGGAACAACAGTCTGTCTTGCTAAATGAGATTGCAGAAACACATTTACAATAAGATTCAGATTCCTAACTCTGGAGTGTTCCTATGGAAATCTTTGGTCATCAAATAGCAAACATATTCTTTCTTCGTCTTTGCTACCAAGTACAATTGACACTACATCATAGTATGATGCTTGGATAAAAGACCTACAACATTGATTGTGCCAACTGTTTGTGTCAAACAATTTGAGATTCTTTCAACAGTTTTGTATCTGATGCACTGCATATATTTTCATCAGAAAACTGATAAAACTAATCTCAACTTCTTTGACACGAACAGTTGGCATAATCAATATTTTAGATCTTTTATCCAAGGCATCAGACTATGATGTAGTGCCAATTAAACACGGCAGCGAAGGAAGAATATGTTTTCTACTTGATAATCAAAGGTTTCCATACGAACAATCTAGAGTTAGGGATCCGAATTTAACTGCAAATGTGTTTCTGCAAGCTCACCTATCAAGACAAATTATTGATCTCAAGGTTCTCAATCAAAAACATGTGCTACACATTACAAAAAATTGCTCCGGGCAATAATTGCAATGACATGGGAAAAATGTTTGTTAAGCACAATTTGTTATGTGATCACATTTAACATAATGTTAATCCAAACCATGTAGGAAAACGACTCAGTTCTAATTCAATGTCCACATGTAATAAGGGGGTGATTATCAGGTGTAACGAGACAAATATATGGTTATTGGAGAACTTGTTCAAAACTTAGTAAGAGGATTCAGATTTTGAACCTCTCAGATTCTATGAAGTTAAATAATATGTCTAAGTTTTTTGAGGAACATTATGTTCCTGCGTTATTGACTGAGGTTAAATCTGTGTACAATTTGCATGCAATTGTTGAGGTAAGTATGTTTTGTTGGATAGAAAGTGATATATAATTTGTCGATTCTCCCTTTTGTCCAACTATAGAGAAGAAAAATGGTAGGGTATTGTTTATCGACCAGGGGATGGTTGGCTTCATCTGTATAATAGATAAGAAGAATGGTGCATGTGTGAAGTTGGTGGTACTTAATCAACATGGAAGAACGTCAACTGAGTTATCTTTCATCTCTAATTGTTATAGAGGTTATGATTGGAGAAGTAGTCTGCATGTTGAAGTTGAAGGTGTTGAATTGACTATTATAGTGGGTGGGAAGGTTCTCTATAGCATGATTGGGGACATAGTTTCCCAAATAGTTAACAGAAACGGGGTTTGTAAAGCAATCTTCAAATAAGCGAGCACCACACAGTAAAGACATGCCACTTCTCTACTACCAAAGTTAGTATAATTCTTTCTCATAATTTCTTTTCAGTTGATCAGTCTAAATCATCATATTCATAATCATAACATAATTATAAACAAATCATAAGGTTTATCAAACAATTATTTATCTTGTTCGTTTTATACTTTTAGGCATTCTAAGGTGAGATGTCTCAGAGGCCTACTGTCTTCTGCTGATAGTAAATGTAGATCAGTGTCTCGCCTGACTCACAATCATAATTGGATTGCCAATAATATACAGGAATCATGGATAGCACAAAGGTTATCTATAACATAATCAATAAAGAGTCATATTGTGCACATAGGTTAAATATCTCTTCATGATGAGGGTACATGTGATCAACTGATACTAAGTGGTTACTTAATAGTCTTACTAATTTCTTGCTTAATATGAATTTCATAAGCTTTACTAATCCTGAAGTTACATATCTTATCTTATTATGTAAAGATCCCGTAACCTTTCTAGTGTTCCTACAGTAGATTAGAACATTAAAAAGGAGTTTTTCATCACTTTAGAACAAGGGAAATTGATTCACCGTTGCAGATTTATTTTCAGTTTCAACCCATTTTCAAACCATTTCTAATTGACCCAAAATTGTCATAATGTTCTAAATCTTATCACACTTCAAATTATCAATTAAGCATGATATTTGGTAAAATTTATATTTCATTCCCTAGCAATCTATAAATTAAAATAAACAAATAAATAAAAATATGAAAATAATATTGAAAAAAGAATGAGCTGCAAGACAACACAACCCATTTGAATAATAGGCCCTGCCTTCTCTTAAGAACAGGGATTTGAAGAAAACAAATTAACAAACAAAACAGAGAAAATGAAAATGAAAACAAAAACAAAACGATAAAGACAGAGAAAGAGAGTACCGACGGTGGAGTGGGAGTGGCGTACGGCGGTTGGATGGAGATGGCGGTGGCGGAGTGGTGCGGTAGTTGTTGTTGTTGTTGTTGTTGATGGATGTCTATGTTAATGGTGTTTTATAGCCATAGAGGTGTTGTTTTTGTGTTGTTGGTGTGTGATGTTTGGGTTTAACAATGGTGATGGGAAAGTAGTGGTTTGAAGATGTTACTTGTTGTGTTATTTAAAGATCACATTGATGAAGAAGGAAGATGTTGTCATTACTTTGGCTGAAATTTTGGGTTTGCAGAGAGATAAAAGAAGAATAGAGGGACTTTGATTTTTCATTGCTTGCATTCATGGTCAATAATGGTTCTATTTTGGTGAAATTGAATAAAGTTATCAAATCAAACTGTAAAACAAACAAAGACAGAGGCCTAGTACTGCTACTTCTGTTCACATTTGATTTTGTTTGTTTTTCTACTTTCATTCTATTCTTTGTTACAATTACAATTTGTGACAATAATTTTTTGCCTTAAATAATCTTTTGGTTCTGTTCGCGGATTTTTGATTTTAGTCCTTGTATCTTGTTTTGTTGCAAATTAGTTCTTGTACAAAATTTGTTGGTTTTAGTCGCTAATGTCAAAACCCGCAAGAGAATCTGCAAACTTTCCTGCGGATTTTGATGTAAGGTATTAAAACCAACAAATTTTGTACAATCAGAGACTTATTTGCAACTAAACAAGATACAGGACTAAAGTCAAAAATTCGTGAACATACAGGGACTAAAAGATTGTTTAAGCCTAATTTTTTTTAAAACAAAAGCATATTTTTGGACTTTTAGATTTTAGGAGAAAATTAAGAAATCAGCAATTTTTGTTTTAACTAATTAAATAGATTATGCATAAAAAAAAACTAATTAAATAGATTATAAGTTAAAAAGAAAAAAATTTGGATGAAAATGGCCTAAAAAGAGTACACCATGATCGGCTGCAATAGTATAAACACACATTTTGCTGAGGTAACATATCTCGGCCATTGATTTAACATCGGACAGTTTAAATTGCATATAATCAAATTAAATCAAAACAATCTAAACTGTCGATTTAAAATCAGACAGTCCCGGTCTGTTGCATTGCATGCTATAACAGCGGGGAATCTAAATTTGTTACTTCATCATTAAGCATCTCACATGCAATTAATTCCTCATCTAACACAATTATCATTGTTAGAATCCATATTTCAGCACCAATATTTTGATTCTTTGCGGTACTCTTGATTTGATACATTTCATGACTCAATTTTTTTTTTTAAGATAAAAAAGTTGATCTACAAGCTATTGAAAACTAAATAGATAAAAAATATTCAGATTTGTAGTCATCTATCATACAAAATGAGCTAATGATACCATTTTTTGTCATATACATATACAAGCTAATGATACAATGATCAACAATTTCATATTTCTACAAGCTAATGATAAGAGCAACAATTTCAGACTTCTAGTCTTCTTCAACTGATCACCATTTCCATCTACCTATAGCGTAAATTCATTTACTTCAGTGTCATGAGTCATTGAATCTGGATTTGGAAAGCATTGAGGAGATACACTTAAAAAAAGCAAGACTCGCAACTGGGAAAGGTCTTGTTTAGAAGCAAGAATCTTGTGAGAATTGTTCTTTAAATGATCTAAAACTAATTGACAATATAAGCTTCTCGACTTTCATCCATATGACAGATAAAATGCATCTTAACAAAGTACTTCTGTAACAAATTGAATTAAGTAAGTTGTAGACCATAAAAAGCTTAAGCCTAATAGCTTATTCAGGAGAATGTTATATGAACAGGCTCCCAAGATTAATGCAACAGTTTTCTTTGTCAAGAAGATGAATACAGTATGAACATATATTTTTTGTTAAATCAACACTATAAAAAAAAAAAAAAAAAACACTAGAAAAGAATTATTCAGTATACTTTAAAAAAAATTAAAGAGAACCATACATATCTTGATAAAACATGATTGAAAATTGTACTCTAAGCTTAAACCATTGTGAGAATAACCAAAGACCAAATTTTCAATAGAAAAAAGAATTGCAGCTTGCTCAAAGCACAGTAATATAAACAAGTGTACTTGTCGCTTATTATGTATGAACATACTATGAATACCAAAAAAATACCGTGAATGCATAATAGGGTTCTCCAGCATTTCAAATTGAAAAATTAAGGATTTGGTTACTTGATGACGTCATTCAATTCATAAAAAGAAATGAACAAAAGTAAAAGCTACATTTTTCCAATAGTCGAGCTATTCACATAATTTCTTAATGTAGCAATTTGTGCCTCGTTGGTCAACCTTTTAATGTCACTTTTAGCTGCAATTATTTCCTTACTGGAGTTACAATGTGCAAGCTAACCTGTGAATCTGTTATGTCCAGTTTTGAATATAGTAACCAAATATGCTTATTTCTGATTTAACTTTTGGTCTAGACAATATATTTCCTTGTACGCTACACTATATCAGATATAATAGAACAAAACAGTGTTACTTCTAATTTTTCTTCTCAATCTAACAGACATTTTATAAGTCTCTCCAATCCAACAGCTAAGCTTAATCACTCTTTCAAAATTATAGCTTCATTTTAGAAGAGAAAAAAAAAACACTAGTGTATATCCATGAACTAAAAACCAATTATTTAATCCTTATACCTTTTTTCCTCCTTTGAGAGCTCCTGAATCGGCCTATATGTTGCAGCAATATACAGATTCTTCCGGTCCTGATACAATATTTTCAAACACACACACTAATGTAAATATTCTTCACACAGTCTCTTCAAATGGCATCAATGTAAACACACACACACACACTTAAGTGTATAGATGAAATTTCTTCACACGCACACACTTAAGTGTATAGACGAAATTTCTGTAAACAAAACTAAGTGCAAGTTTGGTATCATTGTGGGTGTGTCAGAATCACGGTGATCCACAACTTCTATAAAATCATGGTGGATCACATTCAGGCACACTTACCGTTACCAAACATAGCCTACACAACCTAATTAGATCGAAACGATAACAACATACATGCATTACTTTCTCGGACAATTACGTTTAACTATTCAATTATTATTCGTAAAAATCAAAACATAATGTAAACCAAATATAACTTGAAAAACAATTGTACTCATATCTGAAACAATTGTGAGAATAACCAAACAACAAATCTCCAATGAAAAATAGAATTAAAGCACTAAGAGGACTGCTATTGAGTACCACAACATATAGTAACAAAGAAACGCGAGAGCTGATTTGGCATGATTTTGAAAATTGTTGAGTCCATGCCAAGTTGGTAAATGGAATAGCTTGCTAAACGGGGAAGATTGTGCCACACATGTCGTTGAATTTCGTCTCATACCATTTAGTAATTTCCTTACAATTAAAGCTTAAATTCAACAAATCCCCAAAATTTATATAATCATAAGTCATAACCATACGTTATTAACTCTATAGTAATTCAATGAAACATTTAACACCATTCAATTCACACAAAACAAAATACACAAAAAAAGGTTTCAATATTCCAATATTGCAATAACCAAATTCAATTACCTCCTAAGTCTCTATTTATTTCTGCAAATATACAAATCACGAACACCATCAACAATGCCGTCATTCTTACTACCAATTGACAAATTCCGAACACCGTCGACAACGCCGCCATCAACATGACTCCCATCAGCAAACTCATAAAAATCAGTTATAAGTTCCCCAATCTCAACAAGCTTTTCAAATACATCATTAGGGATAGGGTCAAGAATCATCTCAATATTCCTCTTCTTGTCACGATACCCAACGGCGTCGTTTTTGAGAATTTGAAGAATCTTATCAGCGACGAATCTGATTACACTGAGTGGCTGATCGAAGAGAGGTTGGCCGGGGTGAGGCTGGTGGATTAGGGTGAGGAGACGGTCGTAGGCGGCGCGGGTTTTGTTGGTTTTTGGTTGGTAAACGCCGTCGTCGACGACGGGGAAGATGATCGGTTCGGGTTCTTGTTCGAAAATGATGAAAGGTTTGGGTTTGGGGAAGATAATGGGTTGTTGTTGTTGTTCGAATATGTTGATGGGTTTGGGTTTGGGGAATTGACGAGTGGAAGGGGAGAATTGTAGAAATACACGTTGATTGAATTGTGATTGTTCCATTTTTGGGATGAACGAATGAATGAAGAACCCTAATTGCAAAATCAAGAACCTGATAGAGTGATAGTGAATCACTGATATGGTACTATCGAGAGAGGAAAAAACTCTTGAAGTCTTTGTTTAAGGAGAGAATATGAGAAGAGAGAAAAATACCAAGCACACCTAAAACAGTTTTGTTTGGGCTTGTGCAGCACTCCACTAATTTCCTTGTAATTAATTATAATAATTACTAATAAATTTATTATTAAAAAATATCTAATATATCATATCATTTTGTTTGTAAAAATATAAATTGGTTAAAATTAGGATGTCAGCGGAGCGGGAATTGACCGGAGGATACTTTATCAGTCCTTGCACTATTTTTGTTTCGGTGACATTTTTTCTTCCATCCTCATCTCCGCGGAGAGATTTCTTCCTCCATCCTCATCCCCGCGGATTTCTGCAATATCTACAGAGCTCCACTAAAACATTAACAAAATTGTTATACATTTTAATCAAAGCACAACACTAATATCTTGTATTTTCTTTATTTTTTTTCTAAAAAAAATACATATTTTGTATAAAAAATACATATTTTGTATTTTTTTTAAATAAAAGTACATTTTGCATCAATAACAAAAAATTGAAAAAGCACTTTTTAATATTTGTTTTTGTAAAAAAAATATTCAATTGAACTTGTTGCCATTATACATAATCATTATCTTTATAACGTATTAATTATTATTTTTTATTAAATAACATATAAAGTTATATAATTATATATTTATACATATAATTTAAATAATATGGTCGGGGTCGGGTAATCCGCGTGGCTGAGGGACCTTCCTCATTCCCCGTCCCAAAATATCCACGGGAGAATTTCTCCCTCCATCCCCGTTCCCATGGGGAAAAAAATTCGCGATTTCGGATCTTCGTACAGATAATTCCCACAGATAATCCATTATCAGATACAAATTGACATCCCTAATTAAAACTTCAAACAAAGAAAAAGCAATCATTTTTTTTCAATCTTTTTAATTTAATGACAAAATAATTATTGCTAATTTCTTTTTGACAAAACGAATATAACTTTATATTCTCCTAAGTATGTAATATTTCTCCACGTATTTGAACATATACTACACCTCTATAATATATATTGAACAGAAAAAATCAATGAAAAGACTATCTAATTGTAAAACTAACTCACAATAATAATAGCAACAATACAATAGTATCAATAAAAAGAAAACAATAAATCAAAATAAAATGACTGAATTGATTTTATTAAAAAAATATAACAATAGATTGTATAAAAAGAACACGACTCAACGTAAAAAAAATAAATAAATAAGAATAATGTTACATATAAGTATGATGAAGATAATTTTATTTGGTAAATGGGCATTATACTACCAAAAAAAATGGCATTAGGGTTTGAAGAGTGATTTTTCAAGTGAGAGTGAAGGAGCATGTTAGAGCAAAGGGATTGATGATTAGAAGTAAAAGAAAGTTGTTCACCAGAAAAAGAAAAAATAAGAAGCAAAAGAAAGTATGGGAGATTTTAAAAAAAATTCTTTGGGTTTTGATTGAGATTGTTGAAATGGTTAATTATATGTATTTTCAACTATAAAATCTTACAAAATCTATAACACAAACAAATCTATTAAAATCTATATACTTTTGAATATCAAGAGACATTTTATAAAGGAAAATGCTTAATTGCACAGTCGTCTAAATGCACGACATATTAATTACTCCCTTCCACAAAATTGTTTGGAGGTATTATAATTATTACTAGGGTGTGAACCCGTGCCATGCACGGAAATAAATGCGTTTGTAAACTTATTAAATTATAAATAATATATTTTAATCTTCAAAAAAAATACTCTATATATTTTAATATTTAAATTAAAACATATTTTAACTGTTAATTGAATTAAGATAATTAATGACAACAACATAAATATTTTCAATCTTATATATAATTTAGTGTTTAAAATGATATTCTGTAATAAAAACTAATGAAAATTTATTCAAAAGTATAAATATATAAAATTAAAGTCTTTGTGGACAAAGTAATATCAAAGAATATTGTCAATTTATCAAGTTCAACAATATGGCCTCATACAAATATTTTCGCCAATACTAATATAATTATATCATGAATTTCAATACAAATATTAAAATGAAAATTGAATTGTAGCGACAAAATTTATCAAATAACCTTTTAAATAATTTATTTTTGGATTAAAACCTTAAATATTTACTTGTTGATATCAAAAACAAATAATTGCCACGTACGTCTAACATCATCGTATCGAAAATTCATAATTGCATGTTCAATTTATATTTGTAGAGAACATATAATTTCAATAAACTTTATAGTCTAATGCAGTTTGTCTCATAAGAACATCTATTTGATCATGTACATCATTATTATTATAATCATTTTTTTAATAATCATTTTTTTCTTCTTATATCTATATATCGATGGGGTTCCAACAACGAAGAGTTCATCACATACTTTCATTATTTGAGATTGTATCATTTTTTCTAAATAAAATAATAAATTAAGCTTTATTTATTAATAACTCTAAAAAAATATACTATTATGTAAATTTGTTAATTTTACCGAATGTTAACTCACAAATATCACTTTCTGTAGGACCCTAAACATACACTTGAAGTGTTAGTTCAATAGTAAGAGTTTAATCTTGTAATTTTAAAGTCTCAAACTCAAATCCCGTCAAAGATAGTTGTAATAAAATGGTCATTAGTGCTATAATTAATGAAATTTTCTCCTTCCCCAATTTTCTTTTAAAAAAAGTAGGAACTCTTAAGGTAAAAAAAATAATTCTATATATCTTATCAGACTAAAATAAGAAAATTAAGATTTATTTATGAATAACTCTAAAAAGAAGTATTATTATATGAATTTGTTTGTTTTTATTTTTTTGATAAACTATTATGTAAATTTGTTAATTTTTACCGAATGTTAACTCGCAAATATCATTTTCAGTAGGACCTTAAACATACACTTGAAGTGTTAGCTAGCTCAGCAGTAAGAGTTTAGTCTTGTAACTTTAAGGTGTCGAACTCAAATTCCGTCAGTGACAAAATGGTCATTAGTGCCAATGAATAATAAATATTTTCCCCTTTCTCAATTTTTTTTTATAAAAAAAGTAGGACTCTAAACATAAAAATAAATTAGAATCTCTAAAAATAATATGACATGGTGTTTAAATTGAGGATCATATCCCACTAAAATGAGATGCGTGTTCTGCTCGATATATCGCAGATCAAAATACCATCAAAATATTCTATATAATTTTATCAAACTGATTTTTCAGACTAAAATAATAAATTAAGATTTATTTATGAATAACTCTAAAAAAAGAAGTACTATTATATAAATTTATTAATTTTTACTGAATGTTAACCCACAAATATCACTTTCTATAGGACTCTAAACATACACTTAGAAGTGCTATCTAGCTTAGTAGTAAGAGTTTACTCTTGTAACTTTAAGGTGCCGAACTCAAATTCCGATAAAGACAGTTGTACAATGGTCATTAGTACCAATGATTAATAAATTTTTTACCTTCCCCATTTTTTGTTAATAAAGTCGGACTCTGAACATATTCATGCTTGACTGATTTATCACAATTTAATATAAAAATGATAAGATTTTATGATGATCTAATTATTTACAATGATATTTTGTTTATTTATTATATACATCTCATGTCTATTTTATTTTTTTTTGGTCAGGATATCTCATGTCTATTTACTATTAAATATTAATAATTGATTAAAATTTCACATACTAAGTCAGGCAAGTTTTCAATCTGTTATATTATTATGGTATACTTTTATAACGAAATTTTTTGATTAAGCATTAAATTTATTGGTCTATTTCAATATACATAAACAATATCTATTAAAATACAAATCAAATTAAAATATTAACTCATTTATCAATACTAATGTTTTTTTTAAAAATAATAATCTTTTTTTTTACATCGGAATGATAAATTGCTTCTGTGAACCCTGGATCTCCCCTACTCAACTCATATGTCCCTCAACTCTTATCACTTGAGCTATCCTATAGGAAAAAAAAACAATCTGTTTAATCACAAAATATATAATCAATTAAAATACAAAAAACAAAAATTTCAATGGAAAAATAACAATTATATTACACAAATCTTAATTTATTTGCTTCGACAAACGAAAATTGTTCCTTTTAATTATTGTATTGTTTATTATGTTTCCTAATTAGTTAATTCACATATTTTAGGATATATTAATTTTCGAGGAAAAAAGTTTGATATATAATTTTAGAAGCAAAAAATACACACATTTATTGAGTGATTTTGCATATCAAATATTGATTAATTGAGTGATATAAATTTAAGAAAAATGTTAATATATAAATAGCAATAAACAAATATGTTACTTTTTCAAAAGTTTTGTTTTTTTTCCTTTCAAAAAGTGTTAGTACAATTGTAAGTAATAACAAAAATTTGTATAATTTATCATTATTATATATATAGTCATTTAGAAATAAATGCTTAGAAAAAAATTTAAGTTAATATTTTAAGAAATGAAAGTCATTTCGGTGGAAAATATTTCTTATTCGTATAATCAAGAAAATTAGTAGTACTATTTTTTTTTGACTAAAAAATTGATAAGACTGTTAAAAAAACACATATTTCATTGTTTAAAATAATTCAAGGATAATGAATCAAATTTCACCATTGCTAAGAACATATACAAAAAATAAATTCAAGGATAGATCCATTACAACCATTACATACAAATGAAAGAGCATAACCAAAAAATAATAAAAGCATTAATTTTGATTACTTTTATCAAATACAAATTTTACATATCATCTTTTTTACAGGTATTTTATATATAAATAATAACACACATATAGCTTAAATTCTACCACCAACACAATCTTTCACCCACAATCCTTCTTTCAATAACTGAGATTAAGTCTATAGTTAATAGTTGTTGCCGATGTTATGGAAGTTTCTGTTTTCCATTTGATCTTTGTATAATCTTCTTTTGGATGTTTTGGCCCTTTCAATTTCAAAAAAAAAAAGAGCTAAACAAAATCAGTCGAGTATTATTTGACTTAAAAGTTTGCACATGAAATTAAAAGGTAAATAGATTAAAAATAAAATAGAGAAAAAACTTACATATGATTTTGCAACATCTCATGTCCTTGCAATCGATCAAACAAATATAGTGCCAGAGAGAAATTTTGTATGGAATTGAAATCAAATAGTCACTATTTATAATAGTATGATGAAAATCAAAATTAAAAATGTCATTTAATAGTATTTATCAAAATTGACAATATAAGGGGATTTTGTTATGTATCGACCAAATTATTGCTTAATGATTTATTGTTACTAAAAATAACAATGCGTTATTATCTTATGTATTGGCCAAATTATTGCTTTACTTGATATATTATGTATTGACTATTGACTATACCGGATGAATTGTTTCTTTTTTTGACGCATAGTACATAACTGCATATTAATTAGTATAGATTAGGATAGATGCCTTTTTCTTAACAAAAAAATTTGTTACAATTCCTCTTAAAAATCTGACCATATCATCTCTTTTAAATGTGTTTTTATTGTTGAAGCAAAGAATAATTGTTATTGTTATAAAAAAAAATCATTGTCATAATTGCATTAATTATGAAATTGCTGTGAGGAAAGGTGAGCTAAAAAGGTGACACGTGTACAAAATTCTTTGAAAAAAGGGTCCTAAATAATAATAGTATAGATTTCTAAGTAGTTAGTGGCTAAAATTTTACTTCTTAAAATGAATAAATGAAAATATCATAATTCGAACTACAATTTTATGTGGCAACACATTATTGATGCATGTGTAAAATAACTTTACACTAACGATGCATAGTAATTAAACTATGCATCGTTAGTGTAAAGTTATTTTACACATGCATCAATAATGTAATGCGACATTTTAAAAATATGAGAGAGAGAGGTAGAGTGAGAGAGAGAGAGAGACGGCGGCGCCTCTAGGGCTTACCTAGGGCGGCCCCGCCGGTATTATTCGCCGGAAAGCTTCAACGGGGGGGATGGGGAATCAAGCAGGGCGCCACAAATGGGGGGGAAGGGGGATGATTAGACCGTGGTGAGCTGACGACGGAGGAAAGCGCCTAGGCTTGGAGATAGAGGACTTCTGTCCGAGCAATATCATTCACATCATGACAGGTTCGGTGGCTCTAGTTCCCTTTCGCCGGCAAACATGAGGCTGTACAGGTTCCGATCGCAATCAAGCTCTCGATCACGTCGAGTAGAAGGCAACCTGCAATATTTTTCAAAGCACGATAACTTGCAAACAGTGGTCAATGGATCACGATCGCGACATGGCATGCTTCATCAGGACAGAAACGTTTGGCCAAGGCATGGTGTTCGACAGCATGAGTTAGTCAATAACAACACAGGGTATCGCGTGGGGATGGGGGTGGATTCGCTTGGCAGGGTTTGAGGAGGACGAAGGAGGAATTGAAACACTTGCACGTGGGGAAGAGGGAGGGGGAAGTAGGGAGAAAAGTGCAGCAACAGATGTCACGTAGAAAGGAGGGGGGAATGGATACTGGTCATATGCACGTGAATCTAAATGGGAAAGGTAAGCAATTGGAAGGAGGTGTGACTAGGCATGAGGAAGAAAATAGGTATGTTTCTTTTTACATTACCAATTTTCCGCCTTTATTATCTATTTTTTATCTCCGCAAGGGATTTGAAGTGTGCGGAATTTTGGAGGACGTATATGTGGCTAAGACATTGAATATGTTCGGGAAACCTTATGGTTTCGTGCGGTTCTCCAAAGTAAAAAATATAGATAGTTTAGGAAAGGCTTTGAATAATGTGTGGTTTGGCCAATTTCGAGTCAGGGCTAGTGTAGCTAGATTTTCCCGGGCCAAACCCAATGATCCTAACTTGAACAAGGCGGTTGCAATAGAACACACTCAGGGTAATTTAGGGGGAATGGTAGTTAAAGACGTGGTAGGTAAGCACGTTTCTTCTAGTGGAAACAACGGTTTGGGAGAGACGGTGTGGGTGGGGGAGGTAGAGATTCCTTTAGAGAAACACCAGAGTGCATCGGGGAGTGTAGACACTAAAATGGAGCGGGAAAAGGGGATATATCTGCGTAAGTATACGGTTAAGGAAGAGAATGCTCAATGGGCAGAAGGTGGAGTGGTGGCTTATGTGAGTAATGGGGAGGCGGTGCCGGTGATTCAACATCGCATTTTAGACGCGGGTTTTTCTAATCTTATCGTAATGCCACTAGGAGGGGATCAAATCTTCATTCGCGGTTCGGCATCCGTCGATGCATTTGCGACTCTAGAGGGTGCAAGGGAGTTTTTTGGGATTTTTTTGTCACATTGGGGGCGGTGGGATAGAGAGATGGCGACCGTCCGGAGAGGAGCTTGGGTGAGGCTTTATGGAGTGCCCCTTCACGCATGGACGGAAGAGTTTTTTAAACTCTGTGTTTTTGATTGTGGGAGGTACCTTAGGGCCGATAGCAGTACTTTGGATAAAGAAAGATTAGACTATGCTAGGATCCTAGTAGCTACTCCGGCGTTAGAGGTTGTGAAAATGTCTGAAAGCATCATAGTTGATAGGAGGAAGGTGGATGTCCAGATCATTGAGGAATGGGGGTTCGCATTAGGGGATAATACATGTTTGATTAGGGAGGACAGTGATATGGAGACAGGGTCATCACACGATGAAGCAGAAATGGAGCATGTGGGAGAGCATCCCGTTGATGACGAGGTGGTGGAAAAGGTAGTAGAGAATTTAGCCCATGTGCACCAAGTGCCGACTCCGAAGGAGACTACTCAGAGGCAAGTCTCGGCGGAGTCTACAGCTCATTTAGTAAGGTCGAGGGAGTGTGGGGAGAATTTTACACGTGATGGTTGTTCCAAGGAGACCCAAAGGAAGGCGAATGCTAAGGTGATGGAGAAGGAGATATTACAGTTTGATGAGGAGTCTAGAGGGAACACTGGTGTTTTGATAGGTCGTCATCGGAATAAATCCTGTCCTCCATCTCGCTCTTTGGTGTCAGGACCGTGGAGTCTGGAATGGCTCCGTGAACATCCTCAAGAGGTGGGATGTATTGATAACTCAGGACACAATCATCCAGAGAGAGGAGTTGATGAGGCTCCGGGTCAGGAGGTGATGATGCCAGTTGGGGGGTCGGAGGCAATACCACCTCAGCCGGCTGTGCGTCTTAAGAAGATAGCCCGTTTACTTAGTCAAGCTCGCAGGGAGGTTCTTGGAGTGCTAAGGCATAATGACTGGAAGGGACAAAAGGTTGTTTCTCAGGCTAGCCTAGCAGAGGTCTCTTCGTCAGTTTCAGTTAATAAAGACTGGCAGAACTGGGTGACGATGCAAGGCCAGCCGGAGGGACCTATGAAAGATGTGGTGGGGTTTGGGCAGGCTTTAGGGATTCACATGAGTGGAGTGAATGGGAATATGTTCAGTGTCTTGTCGCGAACAGGACGGAGCAATGGTAAAGACATAGGTCAGGTCAAGAAAAACGGTTTAGACGTGAGGGAGGGTGATCAATGAAGATTCTATCATGGAATACTAGGGGGTTGGGGGGGGTTGGGGGGGGGTTGGAGAAACGTAGGTGTAATACCCTAATTTTGAGCTTTTTAAAATAAATATTTTATTCAAAAATTATTTCTTATTTTTATGAGAAATACCAAAAAAATAGTTTTTTCGATAATTGTGTTTTACAATTTATTCATTTTCCTTTATTTCTCTTAATTTGTCGCAATTTATCTTTTTATACGAAGAATAGAAAAATAATCAAAAAAATAGTTTTTATCTCTTTATTTAAGTTTATATTTCATTTTTATATTTTTCTACATTTTTATTCATTTTTTTTTATTGATTTTTTACTTTTTTTACCATTTTATAAAAATTCTTTGCTTTTGACCAATCACATTGCGACACCTCATCATCTCCACCTCATAATCATTTTATTACACAAATACCACTTACCTAATTCTATCACTATAAATACACACCTCACATCACTCAATCATTACCAATCATTTTCACAATTCCCCAAAAACAAAAAAAATCAGAAAATCACATCCTCCTTCCTCCACCAACACTTTTCCGGCGCCACCGCCGGAATTCCAAAACCACCACCGGAAACCACTTTTCCGGCGAACTCAAAACCTCACCAAATCAACAATCGAATACACTTTTCTAAAGCTTTCAACCCTCCCGATTCCGAATCCACCGTCCTTTTCGTCAAAAAAGGCCTAGAACACCTTCAAAATTGAAGTTGAAATCGCGGTCACCACAAAACATTCCGATTCGGCCGTTTCAAAAGCGATTGAAGGTAAATAACTGTAGATTCGTGCTCCTGGGTGCTGTCTGAGCGTTTCCATTCATCTAATTTGTGTTGAAAGTTGTCGGAATCGCATGTTACCATTTCATAGCTCATTCGGTTCCGACCCTTTTTCGCGGTAACGATGCTCTGTTTGATGAATATAGTGTTGGATCTGTAATCTATGTAAAATTCCGAATCTATTGGTATATGATTTGTTCTTTTCAGTTGCCGGAATCACACCTGAGGAGCGCCGGCGATGTCACCGGCCGCCTCCCCCTTCCATGCCGTCGTCTTCTGTTTTGTGAAGAGTGGAGAAGAAGACAGCGCCACGTGGCGCATCCTGAGTGGTTCAGGTCTTCTTCTCCCCGCGCCCCCTATTTACTCCTCGCGCCCCCCAGTTGGGCGGACGGGTCTTTCCGACCCGGTTTGAACGCGACCCCGTTCGCCCATTTCTAAAGTGGATTGGGCCATCTTTTTTGGGCCCAGTTTTTTTTGTTCTGTTCTGTTTTTTTTATTTACTAATTGCTGCACCTTTTTTTTTTTTGCTGCCTCTGCACCCCCTGCTGATATTATTTAATTATGATGTTAATTAATAATTAAAAATGCTATTCCTTTTGAAAACTCGTATTTGAAATAAAAAATACATCGGACTCTGACGTACGTCTCGTGTCCTTGATTTATTTTTTATTTCGAATAATTGAAACAATTTAATTAATGTAGAAATAAAAGGGCTTGACTTACGACTTGTCTCTGTTTATCCTATTTTAATTAATTTTGTTTAAACGATCTTTTTCGTCACTTCGCCTGATCACTTGTAATATCATAATTAAATAATATCTCTGTTGTCTGTTAAATTTAATTTTGAGTGAAATAAAGATAAATTGGGCCCTGTCTTACGACTCGCGCTTTGAATTTATTTTTTATTTCATTCAAAATATGACTTGATGTTTGACACGTAAGATAAGCGAGAGCCTGACGTACGACTCGTCTTGAGCTTATCTTACGCTTGCTTGCTAAAATGTCTGTTAATTTGCCTCTCTGTTTGCCAGTTTCATTTATGCCTGATTATCTGATTACTCATTTATTTATGTGTCCGCATATTTATTTCGAGTATTATTTAACTGTTGCATTATTACACTGTCATTATCATATATCATGTATTCGCATTTTTCGCATCTTCTACCCTTTTCTTTTCTGATCTAAAATCTGTTGTGAACTTATCTTTGAATATGGAATGTGAATAAATCAGTCTCTGTCGTACGACTCTGGCTTCGAATTATTCGCAAGCCATTTAAAACGGAACACTCTTTAATTAAATGAAATGGGAAGGAGCCTGACTTACGACTCGCCTTCGGCTCGTTTCACTTTAATTAAGAATGTTCATTTAATAAACTGAATGAAAAGAGGGAGCCTGTCGTACGACTCGTTTCTGCTCGGATGATCTGGTCCCTGACTTACGACTCGTGATTTAGGATCATTCTCATTCTCAGAACAATTTCCTAAAATCATAAAAGACACTCAACCCATTCAACTGTTTTCCTGCCCTTGCGCAGTCAGCTCTTTTTTCAACTGCTCTTGTGCAGTCAAATCTTTTTTTCAACTTCTTTTTCCTAAATGGATGGCGCTTTATCCATTCCCCTGCTACAGACAAACGCTTAAGCCTCCGAAGCGAGCATACAAGCATACTGTTGTATCAGTGGAATGCGACCTAAGCATCGTTCACTAAAAACAACCTACACACGAAATCTTTCTTTTCAGGAAGAACTACGTGAGCTTTGAATTCCTCATTGTACTCGGGGGATACGTAGGAGCGAGAGCCTCTCTCGTCAAGCCAAATAATAAAAAACTTTTTTTTTCCCTTTCTGTTCAATATGCGGTAGTTTAATTCTTTTCATGCGGCTAGTTCTTTTTAAGCAAACCAAAATTCCTCAAATGGTTCCCGTTGAGTACAACGGATATGAGGGGGTGTTAACGTCTTCCCCTCATGTAACCAACTCCCGAACCCGATCTTTAAGGTTTTATCATTATTTTCCTTTCCCCTCATGGGATAAATAAAATATGGTGGCGGCTTCATTGTTTACATTTGTGCATTGCATTTCATCATTGCATATCTGTATATTTTTTTGCGCCGGGTACTACAGTAGGGATGTTTGTAGATTAATTGGGGAGCAGAGGCCTTTTATCGTGTGTATTCAGGAAACTAAAATGCAGGTATGCGAGGGTGCTTTTGTGGCGAGTCTGTGGGGCTCTTCACCACATGACTTTTCGTTTCGCCCTTCGGTAGGGGCTTCAGGGGGTTTGTTAACCATTTGGGATACAAATGAGGTGGAGATGAGGGCGTCGAGTAGTCAGGCACATGTGCTGTGGAGTCATGGCAGGTTTAAAAGGGGGGGTGAGGAGTTTATAGTGGTAAATGTTTATGCTCCTTGTGAGATTGGTGAAAAGCAACGTCTATGGGATTCGTTGTCAGTACGGATTCAGCAGAATGTTGGGAAATCTATTTGTGTGTGCGGAGATTTTAATGCGGTAAGGAATAGTGAGGAGAGGAGGTCTGTGCGTGTTTATCATAATCTTTCAGACTTTGCTTCTTTTAATACTTTCATTGATGATAATTTTTTGGTTGATTTGCCGTTGAGCGGACGTATGTTCACGTGATATAAGGGGATGGTTTGTCGATGAGTAGGATAGACAGATTCTTGTTGTCTGAGGAATGGTGTTTGAATTGGCCTGATTGCGCTCAATCCGCTCAATTACGAGGTTTGTCGGATCATTGTCCCATTGTTCTGACTGCTTCTCTGGAGGATTGGGGGCCCAGACCTTTGAGGATGCTGAAGTGTTGGACGGATGTTCCGGGTTATCGGGAGTTTGTAAAGGACAAGTGGAGTACTTTTCAGGTGGATGGGTTGGGAGGCTACGTTCTCAGGACTAAATTTAAGCTTATCAAGTTGGCGTTAAAGGAGTGGCATGTTACTCATAGTCAGAATTTGCCAAGTAGGATTGAATCATTGAAATCTCGTATGTTCGAGTTGGATAGCAAAGGGGAAGAGACTGTTTTATCTGACTTGGAAGTTGCGGATTTACATGGGATTACGTCAGAAATTCATTCTTTGTCAAGGCGGCATGCCAGTATTTCGTGGCAACAGTCACGGAATCAGTGGCTCAAGGAGGGGGATGCCAACTCCAAGTATTTTCATTCGCTTCTGGCATATCGTCGGAGGGGAAATGCGCTAAAGACCATTTTGGTGGATGGGGTGCAGTTGGATACCGTTGGGCCGATCAGGCAGGCTGTGTATAATCATTTCGCATCACATTTTTAAAAAGGGAACGTTGAGAGACCTGGGGAGGAGACCTTAACGTTTAAGAGTTTGAGTTGGGCGGAGGGTAATAATCTTATAAGGCCGTTTTCGGTCGAGGAGGTGAAAGCGGCGGTCTGGGACTGTGACAGTTTTAAGAGTCCAGGCCCTGATGGGGTTCATTTTGGGTTCATTAAAGATTTCTGGGGGGGAGCTGCAGGGAGATATTATGCGGTTCATGGCTGAGTTCCACCGCAATGGGAGGTTGACTAAGGGCTTAAACTCTACTTTTATTGCTTTGATCCCTAAAGTTGACAGTCCTCAATGTCTCCATGACTTTAGGCCGATAGCTTTGGTGGGTAGTCTGTATAAGATTTTGGCTAAGGTTTTAGCAAATAGGTTGCGTTTAGTGGTGGGGAAAGTGGTCTCTAAGGTTCAATCTGCGTTTGTTCGTGACAGACAGATTCTCGATGGGATTCTTATAGCAAATGAGATCGTGGATGAGGCTCGTAAGAATAAGAAAGAGTTACTTTTGTTCAAAGTGGATTTTGAGAAAGCTTATGACTCCGTAGACTTGGGTTACTTGGACTCTGTAATGAGACAGATGGCATTTCCGGTTCTGTGGCAGAAATGGATTAAGGAATGCGTTTCTACAACCACAGCGGCAGTTTTGGTTAATGGTAGCCCTACGGAGGAGTTCGCGTTGGAGAGAGGGTTAAGACAAGGGGACCCTTTGTCCCCGTTTCTTTTCTTATTGGCGGCTGAGGGGTTAAATGTGCTTATGAGATCAATGACGGAGCAGTAGTTGTTTACTGGGTATCAGGTAGGTGCTCAGGGAAGCACAGTAGTGTCACATTTACAGTTTGCGGATGATACCCTTCTCTTAGGGGCTAAAAGTTGGGCCAATGTGAGAGTGTTGCGGGCAGTCCTTATGCTCTTTGAAATCATGTCGGGTTTGAAGGTTAATTTCCATAAAAGCATGCTGGTCGGGGTCAATATTTCTGATTATTGGTTAGTCGAGGCAGCTCGAGCTTTGAGATGTAGAGTGGGTAAGATACCGTTTGTTTATCTGAGCCTTTCTATTGGGGGTGATCCGCGTCGATTGGGTTTTTGGGAACCAGTGTTGTCTCGTGTTAAAAAGCGTTTGTCTAGTTGGAAAAGCCGATTCTTGTCTTATGGTGGCCGTCTGGTATTGCTAAAATCAGTTTTGACCTCTCTTCCTGTCTATGCACTTTCTTTCTTCAAAGCTCCCACAGGTATCATTTCTTCCCTTAATTCTATTTTTCGTACTTTTTTTTTGGGGGGGAGTGAGGACTCTAGGAAGGTCCCTTGGATTAGCTGGGATTCTATTTGCAGGAGTCGGGAGTATGGAGGTTTGGGGGTTCGGCGGTTACGGGAGTTTAACACTGCTCTTCTTGGGAAGTGGTGTTGGCGGATGTTAGTAGATAGGGGGGGTTTTTGGTATAGGGTGTTGGCGGCTAGATATGGTGTTGAGGGTGGTCGTTTATGTGATGGAGGGAGGAGAGGGTCAGCTTGGTGGCGAGAGATAGTGAAGATTAGGGATGGTATTGGTGGGGTTGAGGGAGGTTGGTTTGCGGAGGGTGTCGTGAGGCGGGTTGGTCATGGAGGGGATACATTATTTTGGTTGGATCCTTGGTTGGGGGGAGTCCCGTTGAGTGTGCGTTTTGGTCGTTTGTTTGATTTGACAGAGACCAAGCAGCATACCGTGGCTCAGATGGCTTATCGAGGGTGGGGGGCAGGTGGTGGGGCGTGGGAGTGGCGTCAGCAGTTATGGGTGTGGGAGGAGATATTTGGGGAGTGTCAGACCTTATTACTTGATGTTCACTTACAGGAGCAGGTATCTAATGCTTGGTAGTGGCGTTTCGATCCCGAGACCGGGTATACAGTGAGCGGTGCTTATCAGCTTTTAGTTGCTCAAGAGGGGCTTCAGTTGGATGATGCAGCAGATCTCATATGGCATAGACATGTTCCTTCGAAGGTGTCTATTCTTGCGTGGAGACTTCTGAGAGATAGGCTACCGACGAAGGCAAACTTGGTTCTGAGAGGCATTATTCCTTCTACGGGCCAACTTTGTACTTCAGGTTGTGGCGACATTGAGACGGCTTAACATCTTTTCCTCTCATGTGGTGTTTTTGGTTCTCTGTGGACGCTAGTCAGGTCCTGGATTGGTTTCGAGATGGTTGATCCTTTGACTCCCACAGCACATTTCACACAGTTCACTTATGCAGCAGGTGGCAGCCGGAGGCGGATATCGTTTATGGAGCTCATCTAGTTGGTATGTGTTTGGGTGATTTGGAAAGAGCGCAATCAGCGCCTCTTTCAACACACGACGCAGACGATTTCACATCTATTGGACCTGATCAAGCGGCACTCGTTCTGGTGGTTGCAGATACAATATCCAAGGTTAGGGGTTAATCTTCCTAGTTGGTGGGTTAATCCATTATTATGTTTGGGTATTTGATTTTTGGTTGTATTGTGATGATGTTGGTGATGTAAACTTTTTTGACACATTCTAGCACATCTTGTGCAGGGGTGTGATTTCATTCGTATATATATCTCATTTTGGCTTGTTCAAAAAATAAATAATGTAATGCGACATCATGTATGTTATTTTAAAACATATGATTATATTCATTAAATGATATGTGACAATATATTATTAGATGCATGTGTAAAATTATTTTACATTGACAATATATAACAGTTAAACTCAAATTTAATTTATATAACCGTCAATATAAAATTATTTTTCTTACCACTTAAACTAAGTTATTATTGATTCTTATAAAAAAATAATGTTTAGTTTAAACAAAGATGTAAATTTTGGAGTACATACAAATTGAATAAATTATAAATGTACAAAAACTTATATATTCTCCGTCGTGCAGTTTCAACTCTGTTGTGCCATATAGCATTGTTCGTCTTAAGAAATTTTAGGCCCTGTTTGGTTTGGAATTTTTTAAGGGGAGGGGAGGGGAGGAAATATTTTAAATTTTTGTGTTTGGTTCAACTTTTTAACGAAGGGAGGGGAGCGAATAATTAAATTACTTTTTTATCTTTAATCATATAAATTTAAAATAAGGATTAAATTATAATGGATATGTTACACAAAAAAAAATCTAAAAAATATATAACAAAAAAAAAATCTAATGAGTAGGAAACCTAATTTTTTTTTGTTGTCAAAAAAATAAAACCTAAATTTTTAATATTCCAACAAGGATAATTTAGGATTTTAATAAAAAAAGTGTGGGTAATTTTGTCAATATAATAAATTATATTTTCTCTCACTTCACCTCCTTATTAATCTCTCCCCTCACCTCCCCTCCCCCTCTGTTGAGCCAAACAGGGCTTTAATTGAATATCGACGGATTTTAATGCTTTGGAAAAAATCTTAATTGTTTTGATTGAATACCATAAGACTTATTTAATTCTTATAAAAATATTAGATACCACAAGACTATTTTATCAATAAAAAATCTTTTAAATTTTTTTGAAATCATAATTCAATACACCCTTTAGTGACAAGCTTCAATGTACAAGTAATAGAAAAAAAAATCTTAGTTTTTTATTTATTTTTTTAAGTTTCATTGGTTTGAATTGAGTATCATCTGTGCACAACTGTAGAGATTAATCTCTTGAATCGAGTAAGATCACAAAATGTGGCAAAACTCTCCCTCAAAAGAACTTTACACTACAACAATTTCAAGACTAATTTCAATCCCATGACATTTGATTATCTTAATTTTTGTTAGTACCTAAATGAAACTACAACTTATTGAAAAAATTCACATATACAAAGAGAACATGGTTTGAATTTGAACTTCATCACAAAAGTTCGACCTAATAATTTGAGTATTTTTTGTTAGTTAAACTAATATTTTTAAATTTAATTTTTTTTTGAATTTTTTTTAAATTTAATTTATTTACCATAATTATGTTAATTTATTTTTTTCTTAACTTTATTCCACATAAAAATAATTATAAACAATTTATTTTATTGTTAAAAAAAAATACTAACCATGTCATTTGATGGGTCGGTTTAGTCCTTATGGTGACTAAAATGTTTGTAACCCACCCACACTATCACACACAAACACCGCCTTATCTTTCCTTTCACTAAACAAAATAAATTACTCTTCATTCATCTTCACACCCTAAAACCCTCTTCTCTTCAACCCTTTTCTTCTCCTTCTTTTCCCTCTCACTAATCACTTATCAATAAGGCTCTGTTTGGATAATAATTTCCGATTATATTCAAATTAAAGGTACTATACTATAATTTTCGCTTATTTTTTCTTTCTTAATTCACATTCATATCTACAAACTCATTAGGGTTTCGTTTCGTTTCTTAACTAACTTCATTCTCTTTCCTCTCAAATTAGGGTTTCAAAAATGGCGCATCTCGGCGGTGGCGCTGAAGCACACGCGCGGTTCAAACAATACGAATACAGAGCAAACTCAAGTCTAGTTCTCACCACCGATTCACGTCCACGTGACACTCACGAGCCCACCGGAGAACCCGAATCACTCTACGGAAGAATCGATCCCAGAACTTTCGGCGACCGTGTCGCTCACGACCGGCCACCGGAACTCAACGACAAAATCAACGCAGCGAAGAAAAAGAAGAAAGAAAGGGAACGAGATCCGATTGATTCTGTTTCGTCGAGAAGGAGTAAGCGGCGCCGTCTTCAGGAGGAGAGTGTTTTGACTGCGACTGATGACGGTGTTTATCAGCCGAAGACGAAGGAAACACGCGCGGCGTATGAAGCTATGCTTAGTGTTATTCAGACACAGCTTGGTGGCCAGCCGCTTAGTATAGTTAGCGGTGCGGCGGATGAGATTTTAGCGGTTTTGAAGAATGATACTGTTAAGAATCCTGAGAAGAAGAAGGATATTGAGAAGTTATTGAATCCTATACCTATTGCTGTTTTCGAACAGCTTGTTTCGATTGGGAAGTTGATAACTGATTTTCAGGAGGTTGGTGATGCTGTTAATGGTTCTGGTGGTGGTGATATAGATGGTGGTCTTGACGATGATGTTGGCGTTGCGGTTGAGTTTGAAGAGAATGAAGATGATGAGGATGAGGAGAGTGATCTTGATGTGGTGCAGGAGGAAGAAGAGGAAGATGATGATTTAGTTGAAGGTAATGGTTCTGGTGGTATGCAAATGGGTGGTGGGATTGATGATGAGGATATGGAGGAAGCGAATGAAGGGATGAATTTGAATGTGCAGGATATAGATGCTTATTGGTTACAGAGGAAAATTTCTCATGCTTTTGAGCAGCAGATTGATCCGCAGCAATGTCAGAAGCTTGCTGGGGAAGTTTTGAAGATTTTGGCTGAGAACGATGATAGGGAAGTTGAGAATAAGCTGTTGTTTCATTTGGAGTTTGATAAGTTTAGTCTTATTAAATTTTTGTTGCGAAATAGGTTGAAAATTGTGTGGTGTACTCGTTTAGCGAGAGCAGAAGATCAGGTGGAGAGGGAGAAGATTGAGGAAGAGATGAAGGGTTCTGATTTGTTGCAGCCAATTTTGGAGCAGTTGCATGCTACTAGGGCATCTGCTAAGGAGAGACAGAAGAATTTGGAGAAGAGTATAAGGGAGGAAGCTAGAAGGTTGAAAGACGATACTGTTGGTGATGGAGACAAGGAGAGAGATAGGGATAGGGATAGAAGCAGGAGGGGAGTTGGCGATAGAGATGGAGAGAGTGGCTGGTTGAAGGGTCAACGTCAGATGCTTGATTTAGATAACCTTGCTTTTGCACAAGGTGGTTTGTTTATGGCGAAGAAAAAATGTGATCTTCCTGATGGGTCTTATAGGCATCTTAGCAAAGGTTATGAAGAAATTCATGTTCCGGCATTGAAGGCTAAACCCCTTGATCCTAATGAGAAGCTTGTGAAGATTTCTGCTATGCCTGATTGGGCACAACCAGCTTTCAAAGGAATGACACAATTGAATAGGGTGCAGAGCAAAGTTTATGAAACTGCTCTCTTTAAGCCCGATAATTTGTTGCTTTGTGCCCCCACTGGTGCAGGAAAAACTAACGTTGCTGTTCTTACTATCCTTCAGCAGATTGCGCGTCATAGGAATCCGGATGATGGTTCTATTGACCATAGTGCGTATAAAATTGTTTATGTTGCACCAATGAAAGCTCTTGTGGCTGAGGTTGTTGGGAATCTTTCTAACCGGTTGCAGGAATATAATGTTAAGGTTAGGGAGCTCAGTGGAGATCAGTCACTAACAAGGCAGCAGATTGAAGAGACTCAGATCATTGTGACAACACCTGAGAAGTGGGATATTATCACGCGGAAGTCGGGAGACCGAACTTATACACAGCTTGTGAAGCTACTCATCATCGATGAGATTCATCTCCTTCATGATAACAGAGGACCTGTTCTTGAGAGTATTGTAGCTAGAACAGTTAGGCAGATTGAAACAACGAAAGATTTTATTCGTTTGGTGGGATTGTCAGCTACTCTCCCTAATTATGAAGATGTGGCACTATTCTTGCGTGTCGATCTGAACAAGGGGTTGTTTTATTTCGATAACAGTTACAGACCTGTGCCTCTTTCTCAACAATATGTGGGAATCACAGTAAAGAAGCCGCTTCAGAGGTTTCAATTGATGAACGACATCTGTTACGAAAAAGTTATGGGTGTAGCTGGTAAGCATCAGGTTCTTATCTTTGTACATTCAAGGAAAGAAACTGCTAAAACCGCTAGAGCCATTAGAGACGCTGCACTCGCAAATGATACTCTTGGTAGGTTCCTTAAAGAAGATAGTGCAAGCCGTGAGATTCTTCACACTCATACTGATCTTGTAAAGAGCAGTGACCTTAAAGATCTTCTGCCGTATGGTTTTGCTATTCATCATGCTGGTATGACGAGGACGGATCGACAACTTGTTGAGGATCTGTTTGCTGATGGACATGCACAAGTTTTAGTATCTACTGCTACTCTTGCCTGGGGTGTGAATCTTCCAGCCCATACAGTTATAATCAAAGGGACACAAATTTACAATCCTGAAAAGGGGGCCTGGACTGAACTAAGTCCTCTTGACGTTATGCAGATGTTGGGTCGTGCCGGAAGGCCACAATATGACTCTTATGGTGAGGGAATAATTGTTACTGGACACAGTGAGCTGCAGTATTATCTTTCTCTGATGAACCAGCAACTTCCTATTGAGAGCCAGTTTATTTCCAAGCTGGCCGATCAGCTGAATGCAGAGATTGTTCT
Organism: Trifolium dubium; assembly: GCA_951804385.1. Classification (NCBI taxonomy): domain Eukaryota; kingdom Viridiplantae; phylum Streptophyta; class Magnoliopsida; order Fabales; family Fabaceae; genus Trifolium; species Trifolium dubium. The sequence goes on along the minus strand of OX638068.1, from coordinate 12,987,054 downwards.
TGGTACTGTTCAAAATGCAAAGGAAGCCTGTCATTGGCTTGGATACACTTACTTGTATGTCCGCATGTTAAGGAATCCTTCTCTATATGGTTTAGCACCAGATGCTCTATCAAGAGATATAACATTGGAAGAGAGGAGGGCTGATTTGGTAAGTATCTCATTGCTCTAATTTATCTTTTGGTTTTTATTACCTGGAAAAAACCTGTTTATGTTCATCATTTGGTTGTTTACTATGTTCATTCCTTGCTGTTAGTGATTGTTGTTGTCGTTGATTTGATTTATGTAGTAGAGTTTGGTTGTTTAATAGGTTCATTCCTTGCTGTCAGTGATTGTTGTTGTCATTGATTTGATTTATGTAGTAGAGTTTGGTTGTTTAGTAGGTTCATTCCTTGCTGTTACTGTTAGTGATTGTTGTTGTCATTGATTTGATTTATGCGGTACAGTTTGGTTGTTTACTAGGTTCATTCCTTGTTGTTATCCTGTTAATGATTGTTGTTGTCATTGCTTTGATTTATGTAGTAGAGTTTGCATGAGAACTGAGAAGAGAACCAAATCTTTGGCTTTGAGAATTGCCTACTAGCTTCCTTTTTGGTGGTGTTTGTTCTTGTAATTGGTATAATTTACGTAGAATTCAACAAAAAGGGAACCAATTTATCGTGGATTCTATTAAGACATATCTCTTTAACTTTTTTTGTTGATGTTTAATTTTTTTCCTCTTAACTAAACCAATTCCTGTGTCATTATTTGATTTTTTTACTAGGTTCCTTTCTGATAGTGATTGTTGTCGTCATTGGTTTGATTTACGGAGAGTTGCATGAGAGGGAACCGAGTCTTCATGGCTTTGAGAACTACCAACTTCAGTTTTAGGATTGAGAATTACCCGTTTTGGTTTTGGTTTTTTTACTTCATTTATTTTTCAGTGTCTGTTCTTGTCATTGGTATAATTTACATGGAATTGCATGAAATGAGATCCGAATCATCATGGTAGGCTCCATATTAAGACATAGGTTTTTATACTTTTTTTGATGTCTGAACTTTCTCCTCTAAACTAAACCTATTCTTGTGTCGTTATTTGGTTTTTTAATGTTTTTTTCTTTCTGTTGGTGATTGTTGTTGGCATCTGTTTGATTTGTGTGGAGTTGCATGAAACCCCAGATATTCAATGCATTGAAAATTCCCCACTTTAGTTTGGCTTTGGAAATTACCTGCTTTAGTTTTGGTTTATTTACTATGTAGTTTCCTTTTTTGTAGTGTCTGTTCTTGTCATTGGTATAATTTACGTAGAATTGCATGAAAAAAAGGAACTAAATCATCATGGACTCTATTAAGACAGTCTCTTTAACTTTCTTTTATGCTTTATTTTTCTCATTTGAATATTTAGGACACACGCTCTTTAACTGTTTTTGAGGTTTGATTTTTCTTCTCTGAACAAAATCAATTCTTTTTTGGCTGTGTCTGTTTGTTTCATTGGTATAATTTATGTAGAATTACTTGAAAACGGAACTAATTCTTCGTGGACTCTAGTGAGACATAGGCTCTTTGACTTTCTTTGATTTTGCTTTTCTCATTTGAATATTTATAAGACAGGCTCTTGAACTTTTAAGTTTGATTTTTCTCCTCTGATTTAAATCAATTTCTGTTTCATTATTTGATTTTTACTTGGTTCCTTTCTGTAAGTGATTGTTGTTGTCATCAGTTTGATTTTGTGGCTTTGAGAATTACTTGAGTTAGTTTTGGCTTATTTACTATGCTCGTTTTTGGTAGTGTCTACTCTTGTCATTGGCATAATTTACTTGGAATTGCATGAAAATGGATCCCAATCTTCATGGACTCTAGTAAGGCATAGACTCTTTAATGTTTTTAGAAGTTTGATTTTTTCTGAGAATATTTTATTGGATTTCTTTTGGTGATTGTTGTTGTCATCGTGTCATCGGTTTGATTCATGTACAGTTGCATGAGAAGTTAACCAGATTTTCATGGCTTTGAGAATTACCCTGTTTAAGTCTTGGTTTATTTACTAGCTTCCCTTTTAGTAGCATCTGTTCTTGATATTGTTATAATTTAGGAAGATTTGCATTAAAAGGGAACCAAATCTTCATGGACTCTAGTAAAAACATAGGCTCTTCCACTGTTTTTTAATTTTGATTTTTCTCCTTAGAATATTTTATTGGATGGGTTTCATATGTTGTTCAATGCAATTGTTTTTTTTGGATATATATTGCTTATTCTTACTGTCTTTTGTGTAATTATCATTTCATCGTCTAACCTTGATCTATTTAAATTTTGCAGATACATACAGCTGCAAGCATCTTAGATAGAAATAATTTGGTGAAGTATGATAGGAAGAGCGGATATTTTCAAGTCACCGACTTGGGTCGAATTGCTAGTTATTACTATATAACACATGGAACCATTTCCACATATAATGAGCATTTGAAACCTACAATGGGAGACATAGAGCTTTGTCGATTGTTCTCATTGAGTGAAGAATTCAAGTATGTAACAGTAAGGCAAGATGAGAAGATGGAGCTTGCAAAGCTTTTAGACCGCGTTCCCATTCCCATCAAGGAAAGTCTGGAAGAGCCAAGTGCCAAGATCAATGTTTTACTGCAAGCTTACATCTCACAATTAAAGCTTGAAGGGCTTTCAATGACATCTGATATGGTTTTTATAACCCAGGTTTGTTTCTTACCTTTGAAAGTTATTGGAAGTTGTATTGTATTTCTTTTATGATTCTGTTTCTGCCTTTAAGAAGTTACTGGAAATGGTGTTCATCATTTAATACTCTTAGCTGATTCATGTTTTTTATTTCTCTTTCAGAGTGCGGGACGTCTTTTGCGGGCTCTTTTTGAGATTGTTCTGAAACGTGGCTGGGCACAGTTGGCTGAGAAGGCTTTGAACTTATGCAAGATGGTTACCAAGAGAATGTGGAGTGTCCAAACTCCTCTTCGCCAGTTTAATGGAATTCCAAATGACATATTAAAAAATTTGGAGAAGAAGGATTTGGCTTGGGAAAGGTATTATGACCTATCATCACAAGAGATAGGTGAACTTATTCATGCACCGAAGATGGGTAGGACCCTTCATAAGTTTATCCATCAATTTCCAAAGCTGAATCTTGCAGCACATGTGCAGCCAATTACCCGCACAGTTTTGGGGGTTGAGCTCACAATTACTCCAGATTTTGCATGGGATGACAGAATACATGGATATGTTGAGCCATTCTGGGTGATTGTGGAGGATAATGATGGTGAGTATATCCTTCATCACGAGTATTTCTTGCTGAAAAAACAGTATATTGAGGATGATCACACTTTGAATTTCACAGTGCCAATATATGAGCCTCTTCCTCCTCAATACTTCATCCGAGTTGTTTCTGATAAATGGCTAGGATCCCAAACTGTTTTACCAGTTTCTTTCAGGCATCTTATTTTACCTGAAAAGTATCCTCCACCTACTGAACTATTGGATCTTCAACCACTTCCGGTTACTGCCTTGAGAAATCCATCCTATGAAGCTCTTTATCAGGAGTTTAAGCATTTCAATCCGGTACAAACACAAGTCTTCACAGTGCTGTATAATTCTGATGATAATGTGTTAGTTGCTGCTCCAACTGGGAGTGGGAAGACTATCTGTGCAGAATTTGCAATTTTGAGGAATCATCAAAAATTGCCTGATAGTGTCATGCGTGTTGTTTATGTTGCGCCCATTGAAGCTCTCGCCAAGGAACGGTATCGTGATTGGGAGAAGAAGTTTGGTGGTGGTCTCAAGTTGAAGGTAGTGGAGTTAACAGGAGAAACTACTACTGATCTGAAACTGCTTGAGAAAGGACAGGTTATTATTAGTACTCCAGAGAAATGGGATGCTTTATCCCGCCGTTGGAAACAGAGGAAACTTGTTCAGCAAGTTAGTCTTTTCATAATTGACGAGCTCCACTTAATTGGAGGTCAAGGAGGTCCTATTTTAGAGGTTATTGTATCCAGGATGAGATATATTGCTAGTCAGGTTGAAAATAAGATTCGTATCGTGGCTTTGTCAACTTCACTTGCAAATGCAAAGGATCTGGGTGAATGGATTGGAGCTACCTCTCATGGCCTTTTCAATTTCCCCCCTGGCGTTCGTCCTGTTCCATTGGAAATTCACATTCAAGGTGTAGATATTGCTAATTTTGAGGCTAGGATGCAGGCAATGACCAAACCAACTTACACTTCTATTTCTCAACATGCCAAGAATGGGAAACCTGCTATTGTATTTGTCCCTACTAGAAAGCATGTTCGACTGACAGCTGTGGATTTAATTACATACTCAGGTGCAGACAGTGGCGAGAAGCCTTTTTTGCTCCGGTCTGTAGAAGAACTTGAACCTTTTATTAACAAGATTAGTGATGAAATGTTGAAAGTCACCTTACGTGAAGGTGTTGGCTATTTGCACGAAGGCTTGAGTAGTCTTGACCATGACATCGTAGCACAACTGTTTGAAGCTGGTTGGATTCAGGTCTGCGTTTTAAGCAGTTCCATGTGTTGGGGAGTGACATTGTCTGCTCATTTGGTGGTTGTAATGGGCACACAGTACTATGATGGCCGAGAGAATGCTCAGACAGATTACCCTGTTACTGATTTACTGCAAATGATGGGTCATGCCAGCCGTCCTTTGGTGGACAATTCTGGAAAATGCGTGATCTTATGCCATGCACCTCGTAAAGAGTACTACAAGAAGTTTCTTTATGAAGCATTCCCGGTTGAAAGCCATCTTCATCACTTCATGCATGACAACTTAAATGCTGAAATTGTTGCTGGGATTATTGAAAACAAGCAAGATGCTGTAGATTATCTTACATGGACATTTATGTACAGGAGGCTCACCCAGAATCCTAATTACTACAATTTACAAGGAGTTAGTCATAGGCATCTTTCTGACCACCTCTCGGAGATGGTGGAAAATACATTGAGTGAATTAGAAGCAAGCAAGTGTGTTGCTATTGAGGATGAAATGGACCTTTCTCCTCTTAACCTTGGAATGATTGCTTCATATTATTACATCAGCTACACAACAATTGAAAGGTTTTCATCATCATTGTCCTCAAAAACAAAAATGAAGGGTCTGTTGGAGGTTCTGTCATCTGCATCAGAGTATGCTCACCTTCCGATACGACCCGGGGAAGAAGAGGTGGTTCGTAGGTTAATCAATCACCAAAGGTTTTCCTTTGAAAACCCAAGAGTCACTGATCCACATGTTAAGGCAAATGCTTTGCTGCAGGCCCATTTCTCTAGGCAATTTGTTGGTGGCAATCTATCATTGGACCAGAGGGAGGTTCTGCTTTCTGCAAGCAAGCTGCTGCAGGCAATGGTTGATGTAATATCGAGCAATGGTTGGCTTAGCGTGGCTCTTCTTGCTATGGAAGTTAGTCAAATGGTAACACAAGGAATCTGGGAGCGAGATTCTATGCTGCTACAGCTTCCGCACTTCACAAAGGATTTGGCTAAGAAATGTCAGGAGAACCCAGGGAGGAGTATAGAAACTGTCTTTGATTTATTAGAGATGGAAGATGATGAGAGACGGGAATTGTTAAACATGACAGATTCGCAGCTTTTGGATATTGCTCGATTTTGCAACCGTTTTCCTAATATTGATTTGTCGTATGAGATCCTGGACAGTGACAATGTGCGAGCTGGGGATGATATAACAATGCAGGTCACTCTTGAGCGAGATCTTGAGGGTAAAACAGAAGTAGGACCTGTTGATGCTCCTAGGTATCCCAAAGCCAAGGAAGAAGGATGGTGGCTTGTCGTTGGCGATACCAAAACCAACACGTTGCTTGCAATTAAACGGGTGCCGTTGCAGCGGAAGTTGAAAGCCAAGCTGGAGTTTGCTGCTCCTGCTGATGCTGGAAAGAAATCCTATGTCCTCTATTTCATGTGCGATTCTTACATGGGTTGTGATCAGGAGTATGGTTTCACCATTGATGTTAAGGAAGCAGATGGTGATGATGAATGAAAAAGTAATTTTTCTGATTCTTTAGTCTAATTTTCTTTGGCTAGATCCAACACTATGTTTAATGTTTACTGTTTGCTGGTTCTGGAGTTAATGAAATTTTTGTCATTTACAGTTTCATGAAAGTTGCAAATGAGAAAAGGATAATACTTCCAAGCTGAAGTTTTTATTTTGTCCTGGTAAACACTATACTTATCCTTATTTAAAAATTTGCCTGATTATAGAGTATTGAGTACTAATTACATGCTTGCATTAACATTGTGGCAGGTAAGGAAGTAATTGCAGCTAGAAATAACCCAATCATGTAACACTGTAGACTGATTATGGAAAAACTGGTAACACTGAGAACAATTTTGTTCATTTTCTTGAGGATTAATGGTGTCAATTGTGTGTACCATGAAAGGACCAAATCCTTTAATTTTGGAGAACTCATTATGTCTCCATACATGCTTTTATATGGTTTTGGAGACCTGCTGAACTTAGCTTTACTGTAGTTGTACAGATATTATATATTTGCAGTTTGGTTATCCAAGTTTATTTTCCCTACTAGAAAGATATTCAAAATGGTTTCAAGAAAACATGTTTGGAATGAACTTTCTATTACCAATAATGCTTTCATTCATATATCATTATATGAATGAAAGAGCAAGGGATACTTTGAAATTCAAGCAGTTATTTTATCATATATGAATGTTTTTAACATAATTAAAATCTCTTATGGATTGTACCAAAAAAAATCTCTTACGGATACTCCCTCCGATTTAAAATGAGCATTATTGTTTATGTATTTTTCATATAGATTATGAAATGCAATTTTGATGTTCAAAGAAATGACAATTTTAGGTAAATAAATATTTTAAGAATATATTTATATGCCAACATGCGTGACTTATGTGCGTCAATATGGTTTATCTGGTCACTGATTGAATGCCTTTTGGTATTGGTGTGTATATGTAATGTAACAAATCCGTTTATTAGATTGAAATTTTGAGAAGTGGATTATATTGAAATCTCAATAATACTTTTCACAAAGATTGTAGAATGTAACACTGCCAATGCCCAACAGCTACATTCCATGTCCTTTTGAATGTGTGGAGTAGATTATCACTTGCAAAATGAAGAAAATCACAGGATTTTGCAATTGACTCAGACAATGTTTTCAAAAATTTCTTTCATTTAAACTTTTGAAATATGTGGGGGATTGTTGTATATTTTGAGTATATTTTAAAAGTATAAATTATATTGTGTCTAATAATAGTTATTTTTCTAAGTATTTTAATTGATTTAAATATTGGAAAATTTATTTAACTGATTTTGACTTAGTATTAAGATTATTAATTTGAGCCATGATTTTAGCTAATTGTTGTTCAACGTGTTGGTTTTATCATGATCACAATCCCTTATAATTCTCCATTATTAGTTATTATGATGCCAATTAATAGTGGAACGGTTTTAAGAGAACATACACGGTTTTAACACAAAAAGGCTCTGGTTTTAGAAGAACAGAGGTAGTATTTTACAAAACAAAAATGTCAAGTTCCTTTATTAAAAGAATTTACTGTGTATCTGTCTGAGTTACCGACCTTGTTGATATTCTCGTGTATTGAGACTTCAGCATGTTTATCGTCGGGAAGAACCGGTTGTATTCTGGGGGAGTTGCGCAAATTCTGTAGATAATTCTTTAGTTCAGTGATTACACGTCTCCGGTTATTTATGATTATTTTATTTTCAGCCATCCGCAACAACAATTTTTACATCTACTAAAAGAAGTTTTCATAAATTAAATTATTAAAATCTTGAGGAAATTACATTCACCTTCCCTAAGGTTTATCAAAATGCCACTGATACAGTGACACCCCCTCTAGTTTTAAAACATCCGGTGACCTCCCTTTAAGTTTGTGTTAAATAAACAGATACCTCCCTCCTCCACTAACACCATTAACTTCTCCGTTAATTTCAATGACAATAACTACAGAAAAAAAGGCAGACGAAGCAGCACACCAGAGCTCAACAGGGTAGCCAACAGTAAAGCCAAAACCCAATACTTTTGAGCATATTTTTCACACATTACTGCACAACAATTCATATTCATATGGTAACAAAATCAACTAATTTTCAATTTAGAACTGTCTGAACTGGTAATGGCAAGAACGACGTGTATAGAAATAGCCGCGGCATTAACGATAGTAAAGATGACATAAACAACAGAACAGGGGAGAACGATATTGCTGCAAAAACCGGCGAGAACAACAAAGATAGTGATAGTGGGAACGACGAAGTGAACGGAAACGCGGACATTGATGAGTGATGAAAGATCAAGGAAGCAACTGAAACGGATTAGGAGATCAGAGATGAGTGTGATGGTGAAGACAGAAAGGTTTCCAAGGGAGAGAAATAAAGCTAGCTTCTTTCCAATTGCAGGGTGTTTTGAGAGGAAAAAAGAAAGGTTTAAAGAACAAAAGCACCGTTTTGTATTTAACAGTGATTTTGACGGAATGTGATGGCAAGGGAGGTCCCTGCTTTTTGAGAAAATAGAGGGGAGGTTTGTTGTATTTAGGTAAAACTCAAGGGAGGTTGTTATAATTTCCCCTAAAATCTTATATACAAAATGTAGACATGCATTAGAAAAACAGTGTAAGTTTGATCAAATCACAGTAACACCGTAATTTTGTTGATGTTACAATACATAGTGTCGGTCGAAATTGAGTGATCCACAATAATTTTACTGATTCTATCGCAAAACCAAACATGCATTGAGAAACGTCTCTACGAACCCATAATGAAGCATGGTTATATAAACAAAGTTTTTTTTTCTTCAAATCCACACAACATTTATAGAACAGAAGGAACTATGTCCACAAGTAATTGATGAGTATATCCTTCATTTTCATAGCTACATGGAATATTGTTACAACTTAAATATCAACTTAGCAGAATCTATTGTGATAGAGCACTTGTGTTGTAGACAAGGAGAGCACCACCAGCTAGAATACCAGCTAGAGTTACTGCCCAGATAGCCAACCCGGTCGTACCTGCAGTTTATAAAATTCGTTATCATACTATTCGTCGATTTACTTACTTTATCATTTAAAGTGAATAGCTCAATTTAGCGCAATGTTTTAAAAATCTGACTGAAGATCAATCAGCATGACCTATGGAGTACTTGTTCAATTGGTTTTATCGATTCAATCACAATGGATCAAATGACTAATAAATAAAGAAGAAAAAAAAAAATAGAGTATTAAGAAAATTTGGTTGAACCTCCTATTTGATCTGGTTCAACTAGACTACCGTTACAAAAAAATCGAACCAACCGACAAACGAATTGATTTCTATTTCAATTAGTTCAATTAGCCAGTTTCAAAAGTACTTGTATAGGGGAATAAAATCCCAAAATATTGATGCTATTGTTTCTTCGAATCAAATTTAAGACATTAAAGTTACCCAAATAAATCTAAGTTTCTTACCTCCGGCGTAGACATCACCGGTTGGAGACCAGTCCTTAGGCTCGTAGATAGGACTGCATAAAAAATCAGACGAATACAATTTCAATAAGTACGCCAAAGTAGATATAATTCGATGAAAATGATTAATATATAAAAATCATACCCAACAAATTTAAATAGCATGAACTTGATCTCTTATTCAAAGTTCAATTTTTTTTTATCAATACTTGAAGATATACTTTCTTGTATGTAAACATGTATGTGTAGTCAAAACAAGGGTTTAGGGTTACATGAATGATCATAATAGTTGGTAGATGGTCAAAATTATAAATAAGATTAGTTCCTTTCATGAAAGATTTCTTTCACCTAACTATGCTATTATATGTACTACTCCCTCCCGGCTCACATTTATAAGACAATTTACTTTATGTTCATTGAATAACTGATGTATCCAGTTCAATAAACCTAAAAAGTGAACTGTTTCTTATAAAAATGATCCGAGCGAGTATAAAACAAGACCTAGAATTCATAAGAAATGCAAGTTACCTGTATCCGTCAACATTAGCACCATATTTGTCAACAAACTGGTAAACACCCTTTCCCTGAATTAAATTGAAGTTCATAAGTTAGAAGATGAGAGGTAACTCAAGCAAGTTAATTTAACTCATGTTAAACTAATTATCATAAACACAAAAGTTAATTTAACTCGATATTTTATTTTCATGGAAATGAATATTTGATAATTCAGAATTCAATCAAAAAATAAGTAAAATTTCATCAACGGCTATGATTCGAACTCGGGTTCTCTTACATAATTAGACCTTAACAAAGGTTTCTTAACCACCTAAAACCAACCACCTGTTTCTGTTAACAATATATAATACTCCCTCCGGCTACTTATTATAAGTAAATTTGTAACCGATGTATCTAGTCTTAATATACACCAAATACATCCGTTGTATATGGTCTTATAAAGTATCCAGTCTTAATATAAGACCAAATACAACAGTTGTAAAATATTTTAAAAAAAGGTCAAATTTACTTATAATAATAAACGTAATAATGAACGGACTAGCATATATGCTATATAAAGTTTTAACAAAAGTTTACTATATCCTATATTCTATACTACACAATTAATTATAGGGTTAATTAGTTTTTACCCCCTGTAATATACACCAAAATTGCTTTACCCCCCTATAAATTTTTTTTGTTGCTTTACCCCCCTGTAATATCAGATTTTGTGCTTTACCCCCCTGGACTCAGTCAACCATAATATAATTTGCGGCAGTTTTGTTTAGCGGCGGTTCAAAACCGCCGGTAAAATTTTTTATTTTGCAGCGTTTTTTTTTGCGGCAGTTTTTTGCGTCGCTAATTCATATTTTGCGGCGGTTTTTTTGTGGCGGTTTTTTTGAGGCGGTTCAAAACCCTCGCTAAATTATGTTTTGCGGCGGTTTTATTTGCGGCGGTTTTTTTAGCGGCGGTTATATTATGGTTGACTTGAGTCCAGGGGGGTAAAACACAAAATCTGATATTACAGGGGGGTAAAGCAACAAAAATTTTTTACAGGGGGGTAAAGCAATTTTTGTGTATATTACAGGGGGTAAAAGCTAATTAACCCTTAATTATATGCATCAAAAGAAAAATTAAACACAATTGCTAACCTTTTGTTTCCTGCCAGAAGCATCAAGTCCACCAGGCAAATCCATGCCACCTCCAGTTCCTAAAATCACAAATCATACAAACAAAATTAGAAAGTGAAAAAAAAAAAGTTATACATATTAGTAGTATATAAAATAATCATAATCTACAATATATGCATGTACTTAATTATTTAACTAACCATAAGGTGTGTCAGTCTTAATCTTCTTGACACCACTAGCCACAACTCTGAATGGCCTTGAAAGGGTAGGAAGTCCTCTAACTGAAGACTTCTCAATAGTGAAAGGAGTTGGTTTCAAGCTCACAGAAGCCATAACTGATGAAGCCATTACAATTCTTGTTTTTTGATTGTTGCAACAGAACAAGTTTCTCTATGTCTTAATATTATAGAGTATTAGTGATTTTGTTTGTGCCACGTGGCATTGATTTTGTGGTAGAATTTAAGATATGGTATTGGAAACATTATCTTAAATTAATTAGATTCATTTTTCACCTTTTATTTTTTTCAGATGAAAACAAAGAAAATCTTCAAACTCATCTTGAGGCAACTGAGGTGGATATTCCTTCTATTAATTATCCCCCACAAAAAATAATGTGAAATAGAATATTTTTGTTTCAAATGTTCCATTAAAAATATAAGAGATAAAATGAATTAATTAAAAATAATCATAGAGAATTATTTTGGATCACAAATAATGTTCCTAGTTACAACTCTTGTCTATCACGGCACTAAGTTGACGGATGAATTACAAAAATTGTATATGCAAATTATGCATACATATAACCAAAAAATGTCAATTTTATATATTATTAGATATTTACAAATTTATAATTAACTTCAAAGTTCTAATATATAGTGATTTACATTTGTTGTACCAGTACTACTGCCAATTTCAAATTTTATACTACATGCTCAAATTAATTTTAAATCATCCCTTTAAATGTTATAAATCACAATAACAATGTTATTATGATTAAAGTCAAACTATTTTAATGATGGGACGATAACAAATTACTCTATCCATCTCAAAATAATAGTGGCTTTAAGGTTTGTGCTAAATTTTTATGAAAATTATTAATTGTGTTAATTTCAATGATAAAATTAGTATCATTTATAAAAATACTCTTACTAATTGTAGTTTTTTTCGTCAGATAGTCAAATGGATTGAAATTCACCCCTAAAGGTGAATAAATGAGTGTTCAAACTCCGGTCTTTGCACCTAAAGTGCAATTGTCCAACCAATTGAACTAAATTTATAAGACTTATTAATTATAGTTAGTGAAGTAGTTAAACTAGATGAAATTCAATAAATAAAAATATAATAATAGAAAAAAATATTGCATTGATATTCTAAATTGACAATTATTTTGAGACTAATAAAAAATGTTTAAAAAACAATTATTTTGAGACAGAAGTATGTTGATCAAATAAGAAAACCACACAGACATTCAATATAACAATATTAAAATTTGTCAGTTGAATTATGACTTATAAACAAAACGATAACAATTTATATTAATATATTAATTAAATATTGAATCGATAACAAAAAAAATAGAGTTATGTATGTTTTGGTGTCTGTGAAATTTGTACTACAAGGTGTTTTTGATATTGTTTTCAGAAAACTTTCATAACCAAATCAACTATGACTAAATAAGCATCAAATGGTATAAATCATTACAGAACAAACCAGATTAATCACTATAACTCATATCAGTGGTCTTAATCCTTAAATCACTATAACTCACTATAATCTCTATCAGTGGTCTTAAAAATCACAACAATGAACTTGACAAACAATTTTTGATCCTAAACCTTAAGACAATGAGTGTATAAATCTCGACATATATATAGCCATCCTCTATGTGACATATGTTTACCTTATTTTCCTAGCATGACTTTAGTTGCGCCGCGAGTAACCGGCAATCACCACCCCAAGTTTATAGTGTAACTTTGGAGAATGTATTTTTGGACCTTATTTTCCTATTATGCCCTTTTTTTAAATATACTATCATATTTTTAATCCAACAATAATTTCTTACTTTTTTACAAACATTATCTATTCCTAAAAAATTGTAACAAACTTTATTTAAAAACAAACAAAAATTGTATACAATAACAAAATTATATTGTCTTAACAAAAAAAATTATACAAAATTTGGTCAATAAAATATAATAGGAAAGGGGGTATAATAGGCAAAATATAACCTAAATTGCCAAAACGACAAGTAAAAAGTAAGAAATATTTTTTTCTAAAACAACAAGTAAAAAGGAACGGAGGTAGTAACATTTGCCTATCAAAAAAAAAAAACAACCGTCAAAAATCACAATAAGATCCATAAAATCAGTACAATTATATTTATTTTATTTTTACATATAACCCTCTTTAAAATAAAAAAAAAATATTTTTAATAGTTTAAACGTAGTTTTAGTCCTATTTTATTAAAATTGTAATTTTGGATTCTAATTTCAATTTGGCAATTTTGTTCCCCATTCCAAAAATTTAATCAAATTAATTCATATCTTTTACCCTTTAATTTGATAACTTGATGACTAGCGGTTTTCTACCATTGACCGGACCAGTGCTGGGTCCGATTCTCGATCCAACCAATCAAACTGGCCGGTTCGGTTTTTAAAATATTAACAAATAGAATAACAATAACCTAGTTAATGTCAAAAAGAAAAAAAACTAATTAAGTTTGTACTTTGTACCCAAAAAAAAAATAACCTTAATTTTGTCTGTCAAAAAAAAAAAACCTAGTTAAAAAAGAATAGCTAAAAAAATAGATAGAATAATATAGTTGAGAAAAAAAAAACTAGTTAAAAAAGAATACTATTTGCCTATATTCACATATAAATTATTGGCCCGCTTATACAAAAAAAAAATATATATATATAAATTATTGGCCCAGGTCCATTCTATTTGCCTATATATATAAAACTTAATCATATCATAACAAGATATATAAACGATCTAGTTATACTCAAATACATTAATTACTTTACTACTTGTTTTAGTTGTTCTTCTTCACCTGCCAAGTAATATCTCATTCACTGCATCAACTCTTCCGACGACGATAATCATGAAACGACCGGCCGACGAGATGGTACTGAAACCAGTTTTCAACACTAAATCACAGCGGGAACACCAAAAATCCCTTTGCAACAACAATGAACAAGGATACCTTGGAGAACACTCTTCCTACGCCAAAAATAATCATCATGAAATAAAACAGCATAATGCTCACCAATTGGACCTTCAATCCATCAAAGACCATTACCTTGCCCCCAAAATACCTACAAAACGTGTTATCATGAAACCCACCCGTCGTTTCTCTTCCGATTGGGAAAGCACCGATGATACCTCTGCCGACATGAATAACACTCACCAGCCTCCCCTTCTATTTGGTCGAGGTTTTTTCGCTGGCATTGATCGCCGCGAACAGAAGAAGAGAAAGTTGAAGCCTGATGAGTACGACACTTTTGATATGAGAGTTGAATGCCATTGGAGCCACAAAAAGCTTCAAGAGATGACAGACAGAGATTGGCGTATATTTAGGGAAGATTTCAATATTTCCTACAAAGCTGGTGGTTCAAAGATTCCACATCCTATGAGGAGTTGGGCTGAGAGCAACTTGAGCAAAGATATTTTGAAGGCTGTGGAGAATGTTGGTTACAAAACCCCTTCTCCGATTCAGATGGCTGCTATTCCTCTTGGACTGCAGCAGCGCGATGTTATCGGTGTTGCTGAGACTGGTTCGGGTAAGACTGCTGCATTTGTGTTTCCTATGTTGGCTTATATATCAAGGCTTCCTGCTATTAATGAGAACAATGAGGCTGATGGTCCGTATGCTGTTGTTTTGGCACCAACCCGTGAGCTTGCACAGCAGATTGAGGATGAGACAGTTAAATTTGCTCGGTATATGGGAATTAAAGTGGTTTCTGTTGTTGGTGGTCGCTCTATTGATGAACAAGCGTTTAAGATAAGACAGGGTTGTGAAATTGTGATTGCTACTCCTGGTCGTTTGATTGATTGTTTGGAGCGTCATTACGTGGTTCTTAACCAATGTAGTTATGTTGTTCTTGACGAGGCGGATCGAATGATTGATATGGGTTTTGAGCCACAGGTTATGGGCGTTTTGGATGCTATGCCTACTAGCAATCTCAAACCTGACAATGAAGACGAGAAGCTCGACAAGAAGAAAATTTATAGAACGACTTATATGTTTAGTGCCACCATGCGGCCTGCAGTGGAGAGGCTTGCTAGGAAGTATTTGAGGAACCCTGTTGTGGTGAATATAGGGACTGCTGGAAAAGCCACAGACTTGATCAGCCAACGTGTCATCATGATGAAGGAGTCCGAGAAATTATATAAGCTTCAAAGATTGTTGGATGAACTTCATGACAAGACCGCAATTGTGTTTGTGAATACAAAGAAAAACGCAGATTATCTTGCTAAGCATCTGGACAATAGTGGTTATCGCGTGACCAGTTTACACGGAGGAAAATCACAAGACCAACGGACAATGAATCTCGAAGAATTTAAGACAAAGAAAAATAATGTGCTTGTTGCAACCAATGTCGCTGGACGCGGCATTGACATACCTGACGTGGCTCATGTTATTAATTTTGATATCCCTGGGGATATCGAAACATATACCCATCGTATTGGGCGTACTGGTCGTGCTGGAAAAATTGGTGTGGCTACAACATTCCTTACTCTTCAGGACACAAATGTTTTCTACGACCTCAAGCATATGCTCATTCAGAGTAAGAGTCTTGTTCCACCAGAATTGGCAAGGCATGCAGCTTCTAAATTCAAGCCAGGATCAATTTCAGATAGACCGGTGAAACAACACTGTTTTTAATCATTTGAATTACAGTTAAATAAGTTATGTAATATCGATAGAATAAGTTAACTTTCTGTTGAATATTTAGTAATTCTTTTGTTTCTTTTCTCTGCATCAAAATTAATTATATATATAATAGGAACTTGTATAAAGTTCAATTATGGCAGTCCTTCTGTTATGTTTTACTTCTGCTACCATGCTTACTACTTGTAACAAGGATTGCTAACTTTAGATGACAATCTTTTGATTGTTTTTGTTATTTTGCGTTAATACATATTCCATCTTCCGGTCTGGTTTCATTCCTCTCTTGCTCTCACTTTACCATTTTTTTTTTGTTGAGGATTTCTTGACTGCTGTTTTTCTTGTTAGAGATTTGTTTACATAAAAGTGAGTTTTGTTTACATATTAGTTAGAGATTGATTAGTTAAGTTTGAACTGAACAAAATAAGACCCTTTCTTAAATTGTGTCCTGCTTTCTTAAATAATTTTATGTTACTTCTAAATTTATAATTTTATTGTTTATCGGATGTCCGCTTGAGCAGTGATAAGAGTTTAATTATAATTTTAAAGGGTGAAGTTTAAATATTACTATAAAATAACAATGAATATCATCGTTAATAATAATAATTTTTGGCATAAAATAATTATCCTCTATCTTTAAATAATTGACCTGGAAGTTCAAACAATGATAGAAGACAGGTTTGTAAGTGTATGAACTTCAAAATGTATGGCTTGAGTCTCAAAATCAAATCATTATTAGAAAGTACTTGGGAAATGTCATGACGTCCTATATCAATTGCAGAAAAGTGCCAAAATTAACAACCTAAAATTCATATTGCATCAATGTCAACTCATATAATCTCTATCAGTAGTCTTAAAAAATCATAACAATGAACTTGACACACAACTTTTGATCCTAAACCTTAACACAACATAATATATAGCCATCCTCTATGTGACACATGTTTACCTTATTTTCTTAGCATGCCTTTGGTTGCATGGTGAGCAACCGGCAATCGCCACTATGAGTTTATAGTGTAATTTTGATGTCTTGAAAAGTATGGCAAACAAGTTTAGAGAACTAGAAATGATAATGTTCGAATCCAAGGCTTCAACTATAAAAAGCTAGAACTAGTATCTTGAAACCTTAAAGCTGCTGCTAAACCACTGTCAATGGCACCTTCAACATTGGGACTGACACAGAAGTCACCACATATGGCTAGTCTCTTGTTTCTGTCCCAAAGACATTTTTCCTCTTGGGCAATACTTGCAGCTGGAAATGCACTTCCCCTACAAAACCAACCAACATGCACCTTATCAGAAAATTAATCCTAACACCTTAACTTAATAAACAAGTTACGTAACCAACAGTTAATATTCTTGATAGAAACCATAGATTAGAGAGGAAAGAAAAGTGTAGAAAAGTAATGTACAAATATTATTGATAACTTGATCAATTTATGAGTCAGGATCCACTGACACCAAATGTTACACCTCACAATAATGTTTTAACTTATATAAATTTTATAAAATCCACCGTTGATTAAGAGGTGTAACGTTTGGTGTCAAACTAGTTGGTGTCAACGGATCTTGACTCTTTATCAATAATGAATACAAAGGAGTGAAGGACCATATTTATATACGAGTCCGTATGAAAGTGAAGATAGCAAATGTAACTAACCTAACTAACTATTAACAAACATCATCACTAATACCGACCAAATAAACGTAACCTGCAACACGGCAAGGTTGTTGTTTACGATGATTGGTAAGCACTAAGCAAGATTTCATAGCTGAAAATGCCATGATTTTGGGATTTATTTCCAGTGATGAGATGAGACTGATTGACTGAATGTTCTGCGATGCATTTAAGAAAGCTGGTTGTTTCTGGTGAGAATGTAAGCTCAAGATGTTGGCTTTACTGCCTTCTTCCTTGGGTCATCTGTGTTTATTTCGCACCATTCAGGGTTTCATGTTTATTTCACACCAAATGTTACACCTCTCAATAACGTTTTAACCGATATAAATTTATAAAATCCACCATTGATTAAGAGGTGTAACATTTGGTGTCAAACTAGTGGGTTTCAACGGATCTTGACTCTTTATCAATAATGAATAAAAAGGAGTGAAGGACCAACATATATATGAAAATGAAGATAACAAAGATAACAGATATAACTAACCTAACTAACTATTAAAAAACTACATCACTAATACCGACCAAATAAACGTAACCTGCAACACGGCAAGGTAGTTGTTTAGGATGATTGGTAAGCAAGACTTGATAGCTTAAAATGCCATGATTTTGGGATTTATTTCCAGTGATGTGAGTCATGTGACTGAATGTTCTGCAATGCTTTTAAGATAACTGGTTGTTTCTGGTTAGAATGTCAGCTCAAGACGTTGGCTTGATTTTGCTGCCTTCTTCCTCGGGTCATCTGCGTTTAGTTCGCACTATTCAGGGTTTTGTGTGAGGTTTGGTATTAATTTGAATCCGACTGTTTCAACTGCACTCACAGCTATATACAACAAACTCAATGAAATAGATTTGGCTTGTGAGCTACTTGATGATTCACTAAAGAAAACCGTGGTTGCTTGTGACACTATGATCTTGGGTTAAACGCAGAATATTTACCTTTTTCAGAAACTGACAACGACTGAATTTACAACAAAATCCTTTTAGTCAGTGTTGTGAAGTAGCAGTTATAGAACAGTGGAGTTTGAATAGATTGTTACTGGTTTGAAATATACTATTGAGTAAAGAGTGTGGTCAAATTGCGGCTACAGCGAAGCAGAATTTGAACAAACCACTATTTTCCATAATCAGCTATTGACAACACTTCTTCAGCTTGTGCTTAACAACGATTGCTAATTTTTAAAAACGGGTCCATTAGTTAATAAAGACAAACATCTTGAGCAAGTGAAATGAACAGTGTCCCTTGGAATACAATTTTTGATCATTGTTTCCATGGATATGGGCATGAAGGACTTCATCACCTTTTCAACGGGTAAACTTTTTAGTTTAACTAAGCCAATTACTTTTCTTGTGCATATTAGCACTACTATGAAAAAATCACGACGAATCAACATCCAGTAAAATATTGGTGCTACATGGGCTATATAGTCTAGAACTTGAGATAATTCTCACAAGTCTCAAGGCTCTTACAATCACATGTAACGCTAGAAATATATGTCCATGACATGTGAAATAGCATTCAACTCGGAGTTACTTACCATCTATGAGCTCTTTTGAAAAAGGGTTGTGATATGTTTGCCCCTGTACTTTGAAATTCTTGGAAAAGCTCTTCGGCCACTTTATTCAATGTAACGTCTGAGAGCTTCTTGAGTCCCGTTTGAGCAATTATATTCTCTGCATATTCTGCCGTTGAATGAAGAACCCATCTTTCACTGTAAATAAAGATGTAGCCTTTTAAGCAATGTAAACTGAAAAGACCATATATATATATATATATATATATGGTCGAGTAATGCAACGTTAAACAAATACCTTGTAGTAGAACGGCCTGGCTTGCTGCTATCACAGTAAGCCCAGCTTAAAATTTTAGAATTTTTGAAAGATAAGCCTTTAACTGGAATCTGAAAATAAAATTGAATTTTGTAGATTAAGATCCTTGATTTTATATCACAAAAAATTGTCCTGCTCGTACTTGGAAAATTAAAATAGTTAATAAAGCCTTAGCTTGATTATAATTGCAATATCTTTATACACAAAAATAGTTAGGAAAAACATCTCA
Source organism: Trifolium dubium (assembly GCA_951804385.1). Lineage (NCBI taxonomy): Eukaryota > Viridiplantae > Streptophyta > Magnoliopsida > Fabales > Fabaceae > Trifolium > Trifolium dubium. The sequence goes on along the minus strand of OX638068.1, from coordinate 12,967,349 downwards.
TGTTTTACATTGTATTGGTCAATCAGCAATTCCGCATTATACTTATTTGAATTTTTGGGTTACAAAAGTTACCACAAACTTATTCTTACCAATCTAATTTTCAGTTATTTCAAACAAGATATCAAGCCAAACAGGTCCTAAGCTTCACAGTTAAAAAGGAAATAAACAATGGTATTGCGACTTGCGAAAACAAAACATAAGATTAAAATGGGTCCAAACGCAAATGGGCCATATAAAATTCATGTATTAGGAAACTATAGAATTTATTGACAGTTCAGGAGTTGTATATCTTCATACCGTTGACAGAGGCTCGGCAAATGCCAGCATTAGTGCGAAGCATGGCCTAACAGGAAGGTTATGCAACTTTTCTGACAACTCAGGCAGCAACTTCAGATCTGCACCCTTACAAATTCCATAGGTGAGTGCAAAACATTCAAAATATATTTCATTTTTTCTAGTTCATCAAGTTGACATTCAAGTTGACTCTATACAACAACAATTCAAAAATGCATAAGAAACACAAAGTTGTATTGTCCAGAGAACCCACAGAATCAAAGCAACCAATTCAAAAAACCAATACAGCAAAAGAAACAATATGAATCTTACATGCCAATTGAAGTAAAGGAAGCTTTGTTTGTCAATTATACGATAGAAACATATTTTATATGCATTACAATTAACATATTGGATGTAACCAAGTACCGCCAGTTATATCCACAAAAGCAATAGATAAAATCGTAACGTATTTTTTTATTTATTTGGTCACTTAAAATCAGACGTGCAGTCACGTACGTTGAACTTTTCAGTCGTTTGTTGCTAATCAGATATAGAAAAATCTAGTTTGATAAGGCTTCACATTGAAGCATAAATCAAGACAACCAAAATCAGATAAAATATATAAAAAACATGCAGCTAGAAAAGCAACGAAACGTGATACAGTTAAAACGATTGTGAAGTCATTATTCATCTAAGCCCCTTCATAGCAAACATGTTATAGTGGACAATACCCAGTATTGTCAATCACAGATAGCAGGAAATAGCATTTTTTTTATAATTCCGCTACACACAACAGCGCTATAGTGTCACTACAGATGCTATTTGACATTACTTTGTATACTATATAGCATATCGCAGAAAAATAGCAATTTGTTTAAATCACGCTATGCTATAGCCATCATTTAACGGCACTGATGACACTTATCAAGCTATTTGGCATAGCAATTTCTGATACCAACTAACCTTCAGTAAATCATTTCATAGAATATAAGTTAAATGGCTCTATATGTAGCTAACTTTCGAACAAAAGAAACCTTTTAAGAGAGTCCAACATTATCTCCTCAAAAGATAAATAAATCAGTGATCACATGGAAAAAAAAATAAAAAAAAATCCAACAATCGAAAGCATATCCATACCAAGTGGTGGCAACCGTCCTGTAACTTCTGTGATCCTAGTAGAAACTATGCTCTTATCTGATGCAACAAGTCCCTTAAACTGACCAAGATTGTGTCCATCCACGCCTATCAATGACCACAATTTCTCATCATCCAACCATTCAACTCTTCCGACACCCACACCAAACTTGCTTTCCACGCCTAACAATACAAAATAATACTAAGCTTTTTCATTGGCTTCACACGGTCAACTCTGAATAACAAAAGTGATTAATAAAAATAATTAAGTGGATACCACTTTCATTGCACAATGCTTTGCATATAGAATTCATGCCAGGAACACCCACAAATCTCTTGCTTAATCCTTCCTAAAAGCAAAACACAAACACGACATTGACACCAACACGTAGATGGAAGAAACCATTAATAAAATTGAAACAATTTAAACATGTGAAGAATATTTGTTAACCTGCTCTATGCTGTCAAATTTAAGGGTTTGAAAATCAAATGAGCCAAACTTTTCTTTCCATTCGACTACTAAACCCCTTGACTCCCACTCTTGAACTAGTCGCACCACTTCAGGCTTGCTAACTGAGAAAAACGGAGCACCATGGTCGAAATGCAGCTCCTTTCCATCTTCAGTTTTCTCTCTGGATTTTAAGAAATTTAGAAAACTTAGTACCCTCCTTCATTTTATCACTAAGCCAATGACAAGTAATTCAAGGAACATTCAGAAATAAACTGCAACATATATCCCAATAATATGTAATATAAAAATTGTGCCTGAACCAATGTTCTCAAATAGCAGTTACAATGTTGTTATAGCGTAGAAAATTTTCAACAATCGATATCATTCAGTGATATACTGTGTATGTTTGGTTCTGCGATGAGAAAAATTGATTTTGGTAGAATGATTCTGACCAAAACTAAGTCGAAGATAAAGTGATTTATGTTTGGATACATTATGTTAAAATGAGTTGAAGAAAAAATTTCAATGTAAAAATCAATTCTAAAATCAGAAGCTACACTTTCTAGCTTCAAGTAGAATCAATTCTACTTTAATGAAACCAAACATGTCAGAATCAATTCTACACCTCCAAAATCACTATTAATTTGAACAAATCATTATTGTTTCACCATACGCAATTTAGTACAAAATATTACAGCATCAAATAGCAGCTAAAGCGACGCTATAGCATTGTTAGCTGTTACATAAACGAATTTAAACAAACTACTATTTTCTGCAATCTGCGACTGACAACACTAATTTAACAACTTCAAAATACTAATCCAATTAGATATAACAATAATTAAACATAAACTCATTAAATTAAAAAGGAGAAAGAACCTTCTTTGTGACATGCGTCCACCAGGGCCTCTAGCAGACTCAAAGAGTGTAACAGAAACACCATTTCTAGCAAGAGTTGATGCACAAACTGCTCCTGAAACTGCCACCATTTCAATGATTTCATAATCATAATTATATATATAAAAAAATAATCTTAGATCACTAAAAATGAACAATTAATAAAATAAAAATGATGAAATGGGTAGAGAGAAAGAGTGAAATAATGCTTAGTGCTTACTTCCACCACCCAACACAGCAACCTTAAAGGCGGTGCTACTCATTGTTGTTTGGTTGTTGTTAATGGATTCTGAAACAAACATGGTAAGTGAAGAGAGAGAAGAGGTTGGATTGAAAAGTAGTTGTAAGTTCTAACGGTAGAAGAGTAAATATATCTACATGAAATTTTAAAATTAGTCAAATATCTTCGGTCTATTATGATGATATTGTCGTTAACTGTATATGTGACACATGCTAACGTGGCGTCACATCACATAATGGAGATGTTATTGATCATAATACATATCACGGAAGGAGTAATGACTAAAATTTGTAAAATCAGAAGTTAAATTTAACGGTATCCAAGTCAATCAACCTCCTAATTTTGCAAATTTAAGTCAATTACCCCTCTCATGTGATGTAACACCACGTTGATGACATGTGTCATGTATGCTGTTAATGATCATGTCATCAAAATAGACTGAGTAAACAGAACAATTTGATTAGCGTTTTACAATTTCAGAGAGGCATTTGTCGATTTCCAAATTTTAAGAGGTATTTGACAAATTGTTGAATTTCAAAGAAGAATTTGATATTTCATTAGACCGAAGTGGAAATATTCATGGTGGTGAATTGGACATGAGGGACGGGAGGGTGCAAATGTGCAATACTAATAATCTCAATATTAATATTACCGGCAAAAATATTAAATTTTAGTTGGTTCAATGGTTGTTGACGCTTAATTTAATATGGAAGACCGCAGTTCAAATCACCTGCAATTACGTTGAAAAAAGACTGAAACTATTTGATGTCAAAAGTTGCTTCAAACTAGAACTATTAGAGTTCTTTCTCGAAAAAAAATTACCAACAAAAATAACATTCATTAAACTAGATGGTTATTGAGAAGGGTTTTGTGAAGTTAAAATTAATTGGATCATGATCATGATAAGTTCGCAAGTGCACGGTTTTATAGTGTAACAAAATATATCTATAATATCAAAATAAAATTAATGGATTGTTCGAAACAATTTTAGTTTTCAGTTTTAAAAAGTGTTTTATAAATGTGTTTTAGAAAACCGTTTTCAAAAAAAAGAAAAGTAAAACTCTTTAAATTTATTTTACTTTTTTAGTTTTAAAAACTGATATATAGAAAACAATTTTCGAAAACAGTTTAGTTTTAATTTTTAATTTTTAAAAACTAAAAAACTACTTTTGAGATGTCACTCAAACATGACCTATCTATACTTCTTTTTATATTTTAATGATATTATTCTCCAAGGCCGGCCCAGAGTCTAGGCAAGCTGGGCTATAGTCTTGGGCCTCAAAATATTGTGGGTCTCTATATATTTTTCTTCATACTCATCATTAATGAAATTGCTTAAATATGTGTTTCGTTGTGCTATTTGCACGGGATTTTCATTGGTTCGGTGACACTATGGTTCAACGTGCAGCTTTGTTGAATTTGAGGTTGCGAGTTCAACTATTTTTGATGTTATTGGTGCTAATCTTAATATTTAAATATATGATTTTTTTACGGTAAATATACGATTTTTTTTTTATAAAAATAATTTTATTTCTTTATTAGAAGCCCATTTTTTTTATTTAATAAATGTAAAAAGTGAAATTTCATTGGTAAAAAATAATAGAGCAAGTACATGTTATAAGTTATAACTTAAGGTCAGTTCAAAACCGCTCTAAATTGATGCCGAGTTAATATGCTTCATTTTAAAAAAAAAAATATATGTGAACTAAAATATGTCACTCATGTGGTGAATAAACTTTTTATATGGTTACATTATATTTATCCATATAACAATATTAATATAAATTCATTTATAACTCAATAAATTGTCAAAAAAATCTTTAACTAAAAAAAAAAGACATTGCACCCGTCGGCGCAACGCACAGGTCTTAATCTAGTATCTATTTATTCGAGAGGTGCCGCGACAAATTTTAATTCTAAGATCGTTTGCCATTCACTTTTACACAAACATATTCAGATATTTAATTCATTTTTAACTAAAATCAACTAAAACAAATCAATTTTTGTTACCGTAGAACCAAACAGACACCGCAATATCTAACATTTGTACATACATTGTCGTCTTCCAAAAAGAACATATAAATTCCAAAACATAGTTTTTTGATGTAGGGGTTTAGACAACAAATCTTTACAACTTAGCAAGAGTTTATGAAGTTTTGTCAAAAAAAAAAAAAGCAAGAGTTTATGAAGTGACAATGTCATTAAACCAGAACCTAAAAGACCTACAATGGTTTCTTCAAGAGAACCAAACTCTACAGATGCAGCATTTCCTTCTACCTTTCTCAACCATCTTCAACTTTTTACCAAGAAACAAACAACTCCATAAACCATAAACATTTCCAAAGAAAATCAACAACATGTTTCCAACCTCTTAACATCACTATCATCATCCAAGAACACCATTGTGTATGTTGCTGCTGGACTGTTTAAGAATCATAGTCTGCAAATTTTGCATCTAACTGGTAAATTGGTTTGGCAGAATCGGTGTAGAGCATTATTTACTTTGTCCGATGAGTAGATTTTCATCGTTGCAAATGCAAGCTAACATTAGTTTCAAGTGTGTTACTTTTGGAGGAGGGAGAACAAGAATAAGAACAGGAAGAGATGGTCTTATAGCTATAACACAGTTTTTAGTAACGAATGAGACAGTGACGCGATTCGGAATATATGATGATGAGACTTGAGAGTTTGAGACCAGATGAGTTTGTTAAAATCTTTAAGAGCTTAGAGAAGAATGCTAGCTTGAAATGTATGTCTTTGCAAGGTTGTACTTGTAAAGGTGTACAAGGAGAGATATTGTTGCAGACAATTATGGATTGGAGACATTGCAGATAAATCCTTGGATTGAAGAAATTGATCTTTCCAGAACACCTTTACATTATTCTGGAAACACTATTGGGATTTATCCGAGATTAGGGAAGAATGAAAATCCTGAACCAGAATTGGATTTGATCAAAGACATGCCGCTCATTTGCAGAGTTTTCTTTTGCAGGCAAGAATGCGCAGGTAAGTAAGGTTTTGAGTGTTTGCCTTCGATTTCGAGATAGACTGCCTTAAAATATAAATCAAATAAGTCATCATGAAACTAAATTAAGCACCATTTTCATATAAACACACGTAAATGTAAGAGTTTGTTAACAATTTGAGCTTATATACTTACATGAAAATTTATAAGACAGTTTGGGAGAGTTTATAGAAACAAGACAGCTTATGAAATGTCCTAAGTTTTTTAAACGTTTAGAGTTTAATTAAAGTTTATAGCACAAGCTCTGATCATATAAGAGTCTATATATAAACTATTTCGATAAGAAAAGATAACGAAAAAGTATAACTATTTCTACATAAGCTATAATTTGTTTTCATATGCTGTTCTGGATAGCTTGTGAAAATAAGCTAAAAATGTCATATAGTCTTGTCATAAGTTATTCCTATATGCACTCACAAACTGTCTCACAAGTCACAAGTGCTTAAGTCAGCAAATAAATTTAAATAAGGCAATTCAAACAGACTCTTAAGATTATTTACTCTCCAAAATAGCTACAGCTTATATGAAAACTGTTTGATTTTATTTTATCTTTTGTAATAGAAAATAATTTATACATAAGCACTTACATAATAAGACCTTATGCTATAAGCGTTTAATTAAAATGTGTATCCAAACAGAATCAACCTGATTTATAGTTTAAATTCATATTATCAGGCAAAACCACACTTTTTCAATCGATATCACAAAACTTCTCTGCATCGGCGGCGCTACCCTACTTGGATCAAGTAAGAACAATAGTGAATCCAGTGGAGCAGGCTGTCTAAACAAAAGGAATGAAGATAAAAACATTCAAGGATGACGAGTTTTTCTCCCTCCATGATCTTATGTTCCCACAGGGCACGGGAGTGCATCGATTTTCATCATCATATCGAGTTTGTTCAGGAAGCCAAATAACATATAACCAAAAAGCACTGCAGAGATTGTAGAGGATTTGCAATATTTGCTCAGGTTTATAGTTTCCAACTCCAAAAGAGTGGTGCGACAATGCATGCTATCGAGTGTAGCTGTTGTTCTTACACACTTTGATAAAATCAACCACCAGTTCCAACTACAATAATGTCTAACAACGGGTGAGCAGCGGGTGTGATTATCATTTCAAGCAAAGCGATATAATCTCGATTATTTTCTTGTTCGTCCCACCTGCCAAATTAAGGAACACTGTTAAAACTGATCGAACATTTCACAACTGAGATTGAAAAACAAATATTTTAAGACAGTATCTGAGCAACTAATTTAATCCTATCCATAACACTATAACTTGTTAGGAGTGGGGACATGAGGTGATTCTATTGTAAGAAGAGGCTATAGCCAAACACTACATAAGAGGTACGATTCCAGTTTCCAACGACAATTAAAAGGATATTATATTGTTTCAGTTAGGATAGCTTACACTGAATGCACATGATAAGGAAAGTTGTTGCTAGGATGAAAATCCAAGAGAAAAATTCTGCTTGTATTTCTCGATGGTGCCATATAAATCTGCGATAGATTCCAACACATGCAGTCACTTAAAGATTAGATAGATTAAATTATGCAGAATGAAAAATATGTGGGAGAAGTATATATATATATATGTGTGTGTGTGTGTGTGTTTGAATGAGTAAGGAATTAGAAATAAAGCTAATCTTGGTCAATTTCTAGCATCTCTTTACTGGTGGTGAAGGAGGATATGTTTGCATGTGAGATATATCTCCGGACTCCGGGGCGGTCGCTACCCTATATACACACAAATGACACTAAGGTCCTCCATTCATTTTATTTAATCCAAATTAAAGGCTTAAAACTATCGCTAAAATAGATCATGAGATCATAACACTTGGTGATTTATCTTGATATATTTTTTAAATAGTATATTTTACTCTCTTACTTGTCTACCATATGGAAAAAAAACTTTATTGTCTTAAAATCTTACTTACTTTTTGTTAAGACAAGAAAAACTCAATCATCAACCAACCCACCATTTTTTGTAGTTAAATATCTTTTGCTTTGTCTAATAAGACCAATGAATTTTATTCTTAAGAAAATCATTCATATATCAACTTATCAAACAAATAAATAAAATTTAGTCAAAAAAAAAAAACAAATAAATAAAAATCCCTTCATCTCTCTTTGTTTGGAACATCAACATCACATTGCTAAAACCAAGTTCATATGAGATGGAAACACAACCTACTTCTTGATAGTGAATGCACCGATAGACACAATCAAAGGTAAACTAAACAATAAATTTTAACAAATTCATCCAAAAACAAGTATATAATACTCCCTCTGTCTCTAATTATAAGATTAATTTGACAAAACACGAGTATTAAGAAAGTTAAATTTAATATTTAATGGGTTGATAATTGGTAATGCTTTTACAATTTTGTCTGTTAAAAAAGAGAATTAATTAATACTCTTAGAAATTTAAAAAAAAATCTTATAAAATGGGATAGAAAATTTTAAAGAGGCCTTATAAATAGGGATGGAGAGAGTATTTTGTCAAAATAAAATTGAACTTAATAAAATTGCATTGCTACATATCGTACATATCATGTTTGTACAAGATCTCAGTTTCAAATCAAAGAAATTAAAGTATAAGTTGTGGAATAATATTAACTAGATAAAGTAGAATAATATATTAGTTTAAATGTACATGGCAAAATCTTATGCAAAAATAAACACACAAAATAATTTTTAATAAAAAATTACCTTCGAAGAGAAGAGATTGTTGTGGTAAATCTTAGAATCCAAACTATGATAAGACAAACAAATAAAAAAAGAACAAACATTAAAAATAATATATCAATCAAACAACAATTTTGTTGGTTTTCAATTAATCACATGACAATTTCTATTATCATAGTCTCAAGTTAAGATAGCGATTACAACACCTGTGAAAAAGAGAGTGGTGTTGAATGACATCTACCTCCATAAGCTTAGATATCAAATTTACATTATTGAAACAAAAACAAACAAGAGAATCATGAGGAGTAGAATGTGGGACAAGTAGAGAAGAGAAAAAGTTTATGAATTATGATGATGAACCTTTCTTTTGAATTTCTTATTCTTCCACGCACTTGATTCTAATGGTTTGAACATTAAGACCAATACTTTTATTTATAGAAGGCCCTCTGTTTCACCTATTTATTATGTATTTATTATCCATTTATTAGGCCTATAGTCTAATGCATGTGCAAGAAGAAAGGGTGATGGGTTAATGAATTGAGTATATGTTTCACCAAAATGTTAATTAGTTCAATGGTGATTGATGCTAAATTTGGTAGAGAAGACTGCAGTTTGATCTCCGTAAAAAGAGACTGAAATTACTTAATATCAGAGTTTACCCCGAATTCTAGACTATTAAAATCCCTTTCTTCTAAGAATCAAATGGTTGGTGCAAGCCAAAAACATAAAATGAATATATGAAAATTTTTCTTTTGCCCCCCTCATTTCTTTAAAACCCCCCTAAAACTCCAAAATGCCCTTGAAATTGGGCAAAGAAAGCAGTTCGGGACATACGTCCCGAACTCAGGTTCGTGACATACGTTCCGAACCATGGGCGTTGAACAAGACTTACACCCCATGGCGCGCGTGCTGTGGTTCGTGACCTATACACCGAACTGGTGTTCGGGGGCATACGTCACGAACTGACCCCTGGCCCCCCCCCCCCCCCCCCCCCCCCCCATAAGACTTAATTCGTGAGCTATCTCACGAAGCCCAGTTCAATTTATAAAACCCGGACTGGTGGTTAAGTTAGACAGATCTAAATTAAAACCCCCCACTCCCTTTTTTCTCTAAACCGTTTCAAACTCTTTTCATCCTTTTTTCATCCAATCCATATAGAAACGTCCTAATCTTCCATAGCTCCATCACATTTTCGCTATATTTCACACTATCAAGTAAGTCTCTATCAATTTTAAGTTTTTATTTGATTTTCATAGGTTTAGAATGTTTCAGCTTCATCAACCATAGAAATTCAAGACTGCAAACAAATACAACAACATAACAAATTTAATAAACTTAATAAAAATGGCCAAGTGCATCATATCATATTTATCTTTCTCTCTACCACACATATTGATCATCATATCAAGTGCATCCAAGTGCATCAATAATTAAAAAATCAAATTCATATGAATCAACAGACTATAGCACAAAACATTAAATTTTTCATGCAGGCTGGGCAGCACTTCGTGACTTAAACCCCGAACCATAGCACACCCATATCAAACAACACAAATTATGCCCAGGCGCGCGCATATGGGCACCAGTTCGTCACGTAGAACCAGAACCACTTCGTGAGCTAGGTCACGAAAAAAACCAGTGTCTGGTCTGACACTGACTTGACATGACAGCTACAACAACATACAACAACAACACAAAAGAATCGGTTCAAAGTGTACATTACCTTATGTAAACGCTTTAATGATTGTTTGTTGCGCTAGCAACAACGCCAATGATGATTTGTGAACCCCAACAACCAAAATCGCCAAAGAGAGTATAGAGAGTTTGTGATAGAGTAATGAAGAAGGAAGAAAAAGTAACTGGGGGTTGTTAGTATATAAGGAGATATTTCGTGAGCTATTAGTTCGGGGAATAGCTCACGAATAAAGTTGGGGGTGCCAGGAAAATTGAACAACTTCGTGATGTATTCCCCGAACCCCAGTTCGGTTTATACGTCACGAAGTGCACGCGTGGGGGTGAAATTTGAAACATTTCGTGATGTATAAATGGTGAAACATTTCGTGGTGAAATTTGCACGCGTGGGAAATACATCACGAATTTGCATTTAAGAGGGCAAAAATGATAGTTAGGAGGGAAAAAGAAATTTGGGGGGGGGCGATTGAGCAAATTTCTGAATATATGTTTCAATTTTTGTACAAGATTCTCCTATGTTTCAATTTTCTTCTGTCTCTTGTCTCTGTCATTTGCCTCTTATGGTAATATTTACATTGGATTCTTTTTTTACATTCATAACAATAAATATAATGGACACATGAACATGAACATGAACATGAAATTGATCATTACAAAAATTAAGTCTTAAGTTTTTTTTAGTACGTAAGTTTTAAAAAAGCAAAAGAAAGCTAAAAAGAGAAATTATTTACAAGGGAAGAAAATCAAGTCTTAAGTTTGATAAATTCGTGATTCTTCTGAATTTTTACTTGTCGATTATCTATGAATTGTGGGATTTTGAATATTAGAGCTCCTAATAATAGCTATAAATTGTATTGACAAGGAGCCTGGTGGAATCAATTATTCACCAAAAAATCGTAGAGCCAATTAATAATCTTTCAAAGTTTTTAGCATTTATTATTTGTACACATTGGAATATGATTTCTTAAAAAAAATAAGAAAAGACAAAGTTTAATAAAAAAAAATTGAAAAAAGGAATAGATTTAATATATAAACTTGATATTAACCTGCACGTTGCGCGGATAAACATTAATATGTTAGTGAGTACAAATAAGTTACAAATTTTTTAGAATCAAATCAAATTTATAAAAATATGTACAATTCGTTCAACTTGGCACAACACTTTAATGTAATTTTCTCCCAAGTTGAACAAATTGTATGCTTTATAGATTTGGAAGAAAGAGATTTTATGCCTTCACTAAAAGAAATTTTTATCACATTTAATCATTTTTATCAAGCAAGTATAAAATCTTGATTTGTGATTAAAATTATTTTCATTTTTTTATTGAATACAAAATGTACTCCCTCCGTCCCATTATATAAGCATTTTTATTACAAAAGTCTAGTCCCAAAATATAAGCCCCTTTACAATTTACTAGATATATTTATTACTTTTTTGCTTACACATACCCCTAATTATTACTACTAAGTTGCATTGGAATACAAAAATTGTAAAGGGGCTTATATTTTGAGACTAAACTTTTGTAGTAAAGGTGCTTATATAATGGGACGGAGGGAGTATATTATAAATACGATTAAATTAAGATAGTCAACATATACCAAAAAAATAAATTAAGGTTGTCAAACCTGTAAGAAATTTTAAGGATTAATAGACCGATGTATTATATGAAATTAGAACACACTTACTTGACAATCAGTATAATCAATAATTACTGGAAGAATATCGAGAAGATCGATATGAAGACAAGGTCTTTCTTTGCCTGTTCACGTACTTCGGTCTTTGGGTTCTCAATGGGGCAAACCACAAATGAGTGTATATCAAAATGACGGCAAAGGGGGATCTAGCCTCTCTATTTATAAGAGAACAACCCTAGTCAGTACTACCCATCATGTACCCTAGAGGTTGGGCCTACACTATGTTTCTACACAAATTAAAATTAGTGTTCAAAGCTCATTATTATTAATCACTTTAGTCGGACTTAAGCATCATTAAATGAATCATAACAACATCAACCTATTTGTATTAAAATCACAACTCACAATTGATTGCAGTCCACAAAATATTAGAAATAGGATTAAATTAAGATAGTCAACATATACCAAAAAAATAAATTAAGGTTGTCAAACCTACAATACAAATGGAACACTTTAATGCATATCGCAAAGTCCTCTACATTGAAGTCACTTTCCCTTCAACCTATATATAGACTACAGAGTAAAATCCCACCACAACCAATATAATATTTTTTTCACACCGATGATCTCTTGAAGTTTGCAAAACTCTTCATTCATGTCGTATATCTCCTCCACAAATCAGTAACATTATACCTTCTTCCGAGGACTATGTATGTGTTCTTGTAAGATTTCATGTCTCTAGATGCACCACAAGTAGACAGCCAAATAAAAAGTGAATAAAAAATTAAGAGATCGTTATGTGGAAAATGCAAAAATGCAATCGAGTAAGTAGTGAAATACATCCTATAAGACACATCAAACATTCAAAATACATATAAACATGACTATGTATTGAAGTGAAAACATCAAAAGTAGTTTAAACTACTGTTATAAACTACTGTTATTGAAAGAAAAACATATAATTTATTTAATTAAAATATTATCAAAGACCATACATATTTGCATATCATCAATATTGTAACCAAAAGTAAATTCACATAAGGATGGTCTTTGATAATATTTTAATTAAAAAAAAAAAAGAAGTACTTAAAACCATGAATAGAAGGTATAACATAAGGACCCATATATGTCAACATGCATAAAATCAAAAGTAAATTCACAAACAGTATTATTGCTAATGGGGAAATTAAAGATAATTTTTTTTACCAACAATAAATTGGTGTCTAAGTAGTAAGAGTGTTGATGTACCAAAAAAAAAGTCTTGAATTCCTTAAATATATGATTAAGATTTAAGAGTTCAATTTTTTAGCTATGCCGTATGAAAATAATTCGATTGGAAGATGAGAACACACCTTGTATGTCCCGTAGATTATCTGACGGAGATTAATCATCGTTAATAGCGATGAAAACTTCATACCAATATCATAATAATTCAAATAAAATAATAATTTCTTTTACTTAAAAAGTGGCAAACATCACAAGGAAAAGTGCAATTTTATATTTTTTTTTTCTTTCACTCTCGATTCTTAAGAAAAAGAGACTCTGGTAATTCAGAGTTCGAGTATTCTGATATCAAGTGGTTTAATTAATGTTGATTACACTTAAATAACAGTTAAAAAAGGGGCGTCATGGTCTATTATGCCACACATAACCTAAAGAAAAATTAACAATTTTGTATATTCCCAACTTTGGCGCGTGTAAGGATGGAAGGCATATAGGATGTGGTGGTGTGATTAGAAGAAGTAGTTTAGAGTAGGGCTGTACAAAAACCCGTGACCCACTAGAAACCGCTCAAACCGAATGTTGTTCGGGTAATCGGGTCGGATTTAAACGGGTGTCGGGTTCAGATTTCTTAAACAATGGAGTACCAACGAGTATTTATGGTCGAGCTCGGTTTAGAAAAAACTAACTCATAGAAAACCATACCCTACCAAGCATGCTTATTTTTTTAATATCTCTCATGTAGAATCATCCTATTTTCATGCCTACCTAGCACCACCTAGTTTATTCGAGACACACAAGAGTGTTTTTTTAAGACTTAGTGTACCTTAATTATTTATTTTCCACTGACACACTACCTTACCATCCTTCTTTCTTCTTCTTTGTACAGGCTTTCAAGTAACTAAATTAACAGATATTTCAATAACACCATAACATTCAGATCTAACAGATATTTTTAACATTCAAGTTCTTACTAGATTTCACAATTTAATTGCTCTCTTCCATCCAAAATCTAGATACTTAAATCGAGATACAAAATACACCTTATAGATCTTCAGTTTGCATCATCATTAACGAGTGGGAGTGTTGCTGAAACTTGAAGAAAATTTTGTGATGCAACCTCCTTCGCCGTGGGTGGTAGATATAGTTACAATAGAAGAAGATATTCTCTGCTCTCAACCTGAAACAACTCGCCCATGATACCCGCTAATCCGCCTTACCTGTCACCCGTAATACCCGTTGTCTGTGACGGTCGACAATGGTTCTATTTCTAAGGTGTTCGGTTTGCTTTAGATCTGAATATTTGGGCCCGAATCCGCCCATACCCGCCCGATGCAGAGCCCTAGTTTAGAGTGGCACAGTCCAACATTTAATGAAGTCTAAAATGAGGTATTTTTATTTTTCTTTGGAGTATAAAGCGAATTTTATTTAAAGTTTTTTGAAAATTTTATAATTTTTTTTCGAAAAGGCCTTTATGTTTTCTTAAAGCTTTATCTAATAAGTTTTTTGACTTATTTGAGGTTTTCTTTTTTTAGTAAATATTTTTATATTTTTTAAAAACTTAAAACTCTTGTTTTGGTTGTCTTACCATTAAGCCGATCTTGTAGAATGGTTGGGAGGATTTTCTAAGGTTGTTGGGATGACGGATAATGCATACTTAGCCGAGTTGTGGGGAGTGGAAGACCTAAGAAATGCTAGCGGTTGAATTTAGAGCGTGCGGTGGAGCTTTATGTGGAATAATTAGAAGAGAAATACAAAATGCAATCACTAGTTTGAGTTAATTTACTAATTTACTAATGGAAACTATGTCAAGAGAAATAGAGGAATATAAAGAACATTATACAAAGAAATAGAATATGTGAAATTAACATTTGCAATGCAAAATATTCAAAGTTAGGGAACAACCTTTCACCCAAAAATATTGCTTCAATAGGTACGATGTCTCAATGTCCAAAAGTAATACTAAAATATAAGTATGAACTATGAAGTTGGTATATAATATGGTGGGTGATTCAAATAATGACCTGATTATGATTATTGGATGTGGTATGGGTGTGCCTATTATTTTAATCCCATTTCTTTAATGTGTTCACTGTTCATACAAGTTGCAAATACAAAAGCATACATCAAGTTCTTCATCTATCAAATTGCAATATGCTTTGTACTACTATCAAAATAATGATAAATTTATTGCACGTAACAAAACTACATAAACAAACAATAAATGGTCATCGTTGCACTTGCATTATTTTTTCTCATTCCACACCCTAAAATTTTCTTTTTCCCTCCAAAATGATTTTTGTATGAGAGTAAATTATTTTTGTAAGAGAGAATATTGGGTGGAAAAAGAGAGTGTTAGGGGGTGGAAAGAGAAATTTTCCTTGCATCAACTGTGTGAGTTAAACACCAATTAATTAACCTCGTGAAAAATATTCATACACTCAACTCAAATTGACCTTAAAAAACTTTTAAATTGAGTTTACTTGAATTTTAATTCATGTATTTAAAAAAAAAATTAATTGATCTTGTATTTTCATTTTACTTTTAAAAAGATCTCTAGATATATTTTTGGATGATATGTCACATTTTGTTTGCTCATGTTGCACTAATGACTGAACAAATAAGAGGATGACTCACATTATGGTGGATGGACGAAAACGCCCGTAATTATACTACACCATTGTAAAATCACATTTTTACCTTTCTTCCTCTTAAAATTAAGAGACAAAAAAACAAAAGAGTATTTTTATATATTTTAGAGGAAGAAGGGTAAAAATGTGATTTTACAATGGTGTAGTATAATTAAGGGTATTTTTGTCCATCCATCATAATGTGAGGAAAAAAGTGTGGCCCATCATCCAAAAAGTATAATTTAGCCTAAAAAATTCACATTCTAATCAATAACAACATAATATATACCTTATGGTTTACATAAAATGAGTCATTCTTCTAGGCATTTTTTTAAGCGAATTCATCAATCAAATCTTCATATTATATGTTTTTTTTTCAAGAAATCCTTTTTGATTGCTATAAATATTAAATTATTTTATACCTCCTATATAGTATTCCCTCCGTTCCTTTTTATCTGTCGTTTTAGAAAGAAAAAAAGACCAAATTAAGAAAGTGTATTTTTGCACCTTATCTTCCTATTATACTCTTTTTTCGAAATATATATCCTAAATTTAATCCACAATAAATTCCTATTTTTTTCACACACTTTTTCTTTCCAAAAAATAGAAACAAAACAAAAACAATAAAAAGATTATATGAATAAGTTTTGAAAAAAAAAATACAATAAAAAGATGATATAAAGTTTAGTCAATAAAAAAATACTAGTTATAAACCCGTGCATCCGCACGGGTTTGGTTTATGGTTAAATGTTATATTTAATTGTATTAAATACTTATGTGGTTTTTAAAAATGTTGGTTAATTTGTTAATTTCTTTTTTGTTTAATTAGAAAAATAATAACAATTGAAACTAAAGATCCGTCAAAAATAAAATAACAGAAATCAAAAGAAAATTTAAAAGAAGCAACACATTACAATTTGAAAACATATTTTTATCATTGCATTAATAAAGTTTTAAACATATAATATAAAATATGATCTTAATATTAATAAATACATATCTAACTTTGTACCAAAAAAAATACATATCTAACTTATACTATTTCAAAGTACATATAGGTTTGTTGAAAACAACATGGAATCTATAGATACAACTTAATAAATGAGATACTTTAATTTGAAGTGAATTATTAATGATCAACTCCCGTTCTACATTTGTAAGACTTTGTGTAAAAGAAGGTGAGCACAATTTGAGTCTTTGCAAGTTCCTGAAAAAATTGAACAAAATTATTATTTCTAATTATTTTAGGTTGAAGCATTAAAGTGTAAATATATATGTATGTGTGTGTGTGAATAAGTGCAACTCAGTTAGTAATTTATAGAAATTATATCTAATGAATGACAATATAAAATTCCAATTTGAAATGGAGAAATAGGAGATGAATCTAAATTACTTATTGGATGTTATGGAAAACCTCTTTGAACACAACATTTCTAATAGTATTCAATGATTTTCTTGCGTTATCATGTGTTAATATCTTCCGTCATTGTTTGCGCTTCACTCTAGAAATTGCCACATAGAGTTGACCGTGACTGAAAATATCTCTTGGCATGTATAATCCAACATATTCTAAAGATTGACCTTGAGACTTGTTTATTGTCATGGCAAAAGAAACAATAATTGGAAATTGCCTCCTTATAAGCTTGAATGGCCACGGTGATTGTGATGGTGACATCGACATTCTTGGAATATATATTATATTGCTAATGTTTTTTCCAGTAATTATTTTAGCTTCAATCACAACTCAACCGTTGCTAAGAATATTGCCCACAATTAAATAACCGTTGCCAATAGTTAACTGTGGGCACGGTTTTTCAATGTTGCCAAAAAATAGTGTTGCCTAAAGTCAAAAATATTGTAGTGTTAGTAACAGTCAACCTAGTACTATTACATAACTCCTCAGCTTGATCAAGATTTCTCAACAACATAATTGGCGTGCCAACTTTTAGTTTGATGGAATGGTTAGGAAGTCCAGATGTTTTTAGACAATTTAAAAACTCTGGTGTAAGCTGTTCAAATGCTTCATTATCATTTTCTTCGGTTCGATCTATGGAGTCTGAACTATGATATTCTTTTTCATCACCTATATTCAACAAACACACAATAAAACCTTGTAAAAAAATAATTGCATATGTTATAAATTATATTAAATCTATTCAACTAATGAATTTGAAATACCTGGAATGTGCTTCAATATATAATCATTGATTTCATCTACAACCTCAATTGTTGATGCTAAAATAGCTCTACTTTGTAGATATTGACCATCAATGTAATGATTTAATAAATCAGAATATGTACTTTTAACAATTGCATCAATGGGTTCATCGAATTATGAAATTAAAAGTTCATCTAGAATTTGGATATCTTCATATCCATCATTTGGTTCTAAAACTTTTCCATCCCTGATCCTTAATATCCATTCATAATTTTTTTTAATTTCTTCAGAGTTTGAATTTGATGAACCATTTAGCAACCACATGTTCTTCGTAAGGGTTAAAACAGTGCAATGATCCCAAATATAAGAGGCATTTATTGTTGCATGAACAATATCAGATCTACTTCCTCTTGGTATTACCGAAAAAATTTGTCTGAAATTACCACCAAAGACTATAACTTTTCCTCCATATATTTTGGACGCATAAGACTTATCCTCACTCATTATATCTTTTAAGGATTTGTCCAAATTTCAAAGCAGAATTTGTGAGCCATAGAAGCTTCATCCCATATAATTAACTTTGTTAATTTTAAAAGTTGTTCTAGTTTAGTTCCCTTCTCTATATTGCAAATAGAAAATTCAAGTGCTGGAACTAGAATCTTGAACTTTGAATGAGTTGTCCTTCCTCCAGGCAACAATAAAGATGCAATTCCGCTAGAAGCTACAGTCAAAACAATGTCCCATTTTGATCGTAAAATTGTTGCTAAAGTGTTCCACATGAAAGTTTTTCCTGTTCCACCATATCCATATAGAAAAAAACTCCCCCTTTTTGCTTCCGAACAACTTTCATGATCGTGTCAAATATTTTTCTCTGTTCATCTAGTAACGTTAGCATATTTTATACTAAATGACATTTGTGTAGTGTAATTTAACCAAAATATTATTCTATTTTCAAACGCAATTGACACTTGAAATGTAGTCAATCCAATTTAGCATGCGATGAAAATTATGTTACTCATAGGAACAAAAGTCACAACAACAATAATGTAAAAAACTTACCAAATTAGAAGATGCTGTCATGAAAATTAATAGCAAAGATAAAGTGATGGAGAAAGTAGAGAGAAATAGTAGTCAGGATGAGAGATGGTACGGAGTGAAAACTGCGATATTATGTTCTTCTTTTTTAGCTTTATGAGTAACTTATATAGAAAGGATACCTCCAGTTTAGTTTTTATTTTCTTTGGGTAGTTTTTTTTATAATAATTTGAGTAACTTAGCACAAATATAGCATCATTAAACTATTTTTGTCGCCCATGATATAACTTTATAGCACTCATTTCTATTGAATTCAAAATAATTTTTGTAAAAAGAAATCTTTAAAAATTAGCTAGTTTTTTTTAACAAAGTAAGTAAAAAACGTGGAGCACAAATAACATGTCGGTTTTTTTTTTCAGTAAAAAAATAGGTGGTTTTTTATTATTTTTTTTATAGTATCACACTAAGCTGCTTTTTGTAAAAAGAAAATCTTTAAAAATTAGTTAATTTTTTTTAACAAAGTAACTCAAAAAGTGGATGAGCACAAATAGCATGTTAGTTTTTTTTTATATGTGACTAATTTTTTTTGTTTGACTATATCTGTGACTAATTGTTGATTTGTGTGGGAAACAACTTCTCCATATTTAGTTAATTACGATAAAGGACGTTAATAAAAACTTAAATAATTGTGATTAGATTTTGAAAAGGGTTAATTAGTAACTTACTTAGTATATTATATTAATATATATAGTTAGTAGATATTAAGAAAGAGGGTATAATAGACAAAATATAATCTTAAATTGTCAAAACGACAAATATTTAGAAACAAATAATATTTTCTAAATCGACAAATAAAAAGGAATGGAGGGAGTACTAAAGTAATCTTCCTTCACCCCTTAAAGGTGAATAAGTGGGCTCCCAGAGTTCGAGCTCTGGTCCCTACACTTTTGTGCAATATGTATAATCAATTGAGTTAAGCTCATGGAACAAATTAAAGTCATCTCCATTAAAGTAAGATAATTAACAAAACCTTTTTCTTTTGAGGAAAAATAACATAAAATTTGATACTATTACTATAATGAAATAAAATCACTACTATAAAACTGCATTTATAGACCTTTTTTCGGTCATTAAATTATAAAATTCTCATAGTGAATCATGTATATTAATCAATCCGTATCCTAATTGAGTCAGCAAAACTTCATTCATATAAACAATTAAGGATAACTGGGCATGAGAAGGGTGATTGGTGAGTAATGCATCTTTGAGTCATTTGCAAAATACAATCTTTTTGAAAAATACGCAAGTACTTCTTCTTAACAAACTCTAACTTTGAATCATTAGAGAACTCTTCCAAACAAATTGCACATTGTTTTGTAGAATAACGAGAATTTTGAACCATTTCAGCTTTCTCCAACAAATCATCAATATATTTGAATGCAAAAGATGTATGAGGGTGATTTTCTTGATTCATATAACTATGATCTTGAATATTCCATGTAATAACATCACCAGCATAAACCATAACATCCATCTCACAATAATCATATAAAGACATTTGCCTAGCATATTCACCAATATGAGGCAAAATTTCATTCAATATTAAATGATAAATAGGCATGGTTGCAAAGTAGTCATATATATAAGAAATTTTTGTTTCCCTTTTTTAAGATTGTGCTTTTGTCACATTTGCATAAGACGTTACTAGAAATCAACAATGTTTCATTGATCACATTGATCGAGAATTTATCATTGGTCTCTGAGGGTAAAATTTTTTCGATGTAAATAAAAGATATAATTTGTATCTTTATTAAGAATTTATCTTAAATATGTATTTTTTCTTAAATATGTACTCATTTAATGTTAAATTATAAGTAAAAAATTATTTATAAAAATTGATGTATTTGATTCAATTTTTTTTAAAACATATCCAAATTCTATTTATAATTTGGAATAGATTGACTACAGAAAAATATCACAACAACAAAAAATCTTAATAAAGTTATAAAAAAAAATGGACAAAGCTCTCCAGTGGGCAAATGCTTGTTAATTTTTTTCATATATACTTCTTGTGTTTCCTTTTATTTTTTCATTTTATAAGAAAAAATGACCAAACTAAAAAAAATTATTTTTACATCTTATCTTCTTATTATATCTTTTTATTAATATATATTTAATTTTAATCCACTAATAAACTCCTATTTTTTTCACATACACTTTCTCTTTCTAAAAAATTAAAACCACAAAAAATTGTGGAAAACATTATTTAAAAAAAACAAACAAACTTTGTTACAAAAATAATTAAGAAGGAGGATTATACCAACAAAAAAAAAATAATTAAGAAGGAGGATATAATAAGCAAAATATAATCTAAATTGTCAAATCTATAAATAATTTAAAACAAATATTTTTTTCTAAAACAACAAATAAAGAAGAACTAAGAGAATAACATTCTTTTTTAAGCCCTTTCATTTAGGAGGCCTTGTGTCACGGCTCATGTCGCACTTTGCATGAAAGTCGGGCCTAATAATCAGAAAATAAAAAAACAACTAACGTGCAATTTGTTCATAACACAATGTCAACATGATCTGTTGAACAAAATTTACCAAAAAAACTATGTATTGTAGAATACCAAATATTTTATTTATTATTATAAATTATCATTTTTTTTTGACAAAATAAATCATCATATGTTAAAATTTGTGAGATTGGTTTTGTCAAAAAAAAAAATAGTGAGATTGGCGGTTGGCGAGGAACGCATATATACAAGTTGTTAAGGAAAAGTACATTATTTATTTATTAATTAATCAATGTTTGATTGACTTAATTTATTTTATGTTACATTTTTCAAATTCATGAAAGGCAAAAAGTAGAATGTCAAGTTTGACAATGGCATTGATTCAAAAAAAAAAGTTTGACAATGGCTTATTTGGCATACGCAATACGTGCCACATGCAACAGCAAGATGCATGGGTTTGTTGATCTAAACAAATATTAAATTAATTAACAATCACTATTATCAACAACTAAACTATCAAGTTGTAACCAAAAAAAGCTAAACTATCAAGCATGGTTGTTTTGACCGCCGTTGTTTTGTAAGAGAAGACATTTTTTTGGAGAATTCTATATTACACTCTATATAAAAAGGAATATCAAATTTTGGTAAAGGATTTTTCATCTACTTTTTTCATCTTTTGTTTAAACTTTTTTATTTTGTCATTTTTATTTAAATTATCTCTCTTATAACTCTTATAAGAATTTAATTTATATGCAACGACGGTATAAAATTATTTTATACGTGCATTCAATTAAATCACGCCATGTAAATATTAATGGAGATATTTTATAAACCAACCTATAAAAAAATGGTAATTTATTGTATTTTAATTGGATGCATGTGTAAAAAAAATTTACACCGTCAGTGCATCACAATTAAACTCTTTTATTAATTTAATCATTCCTATTATTAATATTTTAAAATAATTTAAATAGTTGCAAAATGTTTCTTTTATTTACATATGCAAAATGTGTCCTCCTATCTAGCGAGGGATTAGTCACTGCGTTAGGCGGTGGATATCCCGGTCTCGACCAAAAAAACATATGCAAAATGTTAATTTAAATGATATTTATTTTATACTCATAGTAAGTAAAACAAAAAATACTCCCTCCGTACCAAAATATAAGTCGTTTTGACCATATCACACAAATTAAGAAATGTAATCATTGTTGTATGGAAAAGAGAAATTATGAGTTAGTTTACAAAATTGTCCTTCATTAATGGTATGAAAAAGATAAATTATAGAAGTAAAAGAAGAAAGAATAATAAATAGTTAAGGGTATAATAAGAAAATTAGCATTAAATATTGCATTGGTATTGTAAAACGACTTATATTTTGGTAAATTTTTTTTTCCAAAACGACTTATATTGTGGTACGGAGGGAGTAACTACAAAGAATCCGAGTAACAAGAAGAGAAAACCCTAGTCTTCACCTTACCCATTTCCTCTTCCTTTTTTTTGGATCTACTAGAGGATGAGTGATTTAGGGTCAATCTCAATTCAAAATCATCTCTTCAATTATTTTTCAATGTGTTTGGTTCGGGAGTTTTCAAAGGAAGTGGAGGTAATATTTTAAATTTTTATATTTGATTTAACTTTTTAAAAAGGAGGGGATGTAATGGGAGAATTAATTACGTTTTTACCCTTTACTTTATAAACTCCAAATAATTTATATTTAATTTGTTTTAAATTTTTAAATCACTATTTAACAAACTATGAACAATAATATTATAATTACAGAGATCCATTAGTTGACATCAACTCTCTTTTTTTTACAAATTTTGATTGTGATCTATCAATTTAATACTATTGTTTTTTTTTTGACAAACAATTTAATACTATTGTTAAACTTTGAAAGGCATATATAAATGCAAACACGTTTTTTTTTTTTGACAAATAAATGCAAACACGTAATGTTATATGAAATGGTAAAATAAAAATAATTAAAATAATAACGAGTAGAAAAACTTAATTTTTTCTGAAGCTATAGTTACAAAAAAAAAAATATTGCAAAGGTGACGAAATATTGCAAGCAGACACGTTGGGTCTTACATAGTCTGAAAACGAAAAAAAAACAAAGAAAATTAGAAAAGTCAAACCTTAATCTACGCGTGTACAATGTTGCATGGTCCTTTATTAGTGTCACCTTCAATTTTCAACCCATTCATCACGCTTTTCTCTTCTCTTCTCTAACCCCTTTTTCATCCTTTGTTTATCTTCTTCTTCTTCACTTCAACTTCATTCTTCTAAGGTAAGATTTCTTTTGATTTCACTCTTTTATTTGTATACCCTTTAATCATAAGTTTGTGTTCTGTTTTTGTTTCTGCTTTTTAGTTATGAAAGTTACAATTTTTTGTCTTTTTGGTTGATGGGTATGTATGATTCTTTTTGGATGTTCTTGTTCTTGTTGTGTGTTTTTTGTTCAGCTAGCTTCAGGGTAATTTAGTCAAAACTTTCATTGTTAATCTTCTTTGAGCTGTGAAAAACTTAACTACTATTTAGATTCATGATGACTTTGACTTCTGAGTATAGCATAATGCTTAGAGCAAGAGAAGTTGAAATAATGCAGTTTTTTTTTCTTTCTTTTTTTCATGTCATTGGTAACAATGGAGCAAAGGGTTTCCTTCATATTATAGAGTTTTCAAGTTATTTTATTTTGTAGATTTTCCCTTCAAAATTACACATTGGAAAAATCAGTTGAATTTATTTTGTTATTTGCCCTCTCCTAGAATTTTGAGTTGGCCTAACTCAATCTTACAAAACCGGTTGGGGAGTGTTGTCCCCACTTATAACATACCCCTCACGTTTGGTGCGTGGATATAAATGGCGGGTGGATTGATGAGTGAATATAAATGGTGGGTGGCCAAATCAATTTTGGAGAAGGGTCTGATACCATCTTAAAATTTGAGTTAGGTCTAACTCAACTCTTGCAAAATTGACTTGTAAGGAGAGGATTACCCTCACTTATAAACATAACGTCACTTCATCTCTCATCCAATGTGAGA
This sequence comes from Trifolium dubium, assembly GCA_951804385.1. Lineage (NCBI taxonomy): Eukaryota > Viridiplantae > Streptophyta > Magnoliopsida > Fabales > Fabaceae > Trifolium > Trifolium dubium. The sequence continues at coordinate 12,942,704 of OX638068.1, read as the reverse complement.
CTCTATCTTAACAACCTCTATATGAGATGAGCCTGTAGTTCTAAATTTTCAATATCACTGAGATGTTGGGCAAAACATGAAAAAAAGATGAATGCATATGTTTTATTAAGGCCTGGGTATTTTGCATCATCTTTATCATTTTCAATTTGAGATTTGCACTTTATTATTCCTCACAACAATATTGACACTTTGTTATGGTTCGACCAGGTGACATTTGAAGTGATTACTTTTGAAGCAATTTGATTGTCATTAAAACATACTTTTTGGATGCCTCGATCCGTCATGACTTGTTTCCCTTTCTCGTTCAGTAAGACACCGTCTTCTTCATTGCCTTCTTCAAGACAAAATCTAGACAATGATGAAGGTAAGGAAACTAACAAATTACAATAGTTAATACCAAGATTGCATTGTTTAGTTTTGTTAAATAGCAGCTATAGTGCTATAGTATAGAGGAATTCAAACAAATCCCTATTGTAATGTGATATGCTCTTTAGTACAAAATAATGTCAAATAACGATGTTATATCACTGCCGCATACTAAAATTTGAACAAACCGCTATTTTCCGAACATTGGTATTATTGTAACTTTTTAAATTTAACTAAATTTGTTGGGATGTGATTGTATTATTGAATTAGGATATCTATGATATTATACATTGAAATTTCTACTTACAAATTACAATATTAGATTTTAATTGAGTATACTTTGAACAGATGATATTTCAAGCATTCAAAATGTTAGAATCTTTACCTACAAAGAACTAAGGAAAGCCACTGATAACTTCAGTCCAGCCAATAAAATTGGAGAGGGTGGTTTTGGTTCTGTCTACATGGTAAACTTAACTACTACATGCTCGTTATTTTTTTGTTCCTTTTCTTATTGATGACTATGAAACTGAACTGTATTACGGTGTGGATGATCAGGGACGACTTAAAGGTGGAAAACTTGCTGCTATAAAAGTTCTTGCAGCTGAATCAAAACAAGGAGTGAAGGAGTTCTTGACAGAGATTAATGTGATCTCTGAAATAGAGCATGAAAATTTGGTCAAGTTATATGGTTGTTGTGTAGAAAAAAATAGCCGGATTTTAGTCTACAATTACCTTGAGAATAATAGCCTTTCACGAACTCTTCTAGGTAAATGCACACTTACATAACCGTTGGATTTATTTGCTGATGTTCATTTTGAGACATGGAAAGTAGTCGCATTTCTGCAAAATATTGTTGAAGAAAACTGTTGGAAAACTTTTCGACTTTATGGAATATTTTTATCAATTAGTCTTTTGATGCTCAACATTACTCAAATTGTCTTTTCATTGATTTTTTCCTCTTCTCTTCAGGTTCAAGTCATGATAGTATCTACTTTGATTGGCAAACACGATGTAGAATATGTGTCGGCGTTGCACGTGGGCTTGCCTTTTTACACGAAGAAGTCAGGCCTTTTATCATTCATAGGGATATAAAAGCAAGTAATATTCTCCTTGACAAAGACCTTACACCCAAGATTTCCGATTTCGGTCTTGCAAAGCTTATGCCGGCAAACGCGACTCATGTCAGCACACGTGTAGCAGGAACACTGTAAGTATTGTAATTCGCAGTCTCTAATGAATGATTTTGTGTTAGAAATTTACTGATGCATGATCTATTTCAGAGGCTATTTGGCACCAGAGTATGCAATAGGTGGAAGGCTCACACGAAAAGCAGACATTTATAGTTTTGGTGTTCTCCTTGTGGAGATAGTGAGTGGAAGATGCAACACAAATTCGCGACTTCCAATAGAAGAACAATTCATTCTAGAGAGGGTATGATTTTGAAAGCAGTTATAATTGAAGTCAAATTTTTTCAATATTCTCGCGATTATTATTGAATGACAGTATAATTATTATTGAATTAAATCCTTTTTCAAAGCTTTCGGCATTTCATATATAAGTATGATCATATTCTAAATCATGATATATGATATTTCTTGACGTACTCTTATCTAAACTTTTGTTCTTACAGACATGGGAACTTTACGAGCGAAAGGAATTAGTTGCATTGGTAGATACATCACTAAACGGTGAATTCGACGCCGAGCAGGCCTGTAAATTTCTGAAGATTGGCCTTCTTTGTACTCAAGAATCTCCAAAGCACCGACCGTCCATGTCTACTGTGGTCAAGATGCTTACCGGAGAAATGGAAGTTGATGACAGTAAGATGACAAAACCTGCCTTAATTTCCGATTTCATGGACCTCAAAGTTAGACAGAAACAAGAAAGTATAATTGATATGAAGAATTCATCTTCATATAATACGTCGTCCGCCTCAGATCATCAGGACACTACCATTATATCAGCTGCAACTTCAACCTTCACTACACAACATGATCACAGCATGTAAACATTGACCGACAATGATTTATCCTTTGGTTTGAAAAATTATTTCATTTTATTAGGCTTGTATCTCATGTAAATTTTGCAGGCTTTCCATGTTTAGGAAGTTGATAAGGAAAAACTTTGTCCAACCCCCATAGTGCTAAAAAACATCCGGAAATGTGTTTCTGGACGGGACAAAAATTGTATTTTTGTACGGAATTATAAATCTAGATGGCGTAAAAACTGTGGTTTTTTTCGTAGGTGTACATACGTAATGGTTTTGGGGGTGCGAACAGTTTCGCACCCTTGCAAGATGTTCTTTTGTGTAAATATGGACAAGGCTTGAATTCAATGATAATTTTGAATTTTTTTACTTTCTTTTTTTGTGTTTTGTTTCTTGTTTCTCTTCTCCTCATGTATTTGTTTTAAGAAAATAGCTTATTAAATATCCAATAATGAATATATTAATATAAAAAATAGTTTTAGGTAATGTGCTGCTAGCATTCATCATCTATTGTTAGATCAATTAGTTTTTTTATGGAAAAAAGTTATTTTATTTTAAAACTAGTAATTTAAAAATCTTTTAAGGATTTTGTCTAAACTTTTAAACAAAATTGGAATTTGAAAAGAATACATATTTTGGATTCTTTTGAGAATCTACTTACAGAAATTTCTGAAAAAAGCTGTAACTATAACTACTTTATTTAAAATAAAAAGTGATCTTTATAATTGTAATCAGATAAAAAATAGTTTATGCTTTTCATAAAAATAAAAGTGGTATACAATCTTAAAAGCCACTTTTTTCAAAAGTTAAACATAGCACGTAGTATGAGATTAGAGCAATAGTGTCACAGCTTATCATAATTCTAGCTCAAGAAAGTAGTTAATTAACTTGAAGGTGGTAAACTTCGAAATTGGATTTAACATAGAAACTGCGTCAACACAATAATGTCAACAGAAAAAGCTATAATTTATAGTTTCTGTAAAATCATAATGAATCACTATAATATCAAACATGCAATTAGAGTTGAGAACTTTTACTACATATAACTAAGTGAAACAGTAACATAAAATCTGAATCCAATAACCTCAACCAAAAAATCAAACTATAATAAGATGAAACTTTTTTTGTTTACAATCAAATTGAATTGGCCAACTGTATTAGGATGGAACTTCCTCTCAACTTCCTTGTTTGTAAGCCTGTGACTGTTGTTGACCAGACATACCCTATGTTTCAACCCCTTTATCAATAGGTCATTTTCCTGACAAAAGAGTCACACTCCCCTATAAATACTTACTATTTGCCAACACTGGTAGATGTTGATTTTAGAAGGGTCAAAAGTTCAGTTTCTTAAATAAATAAATTCACCATTTAACTTTTGTTTGGTATAGTTTTTTAAGGTCTTTACTCTTTAGTGTAGAAAATAAATTAAGTGACCATCAAGGTAGGAATTTTATATGAAAGATTAATATGATTAGAGAAATTTAGTTCAAATGGCATAAAAAATTCCAGCTGTAACAACCTTATCTAAAGATTGAAATATCAAAAGGATGTTTGACTTGGGAAACTTTGACTAACTAAAATGATTTATGTGCAGTTTAAACAGTAATTGAAGAGTAATTTTCGTCGATTAATCTGTTATAATAATTTTATTTATTTTTTAAAATTTAATTATACATCGTCAAATCAGAATTTTAACATCTACAACATTTTTTTTGTCAAGTAGTCTAACTATTAGAAATTCACTTTTTAAAAGTGAATAAGTGTGCATACCAAATTTAAACACAGTTTCTGCACAAATGTACAATATCCTTTATAAATTAAGTTAAGCTTATAAAGTTAAGCTTATAAGAACAACGTCTACAACACTTTAACCGTACAAGTGCATGTCTTCCTATCGCAAGGATTCCATATGTGAACTTTGATAGACAATTATACATGTGCCTACTAATTTGGATCTTAAGAGCATGTTCTAATTAATGAAATCAAAGATGGAATGCCAACATGACTTGTACAATTACAAATAAATAAACTCCTTCTAAATTCTACATTTTTTCAGACTAGAAAGTCTACATTTTTTTTAATAAACATGTATTAGCAAGTTAGTTGTTACGTTAGTTTCTATCAATTTTAGTATATATTAAAATTAGAATATACTACATGAATAAAGTTCATATATGCTAAAATGAATTGATGTTCAATATCTCAATGGTGCAATTTATATAAAATTACGGTGGATTACTGTGATTCTGCCATATTAATATTAAACATAGACATTACATTTTATTTTTATGAAAGACCAAATATATTGTTCAAAACATATTTGAGATCGAACTATTGAATATCTACTTAAACAACCACTTATATATTAAATGATTCTATATATAATGAACCTACTTTACAATATGTGAAGATAAAGTTTGTGTAAGACACATTAATATTATAACTATTAAATTATGGATAATTGAGAGAAACAAGAATTACAAAATTAATCATGTCTGCTAGTTTGGTTTTGATCAAATTAAATTAAGCTGCTTAACCAAATCTACAAGTAAAAAAGATTATAATTTGGGGAATGAAAAATGTTTGCTTTATGAGTCACATGGGTGACAAGGACAATTTTGTTAAGTTTGAATTATAGGATACTGACAAACAAACTACGTGAGAATAATTTCCTCCACCTATTTTGGGTTTCAAGTTGTTACTTACAATACAACAACTCTAGTTAGTGTCGTTAATAATGTTGATACATCAATGGTACAAATTCTTGATCAAAACTAGTAGATGATTTTGAAACATTACATGTAATTCTCTTATTAGAACAAACAACACTATTTATGTTTGTTTTTTTTATAATGAAAAATTGTTGAACTTTGGAAATTTTTGACTAAACATACTAGATGATTTGATAACATTGGTAAAAAATTATATATATAGAAAAAATACGGTATATAAATTCTAGTTCAACCGACAATCTCTACACTTAATAATATACATAAGTCTATTTACTAATTTTTTTTAGTAAATTACTTTACTAAAAAAATGTTGTTTCTAAATTACACAAAAATATGTACTTTGGTGATAGGGATGTATAAATAAACTTGTTTGTAACAATACCATTTACTTTGCAAAGTGAAAGCGATTAAACCAAGAATCAAATATGAACTATGTACTTTGAAGATGACAAACTGAGATGTGAATTTTTTTTTATTTTTTTTTATCAATTTTGATACTTACATCAAATAGTAAAATTAGTTATTATTTCTTAAAATGTGTATGATTTTGTACACGACTAACTTCATGTGAATGCTTGTAGCAATGACTCTGGCACTAACCCCACCACAACTCAAGTGTCACAAGCAGCAATGGAAAATTATGTGATTTGGTTGCTGAAATTGGTTTGTTTTGCTCCCAAGGAACCATAATCATGGTATGGTATATAAAGAATATTATGATTTAGTTCCAAGAAATAATATTTTTATTTCTTTTGTTGATATTATTTTAGTTTTTATATTATTTTGTAAACTTTTTTTTTGGTACATTTTGTAAAAACATGTATATTTTGTAAACTATTTTCTCATTTATGCCATGTGAATATTATTTTCTTATTTTCTGATGTGTAAATATCCTCTTTTCTAATAATATTTTTATTCTATTTGTAATGTATTTAATTGGGATTACATCTAGGAAATAATAATTAGATAATAAACCTTTATATTCTAGAATTTATTGTGCGTAGAGATAATCAAACTTTTTATTTTATTTTTGAAAAATTAAATGCACAATTTTTAAATTTTTTTTATATTAAGTAGTTTATCACATATTATAAATTTTATCTAATTACTCAAAAAAAATTAAGTTATTTGATTTATAAAAAGATATAAATTATTAAAAAAATTGATTATTTTTTGCTTTTGGCTTCAATTATTAAATTAAACAAAGAATAACTAAAGAGTTGATTTTTATTTTTTGACAAATTAAAGAGTTGAATTTAAAAGGAAGAAATCCCATAACAAAAAAGATATGGATTAATATTAGTGATATACAGTGTAGATAATAATTTTCTTTATACCAACAAAATGAAGATTAAAATTTTCTTACTATTTTTTTTTGTAAAAATAGAACTTATTAGTTTTTTTTAGGGATATTTCCTTTACCCGAAATTATAAATAAAAATAAGTCAATCAGAAATGATATGGAATATTTATTTTAAAATTAAGATGATTCTCATCAATTTTTTAATTAGTTTCTTTTTACAAATAATTAAATTTTACTTATAGTTTGAGAAATTTTTTTTTTCTTATAGGAAGAGAGAATTCCATTTTTAAATGAAAAAATTAAAAATAATATAGAGAATTACAAAAATGTTTGGAGTCACATAGACTCCACTTCCTCATTGTCCCCGTAGAATAACTCAAATAGTAAGAGCTGAAGACATATGAGTTGGTTAGGGGAAGTCCAAAGTTCGATCTCTACTGGAAGCAACGTATAACTCTGATGTATAAAAAAAACCCCACTTCCTCATTATTACACAACTCTCCGACTCAAATACAAACAAACAAACTACTAATATTATTAATATCAAATGTTAATTAGTTTAGTTGTGATAAACACATCAAATTTAGAAGGCTAGATTACTCATTGCAATTGTGTTTGAGAGTCGATTAATATCATAATTCATTCTGAATCATTACGTCGGCCAAGTAAACCAGATATCATCAGTAAGAAAATAAAATAAGTAGTAATTAACAACAAAATAAATTAAAAATCTAATTAAAAAAATATAAAATATGATGTCAATTTCATTCTCTCTCACATCAATCCTTCTCTCTTTCTCTCTCATCCTCTTCTGCAAACAAAAACAACTCTCTCACTCTTTCTCTTCACATAAACTTTTCAACACTTTTTCACAAGCAATCCCTCATAGCAACAAAAAAAATAAAATATAAAAAATTACCAAAAATAAAACAAAATCCAAGCATTTATTTCTTCAATCCAAATCCAATATTCTTCTTCATTCTCTTCACCCTTTTGAAAACCCTTTTCCTCATTCTTCATTTGTGCTTCAAAGTTTCAACCTTGATCTTCATAACCCAAGTTTATACCTTCTTCCATTCAGATTTTAGGGTTTTCAACTCTTACTGGGTCATCTTCAAGTTCATTCCTTTGATGGGTTTTTGTTCTTTTTTGTAGTGTTTTGTCTTAAACTGGTTAAAGGGTCAAGGATTATAGTGGTAGATTTTTAAGTGGGGTCTTTGAAAAAGTTGAGGAATCACATTGTGTTTTGTGAAAATTGAAAAAGGAAGGGTTTTTATGTAGTTGTTATAAGATGTAGCTTTGTTTTGTTTGGTTTTTGAGGCTTTTGTGAACAGTTGTTGCTTTTTTGGAAGCTTATTTTGGAAGCAATTTACTTCACTTTTGAATGTGATAGTATTTAGTGTTATCATGGACTCATATATTGTTCTCTTTTGATCCATTTTCTTTCTTTTTTGGATTTTGAGTTATTTTTTTAGTTGTGAAACTTGTGAAATTTGTGTCTTTTATTTATGGTGTTGGAGTAGTTGGGTTTTATTAATTTAGTTTAATTTGGTAGATCAAGTTGATTTCTTTTATGGGTAGCATTGATGATTTAGAATCACAAATGTTTAGATATAAGGGTCATTGGATTCATGGTGATAGTCATCAATAGCTTTTTGATGATGTTTTAGTAGTTTTAGTCATAGGAGTGAGGTTTCACTTTTAATCAAGTTTTTGGGGTGGAATTTGAAGAGGCTATGGTGATGGAGGACATAGGGTTGTTCAATCAAGTTTGGCAATGGCTTATGTCGCGAAAAGATGCTTGTTGGCGTGCTCGAACTGTGGTGGGTTGTTGTAGAGACAAAACTTCGATGTTTATCGAACGTCATTGGCCTATGGTGTGTAGAGGTTGCTCAAAATTGGGAAGCTTATTAAGGTTGTCATTGATTTTTTGGAAGGACTCTGCACTAAGGGGGTTTCAGTCCTTCATTAAGTTTGGTTCGGTGATGTTCCTTCTTATAATGTGGAGCTGCTTTCTTAGTCTTACTTCGATGTATTGCGTGGTTTACGTGCTTGTTAGTATGGTATGTATTCATTTTCAACCTGTCTGAATCTTTACTCTTGCTGTTCTTGGCTTTAATTGGCGTGTTAAAATTGGAAATACATTATAAGAATTTTTTAATAGAGATAAGTTTCAAGCATTAAATAATGATGCAGTGTTTTATGAAGATTAGACTCTTAACTTCAAAATTTGGACAAGTAACTAATGAATGATGTTGATGTATTATCTGTAGCAAAGTTAGCTTCAGGTGGTTTATCTTGATGTTAATGTCATCGTGTTGTACGTTTATTCAGTTGCAATGATTTTAATTTCTCTTTGGGGAAAATGCTTCAGGTTGCTGCTGGTGTTGCTGTCCAATACTTGGGTTATACTCCTGGGATTTTTATCGTAGGGCTCTTTGGTATCCTTATTTTGTGGATGTATGCTAACTTCTGGATCACAGGAATATTACTCATAGTTGGAGGTATGATACTCTTATTACTGTTTGGGTTTTCGGATGTGTTCTGTTAGTGATCATGATAAAAGAAGAGATGATATGCCTATTGTTTTATCATCTTTTGTACTGTATACAGTCTGTTAAAATTTCTGAGCCACCCCGTAGGATCACACAGCCCTCTGATTTTTTGCGCCCAACACGCTCCAAATTAGCTCTGATTTGCATTCTAGATAGGACATTATGATCCATGCTACAATCCTCAAGTTATGATTCCTCCTTGAAGCTTGATGTTGTAATTATGCTACCACTCCATTGTATTGGTTTTTGAAATTTCGTAATTCAACTATTTTCCTGCAACCAAGAGGGTTGGCTTCTATTTAATGTCTATGTAATATGACTGTGAAGTTTTTTATTAGCTATCGTCATCATGAAACTTTGTTCAGTTGATGTTCTATGAGGGCGAAGAAGCACCTCTATTTTGGTTGGCTTAATTGAATATTTGTCCATTGTGTCATTCTTGTTAAGAGTTATTATCTCTGAAGCACAAACATGGATACAACACTGACATGTTGACACCCGTAATAATTTGGAAAAATGAAACTAATTGAAAAGAAGCACCTCTATTTTGGTTGGCTTAATAGAATATTTGTCCATTGTGTCATTATTGTTAAGATTATTATCTCTGAAGCATAAACATGGACACAACACTGACATGTTGAATGTAATCGCACGTGTTGGTATCCAACACCGATATGTGTCGGACAACGAACATGCCTTCGATTGGAAGTGTCGGTACTACATAATGCCATTAGGATTTCTTTCATATGTACTACTGTCTTAACCCAATTTATATAATACTATAATAATATAAATATGATAGTCACCATACATTGTGGTGCATTCTATTACAGTGTTCTCACGTCTCTTTCTCTTTTTACTCATTTGCTATACCTACAATCCTGAAATTTTGTTTTTCAATCACGAATGCAGGTTGTTTTTTCTCCCTAAATCATGCACGCTTCGTGCTATTAATTGGAACCGCATATGCTATGTATTCTGTTCAAGTTACAGTCGGATGGCTAGGTGTTTTCCTCGCCATAAACCTTGCATTTCTTTCAAATGACATTTTGAATTTTCTGCTCCAATGGTTTGATAACATTAGTGAAAGTTCGCATTCTGAAGAGCAGAAGCAGTCTGAAACAGTTGTGGAAGACGACTTCTCTGAAGAGTGTGAATTTCCTATCCCGCCGGTTGAATCGGAGAATTTGCATTCATGCAAATCATCCAGTAAACCACCTGCTGTCACTACAGCAGTTGTTGATAAGCAGAAAGAACTTCCAGTTAAGAAAGTTGTTAAAGAGGAAACAAATTCAATTGATGAAATGAGAAGGATATTGAAGAGTCTTAATCATTATGAAGCCCTTGGATTTATTCGCAACAAAAAGATCGATGCAGCAATTTTGAAAAAGGAATACCGGAAGAAGGTATTTGTTATTGTAATATTTCGTTTTGCTTCATTGCTATCGAAATATTTTTTCAGGCTGTTTCATATTCAAGTATTATTAGTACCAAATTACACCGTTGCAGAATCAAATTTTGACTTGAGTTATAATGTTGTATTTACTATAGGGATTAAAGGGTGTTTGGTTTATTACTGTTGTCATTTCATTTTACTTAAGTGCCATTGTGTCTTTACGTCACTTTGTTTTCTATTATTACCATTTCCTTCTCAAAATCTTGAACAGTAAACAAAATGAGATGATATTTTTGTAATTATTAGTTAAGAATATATCAATTACATTTATTACAGAAATCAAGACAATAACCAACTTGTTATCATTTTATTTGATCGTGTAGGCTATGCTTGTGCATCCTGATAAAAACATGGGAAGTTCTTTGGCAAGTGAGTCATTTAAGAAGCTTCAATGTGCATACGAGGTAAAGTTCTATCCAAAAGCTGCAGAGGCTATCTTATAATTCATATATTTATTGCATATTAATTTGATATTGTAATATGAATATATGAATATTTTTTCCTCATTAACATGTATGAAAGTTTTTTCAGGTTCTTTCTGATTCTGTGAAGAAGCGAGACTATGATGAACAATTAAGAAAAGAAGAATCCATGGCTAAAAGTGTCTGCCAGAAATCCCACAGTAGTTCGCATCAGGTAAATCTGACAATATTCTTGTAAATGACCAACATATTCTACTTGATTTCTGTGTATATGAGTCTGAAGAATCTTATAAATTACTCCTTAGTACATAATATGTTGGTAGTTTCTTGGTTTGTTCAGAAATTTGATTCTTCCAAATATTTACATGATCCATAGTGAAGAGCATGCGATTATATGTACAAGAGTTTGAGTTTGTGTTTCTGAATCATTTTCCTGATTGATGATCTGTATTAGAAAAATAGTGATGATACACGTTTTTCTCCTCAGGATAATACTGAATATCGTTCTGAAGAATCGAGACGCATACAATGCACAAAGTGTGGGAATTCACATATTTGGGTATGCACTAACAGGACTAAGGCCAAAGCAAGATGGTGTCAGGTCTTATTTCGTTCCCTTACATCCGAATATTGAATTGTCTCAACTGCATTTGCACTTTATCTCAATTCTGAATTTTATTTCTTCATCGGAAGCAGGACTGCTGTCAGTTTCATCAAGCGAAGGATGGAGATGGATGGGTCGAATATAAGGGGTCTTTGGTTTTCGACAGGCCTCAAAAAGTAGATTCTTCATAGAAAATGATTTTTCCCACTTCAGTTCATTGTTTGCATTTAGTTTCTAAACTTTAATCTTGTTTCATAGGTGGAGATTCCCCGTGCTTTTGTTTGTGCGGAGAGCAAAATATTTGATGTATCAGAATGGGCTATATGTCAGGTCAGTGTTACTCCACATGCAATATTCTTGGTACACGTAAGTCATCTTGACCTGATCAGTGTTGTCAAATAGCGACTATAGCAGTACTACAAACGTAGCGGAATTTGGACAAATCATTATTGTTCTGCGATACCCTATTTAGTAGTACAAAGTATAGTCAAATAGTGGGTATAGCGACACTATTGCACTGTAGTGTATTGAAATTTGAACAAGTTGCTATTTTCTGCTATTGACAACACTAGACCTGATTTGGTGCTCAGTCTACTCTCGAGACAGTGTTCCGACTGATTGGACTTGGATTGACAACTTACTTTATTTCATTCAGGGAATGGCTTGTCGGCCTAACACCCATCGACCGAGCTTCCATGTAAACATGGTTGGCTTAGAGAAAAGCCAACGCTGCAACTCAAGTAGATTCCCATGGGATTTAGATGCCGAAATGATGATGGATGAAGATGAAGAGGCATTCAACCTGTGGCTTCAGCAGGCTTTAGCATCTGGTCTCTTTTGCGAGACCTCGAAACGCAGGAAGAGTTGGAGTCCATTCAAATTGCCTCAAAAGAAAGGGAACAAACAATGGCGAAGAACCTCTTGCTGAAAAGCAAGCTCAATAGTCAAAATTCATAGTTCATTGCCTATCCCTAAGGGATTGGATGTAGTAAAACAGTTTGTAGAAGAAAACTGAAATCGATCGCTGAGATCAAAACTAGAAGGAATTACAAGCAACACTCAGAACAAGATATATATGAATCATGAGAGCCTTGTGGTGAATTATAAGAGCCAAGGTTGCCAATTTTCTTTACTACATTTCATATCCATAAATATATTTATACACTAAGATATTAAAAGTGCAAAATACCTTGGTTTCTAGGAGTTTCTCACATTGCTCATATATAGTCTCCTTAAGGTTTTAAGAACATTGATCTATGGTCTATTATGTCCTTGTTCTTATATTAGAATTAGAAAGTGCTATTTTCTATGGTTACTAAGAACTACTTTTGGTTCTTTGTATATACATGCTAATAAAAGAAATATCATTTGACTTCAAATTTGATCATCAGCATTCATTTTTTAGTTTTATTTTTGTTAGGTAGGGTAATGACTAGAATTTCACCCTTAAAGGTAAATAAGTGGGCGTATCGGGGTTTGAACCTCAGTTCCTACTCGTTTATGTGCAATGTTTGTATCAAGTGAGTTAAACTCACAAGGATGCATTCATTTTTTAGTTATATAGACAAATATTTTATGTTTCCTTCAAACTCCTTTCTCCATTAATGAGTTACATCTTGAGCTATGCTTGGTTCACATTAGAGGGATAGCTTTTCTACAAGAGGTGTTTCTAGATATGATTGGTCAATTCAAAAAGTAATGTTAGGTGCTTTCATAATAAAATTTGTTGTTTTATACTTTTATTTTATTTTTCCTTTAATTAGTTACTATTATGTTATTGGTGGATTCAAAGTCATAAAATGAAATATAAGTTGCTTTAAGCTTTGTCAAAAATAAAAGTTGAATATTAACAGGGGAAATATTGTGGCAATATTTATGAAAAAAATTAAACGTGTTAGCTGAATAATTAGAATAGTCCCTACTCTCATAAAATTGGGACTCCCTGTAATGTTCTAATGCTGATTTGGCATTAATATTTATCAATTACATGTTAGCTGATTTTTTTTGGGTACATGTTAGAGCATCTTAAGAAAAGTTTTTTTTTTTGATAATCAGCATCTTAAGAAAAGTGATTGTTCCAGAACGAACACCGTAGTCCCGCCCCCTCGTGGGTTTTTAAAAAATTAAGTGTTCGCATTATATATATATATGCATGAACATGCAAACAATACTAGTTCACCATCTTTTTCCACCCACTACAAACCTTTCAAAACCCCTCTATTTTACCCGAAATCGTGATTCAAGGGCACAATCCAAGCATCAAGGAACTCCAAAGACATCACGTTGAGCTGAATGCAAAGAAATCGTGATTCAAGGGCACAATCCAAGCATCAAGGAACTCCAAAGACATCACGTTGAGCTGAATGCAAAGGTAATGCCACTCTAATACCTTCCTCATTCGATTTCTTAAGCATTTCGTTGGGATCACGTCAACCCCAATCTTACTGGTAGCGTTCGCGCTTTATGCAGCGAATTGGTTTAGTATAATTCGTGTTTTAGGTAGCGAACTGTTCTGTTACTGAAACCGCTACCTGTTTTTGCTTTTGTTTGTTTAGATGGTTGATGGAGAGGCAACCATAGATGACAAAGTTGAAGGTGATGCATAGCTGATAATATCACAATTCACAACAACATAATGTTGATTTCCGGTCACAGTTCACTACTGAACGGAAGTTTGATGCACGAGAAGAGATGATTAGTTGGGTTTGAGAGTTGGGTTACAAGTTGAGGTTTGTGATTGTCATCACAAAATCCGATAATGGGGGTAAGGGAAGGAAAATATTTATAACTCTTGGATGTAAAAGAGGCGCAAAGTATAAGAGGCACATTAACAAGGTCAGGGAAGACATGACAACTTTAAAATGAGTGTCCGTTTAAACTGAAGTGTTATCTATTGAGTTCCGAAAAATGGAGTCTTAACGTAGTCAACGCCGAACAGAATCAAGAGATGACACAAAATTTCTAAGGTCACAAGTATGCGGAGATGCTTAAAACAATTTCCTTGTTGGAGCCTTAAATTGCATATAATTGAAAGCTAAAAAAAAGCAAAAATGGCGAATCTGTACTGGGTGGTTCTGGTGCTTTTTCTATGCCATTTGAGATGGATTCCTTCCTATGGAAGTGATAGGAAGCTATTGGATTCAAAGGAATGAAGGTTTGATTAAGATTTGATGAGATGAAAAATATTAAAAATCCCCCAAAAGATGAGCTCGGGTTTAATGGTTTGTTGTGTGTTTTGATGATGGTTTTCAATGAATTTTTGATATTTGAAGTGTTTTGGTGTTGAATGATTTATTAGAAAAGAGTTTGAGCAATGTTTTTGTTGAATTAGGCATTTGATCGTGAAGAGAATGAATGATGAGGAATTTTTTTATTCTCAATTTTTATCTCTCCTCTGGTTCGTCACAATGGTTTCTATTTATAATGATAGAATTAGGGTTGAGAAGATGTAGTAGGGGATAAGCAAGGGTTAAAATGAGAATGAGATAAAAAAAGATATTTGTACTATTTTTGATTGAATGGAAAATGTTTTTTTTTGGTAAATGATAAGGTTGTAGTACAAATTAGGTAGTACAAGGTTCTAGAATATGCTTTGGTAAAGAAATTTCCTCATTTTGATCATTTTTGGTGTTTTTAAAATATAATAATATAATATTGTAAATATAAAATAAAATAAAATAAAAGAAAAGTAAAATAAAATATTTTTTGTAATTTTGAAAATATGAAAATAAAATATAATAATGGAAAAATGAAAATGGATATGAAAAAATATTTTTCAAACTATTTTTGATGTTTCTTACAATTGTTTCTTACAAGTTAAGAAACAATTTTTAATATAAAATAATGAAAAGGGTAAAATGGTCATAAAACTAATTTTATGCAAAATGATGAAAAATGGTGTAAAGTATACATGATATGACATTACTTGTATGTGAAAAAACAAAATTAGTGTTATATAGAGATAATCTGTTTATGAAGAAACAAAAAAAAAATTAAATAATAATCACACACATTTTTTGAATTTTTTTAACATATGCAATAGGATTTTAAGTCTACAAATTAGCGTATGACATCTTCATTTAAGTTGAAAGAAGAATATGTGACTATGTTTAAATGTATAGTGGATGATTGTCAAGTCAACTTTACAACCACTTTAGCTAGTTATTCTATCGTTCTTGGACTTCTTGTTTGTAACGAGCAAAAGACAAGGGACACATTTTTTGGTTTGATACAATATATAGAACAAAATGTGAAATTAGATAAGGACTATTTGTACATTTCAACCGGCAAAAAATATGTGGATGAATTATGAGATATCATAAAAATAAATATAAAACATTCTTGAAAAAGATAAGTATTAATCTTTTTTCCCTTATAATTTGAGATAAAAAGTGGAATTTTTTCTCTTATGTAATACTATACTATTGTTCTATTAAAAAAACATGCATGTACACTATAAATAACAGTAATTATCAAGTAAGTAAACATTAGATTATAGTGTGAATAAGTTTTATATTTACAATGCATGTAAGTTAATTTTAAATTGGACGGATTGGACAGATTATCTATCTTCGAATTTAGAAATTAGAAAGGATATATAAATCTACATTCTAGCTAACTGCGTTTCCATGAAAAACCAGCGAGAATGTAGATATGGTGTTATATAGCTTTTAATGATGAAGCTCTATGATTAGACTATTTATGCACAAAAATATCCTCTCAATCCATTATTTTTGACTAGATGGAAAATATTGTCAAACTAAACATTTAAAAACACAATGGAATACCCACAGTAGATGAGTACTGTCAAGAAACATGACATCCATAGAAAAGTGGAGAGAAAGCTACTAAACTCTTTGTATTGAATACAGATTGTAATGTTACAATGAGAAAATTAAGTACAAAAGACTAGTGTAAAGCTTATTTATAGGCTAACTAATTACACTAACTAAATAGCAACTAGAGCAACTAACTATATCTCTAATAGCCTCTCACAAGCTAGAACATGTTCATAAGCTTGGAATGACTAATACAAAAGGACACCATGATAAAGAAAATACAATAAAATTTGCCGGAATGCATCAGCTAAAAAGACAACTCAAAATACAACTAGTAATGCTTAACCATCATAAGGAAGAAACACAACCCATCAAAGCCAAGTAGCCAACTAAGGGTAAATGTTTAACCATCAAATAGAAACCACAAATCAAGGCTAAACTACTCGTAGGAAGTAACTAATCAATGCTTAACCATCAAGTAGCCAATTAAGGCACAAAGCTTAACCATCAAGAGCAACAACACGGAATGCCATAAGGTTTGATGGCTACGAAGCACAACACGGGAATGTCGGAAGGTTTGATGGCTATAAAGTTAAGCAACAATACTCAAGTTGTGCTCTAGGTAATTAGCACATCAGAGGACCAACAAATCAACGAGAAGACGATCAAGTAGCATCGTTGACGGCTATAGAGTGAAGCATCAATACCAATGTTGTGCTCAAGATGAGATAACACATAAAAAAAACCAGCTAGTCAATCAACAAAGCAAGCAAATACAACATGCTCAAGATATAGCATAAACACAACAAAGTCATATGGCTAATCACCTGCCTAAAGAGAATTAAAGAACCCAAACTGGCTTTCAATCTTCACAATCAAAGGCAAAATCAATAGAAGTATAAAGGGTTATCAAAGAATCTTCAAACAATTTCAAAATTCCAATTTTTTTGGAAGCAGCATACACTAACCAACAGAATAATTGCACATACCTCTTCAGCCCATAAACCAGAACAATGATGACTTTGCACGATACCAGTGATATAAAAGGTGCAAATTAGCATCCAAAAAGTAACATCATCATGGAGCGCCATAAAGCATGCAATTGGACCCAAAATGCTCATATGTAGACACAACAGAACAAGAGATAAAGATAGAAGCTAAACTGGTCCAAGGGAGAAGGAACACTGATATTCAAATGCAATAACAATATCAATATCAATATCTTTCCCACTTGTAACAATTGTAGAGTCAATCACAACACAACAAAGGAACATCCAACTCCTTATTTGTCAATATCCATCTTACAGCATGATGTACTACTAAATTGAACAACTAGAATTAAAGTAGCAAAAACCAAAGAACTTTAACAATAGTTCTCTTGAAGATCAATAATTAGAGAACATAACCAACCTAAACAACTTTTGTCAACAAAAAAAGCAACCTAAACAACTTAGATATGTATGTGAGAATAGACTCTATGATTCCAAGGTTCTAAAGACAAATATATTGGAATTAAACAACATCATATCACTCCACTACACTGCACCAAGATTAACATCAAACTAATGTCTCAAATTCAAATTGAAATATCACAACAATCAAATTAGGAAATCAAAATTCAAACCAGTCTTGAAATATCACAACTACCAAATTATTTTTTATGCACTTAAAATTAAAATGCGACGAATAAATGTGAATGAAATGGACTATATTTTTTGAAGAAATTATAAAAACTAGCGAATGGCGCAAAAATATTATTTTTGGACAATCTCCAAGCAAACACATTAAATAAAATATAATTATAAGCATTACACTTCTTAAACACATTAAACAAATATAATAATAAGCATTACAATAAACAATAAATTAATATTTATCCTCATCTCCTTGTCCATCATATTCATCTTCATCTCCATTATCTCCACCATCTCCATCTTCTAAGTCAACTAATTAATTCCAGAACGCCCCCAAGAAACATCCTATCCACCACTTCATTCCAACAATATAGACCAGGTTGATGAGTGCGACTGAGTTAAAAATTTCTTTGTCACACATTCCTTATCAAGTTGTCGTTACGAATGACTCCATTAGCCTCCTCTAATGCTTGAACTAAACAAAAAGTGAAGAGACCTCCGAATCCTAGTGACGGGACTTCCATTTCATTGTCACAAACTTCATAACTTTGACAGCCGCTAAGATGGATATTTAAATCAAACTCATCAATTCGAGCATGTAAATTGGCAAGCCTTCTTCGTGTAGTCGTCCGAAGAACGGAGTCTCTAATTTGCTCTGTTGACACTTCTATTAAGCCTCCCGAAAGACAAACTTCAGTTGCCAAGTAAAAAATTTCTTATATCCGATATGGTTAGTGTCAGGGTCGGCTTTACCCCGACCGCCATGAGCAAAAAAATAGACAAAAACCTCTCCTCCTTCCACATTCTCATCTACCTTCTAGAGAGTGTTATGGATTTTTTTCGTAACATTTACAACATTGGCATACAATTAGAGTCGATGTCTAATCTATCTTCCATTACAGTTAGACCGTCATTCTGGATGCAGTAAAACGTATCTAGTGTAGCATATATTCGATTCAAATCTTGTTGACCTCCATCAATGACAAAGGGTTCCTCATCTTGTATAATGACGAGGATTGCTTTCTTCAACGGTTGCATGGCGTAGAACTAAGGTTTTCTTTTCTATGAATCAAAGGTAAAGAGGGCGCAACGTAAAACTAGGGTTTTCTTAGTGAATCGTGTTTGTAAGAAGAAAGCAAGCGGCTCATAAATAGGGAAGCTTATTTTTGAAACTATTTTTGGCGTTACTTATAAAATAAGAAACAATTTTAAAAGTCAAATATTTACTTAAAAAGTGCAAAATTCCAGTTACGTAATAAACATAATAATTTTTATTAATTATTATTTATTGAGAAAAGAGGAGAGAGAAAACAAAATGTAATTCTCATTTAATTTCATAAAAATAAATAT
This sequence comes from Trifolium dubium, assembly GCA_951804385.1. Taxonomy (NCBI): domain Eukaryota; kingdom Viridiplantae; phylum Streptophyta; class Magnoliopsida; order Fabales; family Fabaceae; genus Trifolium; species Trifolium dubium. Next base: position 12,923,514 of record OX638068.1, on the reverse strand, counting down.
AAAACATTCTTGAAAAAAATTAAATATTAGTTATTTTATGTATAATTTATGACAAAAAATAGAGGAATTTTTTCTCTTATATAATACTACATTGTTGTTTCATTAAAAAAACATGCATGTAAACTATAAATTACAACAATTAATGTTTAAGTGAATGTTTAATAATTAATTAATTAATTAAGTAATGTTTAAAGCACAGTAAACATGAAAAGTTTAATTAAGTTCCTTAATTAAGTGTTCTATAATCATTAATTAGAGTTGGAAAATGTGTTATAATCAGCTACATGTATAATTTAAATTATTCTCTAATAGTACTCTTTATGTCCCAAATTATAGGAATAAAAAACAAAAAATATATTTATTAAGAAAAACTAAAACACAATAATTTTGACTATCTTTTTTTGTGTTTGAAATAAGTTACATTGATGTAAAAACTATTTTTATTAGTTATTATTTATTTAGGAAAGAGGAGAGAGAAAATTAAATATAATTTTAATTTAATTTCATAAGAATAAGTATAAAAAGTTCTTGAAAAATATAAATATTAATTTTTTTTCTCTTATAATTTGGGACAAAATATGAAAATTTTCTCTTATGTAATACTACTATTGTTCCTTTAAAAAAAACATGTATGTACACTATAAATTACAATAATTATCAAATAATTATTAGATTACAGTGAGAATAAATTTTATATTTACAATTGAAATATAAAATAACAAACATTCTCCCTCATCCCATTTATCCTCATTGAATACAACTAGTAATGCTTAACCATCAAACAACAAACATAAAACAAGGGTATAATGAGGGGAGAATGCAGTTGAAATGTTTGTAATCGAATTAGAGTAAGTGTTGAAAACACCGGACCTACCTACGTACATGCATATATGATTGTAAACATTAAAGAAAAATATACTATGGAATGTTTACTGTGGCTGAAGAAAGACAACATACAACATAACCTACAAGTCATCATTACAATGAAATGCTAACTGACTAGCATTGGATGGATTAAAATCCAAAGAGTAAATGTTACACTGAACACGACCTGTATATCCTTCCTACATAATTAACAATATAATTAATGATTTGGCATATATAGTATGCAAAACATATGTCTTAAATAATAGATAGACACACATATATATTACCCTCAAGTGTTGTTCGTCTATCAAGTTAACAAAGTTCCATGTTAACATAGGGTAGACACCATCCTGGAAATCTCACATGCAAACATATCCTCTTTCGCCACCAGCAAAGAGATGCTTTAAATTGATCAAGGTTAACTTTATTTCTAATTACTTACTCATTCAAACATATATATATATATATATATATATATATATATATATATATATATATATATATATAACACACACACACACAACACAAATGACACCAAAGTTCTCTATTAATTTTATTTAATTCAAAAGGCTTAAAACTATCAATAAAATAGATCATAAGATCATTACACTTGGTGATTTATCTTGATATCTTTTTCTAAATAGTATATTCTACTCTCTTATTTGTCCATCATATGAAGAAAAAAAACTTTATCGTCTTTAACTCTTAATTACTTTCTGTGTAATATTTAGAAAAATAGCATAGCAAACCATCTCATATATAATCATTCTAAACCATTGATAAAGTAGAATATTACATAGGGAAAAAAAACTAGCATTTGTGCTGGGACTTTATGAAAGGTAGCATAGCAAACCCAGTCACTTAGGGAAATATTTCATAGCGAAATAAAAAATAAACTAGCATTTGTGCTGGGACTTTAAGAAAAGTAGCGCAAACCTAGTCACTTAGGGAAATATTACACAACGAAATAAAAATACTAGCAGAGATGTTCCACCATTAATAAACAAATCTTATCTTGGTCTTAATAGAAAAGAAAGATTAAGCCAATCAAACATAGCTATAATAGCAATTGATCATAATCATAGTCATCATACTCATCATCACTTGTGACTTGGACTTCTCCCGCGTCCAGTGGCTCTACCACTGGCACGCCTCTGTTGGAAATCGACATTAATGATGTATTCTAAAACCAATAGATAATCAATCATTAGGCACGTTAATTGTCATAGGTGATCGATTCAACTAATTATGAGTAATTAAACTCTATAAATAATAAATACGACTGAAGATATTGAATGTTATATATGTAAGAAATGTCTCATGTGAATAAAATATATTGGTTGATATTTATTAGTGAAAAGGTCATGACTCTTGAGTATAGAGATATGACTCTTGTATGAAACTAACAACATGACTCTTGAGTATAAAGTCTATATATAGTGCTTGCTAGGAGTACTATATTGATGATGAAAGACTTGAAACATTGTCCCTATCTCTCTACTCATAAAGAATGTATATATACTTACATCACTAGCAGAAAGAGCACGAGCATACAAGGAAAGGGAAGAAGATAAAAGAGTGGAATGTTTTAGTTCTCACTTCTCAAATGTTTTAACTTAAACTTTGTTTGGGATCATTTAAATATCCTTTTAATTATTGCAAATCAGATCACACTATCATTATTATCTATATAAAATTCTCAAATTTTCATTTTCTCACAAAAACATTCACAAATTGATGTTATTCTCATCAAGAACCTACTAGTCAAAATTTTCCATTATAATAACTTTAATCTCACATCTTCAAAATCCATTCTTTATCAAAATTTCACTATTTTTCTAACTTTTAAACTTCTATCTTATATGTAAGTGAAATTTTAATTCACAAACCTCAGTTCCAGCTACAATAATGTCTAACAGCGGGTGAGCAGCGTATGTGATTATCATTTCAGACAGAGCTATATAACCTCGATCATTTTCGTAGTTGTACTCCCACCTGCCAAATTAAGGAACACTATTAAAACTGAACATTTCACAACAGAGATTGAAAAAAAACAAATATATGAAGACAAAGTATCTGAGCAACTAATTTAATCCTATCCATAACACTATAACTTGTTAGGAGTGGGGACATGCGGTAATTCTATTGTAAGGAGAGGCTATAGCAAAACACTACATAAGAGGTACAATTCCAGTTTCCAACGACAATTAAAAGGATATTATTTTGTTTCAGTTAGGATAGCTTACACTGAATCCACGTAATCCACATGGTAAGGAGAGTGTTGGCTATGATGAAAATCGAAGAGAAAAATTCCTTCTGCATTTCTTGAGGGTGCCATATAGATCTGCAATAGATTCTTAAAGATTAGATTAGATTAGATTATATTATGTAGAATGAAAAATGTGTTCTAAGTCTATCTTATAAGGATAGAGTTGAACTTATAAAATCGCACCGAGTTGTTCGATAACCATGAGCATCTTCTAACACAGAATGGATCACGACACGGCTCACTAACATGAAAAGAAAAATAAACTGATGAGTTAGACCTACTTGCTTATCAACAAATTAGGCCACTGAAGACTTACATTGCAATTGATTATAAACTAAATAAGTTGCTCTATACCAGCATTTGCAAGTGGACGATGAATGTTTGTAGTCGAACTAGTGTGATTGTTGAAAATACCGGACCTACGTACATGCATTATATGATTGTAAACATTAAAGAAAAATATATTATGGAATGTTTAACCGTGGCTGAAGAAAGATAACATACAACATAACCTACCAGTCATCATTACAATGAAAAGTTTAACTGGCTAGCATTGGATGGATTAAAATCCAAGGAGCAAATGTCATTGGCAACACGACCTGTATATTCATCCTACATAATTAACAATTGAATTAATGATTTGGCATATATAGTATGCAAAACATATGTCTTATATATATATATATATATATATATATATATATATATATATATATATTATGTACACACAAGTGTTGTTCGCCTATCAAGTTAAAAAAGTTCCATGTTAACTTTATTTCTAATTCCTTACTCATTCAAACACACACACACACAAATATATATATATATATATATATATATATATATATATATATATATATAACACAAATGACACCAAATTTCTCTATTCATTTTATTTAATCCAAAAGGCTTATAACTATCGGTAAAATAGATCATGAGATCATAACACTTGGTGATTTATCTTGATATATTTCCCTAAATAGTATATTCTACTCTCTTACTTGTCCATCATGTGAAAAAAAACTTTATTGTCTTTAAATCTTAATTACTTTATGTTAAGACAAACAAAAAAAACTCATAATCATCAATGAGCCCACCATTTTTTGTAGCTAAATATCCTTTGTTTGGTCCCTTATCTTTTTTTTCGTTTTCTTTTGGTCCCAACATTTAATTTATACTCCATTTTGGTCGCTTGACTTTATTCCATTAGCCATTTTGGTCATTTTCCCTCGACTTTTTTCGGTTTTATTTTGGTCCCCTAATTATTTTTTACTCCATTTTGGTCCCTTGACTTCATTCCATTAGTCATTTTGGTCATTTTTCGTCAATGCTAACCCAAAATCGTTAATGATCAAGAACATTCATCTTTATCATCAAAATATTCATCTTCATCATCAAAATATTCATCTTCTTCATTCTAAACTCAGAAAAATTAGAATCTGAAATAAAAATTGACACTTAATAATTCTTAAGACCCTAAATTGACATTTTCCCAACACCATCTTGCAACAACAATCAAGAAAAAAAAAGCAGCAATCCATCAAGGAGAACAACAAACCACAAATAATTAACCTATAAACAACAACATAAAAGTTATAAAGTTGATTAAGAAGATATCAATTCATTTTTGTTGGTAAAGCAATGTTTTAGATTTTGTATTGTTCGTACTGCACTAAATAAAAGATTGGTGTTGTTGAAGACTAGAAAAGAGGTCCAAACCACAAAAATAGGCCCAGACCCAACAAGAAAATAAAAGTTAAGGCTCTACAACATTTTTGACTTTAGGCAACACTATTTTCCGGCAACATTGAAAAACCGTGCCCACAGTTAACAAAAGGTAACGGTTATTTAATTGTGGGCATTATTCCGAGCAACGGTGAAATAAGAGTTCCTAATGCGAATATAGGCAACGGTTTTAAGAACGGCGGCCTATTTACTTCTCCACGGGTTATAAAGCGTTCCTAAAGTCTAGTATAGGCGACAGTTTTCAAAGCACGGCCTATTTACGTTACAACAAGTTATAAACCGTGCCTAAAGCCTTGGATAGGCGACGGTTTACAAAGCATGGCCTATTTAAGTCACAACGGGTTATAAAGCGTGCCTAAATCCTTGTATAGGCGACGGTTATCAAAACATGGCTTATCCTAGAAATAGTTGGCAACACTTAATAACCGTGCCTGCAATATAGAAATAGAAATAATTTTTCGTTTTGATAACAAAAATAGAAATAATTTAAAAAGTTATTAAAAGTTAGAGTTAAAAACATATCAAATATACAATTTATTTTTTAACAAATATTATTCTATATAATATAATAAATGTTAGCTATATATATTACTGGTAATTAATAATTATTAATAATTGGTATACAAAATAAATTTTTTATTTTACCCAAAACCTTATCATTAATATTTTTGCAAAATATATATTTCATTTCCATTTATAATATTTACAGAATATTGTCTACTACTTTTATTAAAAAAAAAATTGTCTACTACTAAAAAATAACCAAAAACCTTCCACATTCATCTTATTTCACCCAAAACCTTATCCCTAGTTTTTTTGCAAAATCATAGCCGTCTCTTTCTTATTTCTCTACCGCAGCCTCTCTTCTTCACTCACATATGCCTCTCACAAAGAACCCCTCACCTCTCTTGCTGAAACTTGATTAACTAGTGTAGATCTATTGATTAGCCTCCATTGTCAAGTTGAGATGCTTCATCTACAACCTTGCCTTCTATTCCGGTTGAAGAATCTGAACCCAGAAACGAATCTGGTGACTGGTGAGGTTAAGATACAACCCTCTGATCTACCAGAAACACCGTCTTTGAACGTTGTTGATGCTGATAATAACGATAAGTCCTTCTGTGTTAATTCAAGCTGACCCTTTGGGGTCTTCTCACTGTCCAGGTCTCAAAAATCATAAATTTTTTATCTTTTCTTTGATGGGTTGTCTCTAAATCATTAATTTGTGAGATTTATGAATTTTTTTTTTTGATTTTTAGGTGAAACTAGTGAGAAATCGAAGGTGGTGGCGGCTGCTACGCCGGTTGTTTCTTCGCAGAAAAAAAGGACGGCAGCGAAATTGACGCCTAAGGTTCCGTGGGGGAAGCTTATATCTCAATACACTCAGGTTTAGTTCTACTGATAGGTGAGTGTTTGTGTGGTTTTTGTTTGGTTTAGAGTAATAAAGGTTTCACATTTGGGGCAGAGAGAATAGATAGATTATGATTCTTTGAGTTTGATAATAGATAGATTATGCTGAAACTTGAAAAACCACATCTCAAGTTGAAGTATATTTTCTTTTTTCAAGTTTCAAATATGCTTTTGATTTCCTATCTATTATTGTTTTGATTGCTTGTGAATTTCTCTTTGAAATTGTATGGCAGTTAATAGGATTGCTGGTTGTATTTTTTAGAATTACTTTGAAATTAAATGCTAATTACTAATTACAATACTAATATTCTACTTGCGGGTGTGTTACGGATTTGGTACAATAAATGTATCACTTTTTTTTTCTTGAGTAGGTACTAGTTTTCTTCTACTTCTTATTTTCCTGTTTTATTTAATAGAGATTCAACCTTGCTATGTCCAATGGTTTTGGCTTTGTTACTACTTGATGAAGGGTTTTGCGAGTATGGATCTTAATGGTTTGTTGTGTTAATTTTTCTTGCATTTGGAATTTTGTTTGTGTTTTGGTTCTCAAGTAAATATGCTTTTGTATTCTATTGTTCCCATCCGGTGGGTTTGTAATTTTATACCAATTTCTAGTTTGCCTTGTGAAATGAGTGTGGATTAGTTCTTAATGAAAGTTTTATTTGCTGATAAAGTTTTTTGATGCATCTTGTAATTGCATAGTTTCTGTGTTAATCTAACTTTTCTGTACTATTTTGTAAGCAATAAGTTAAAGTAAAAGCATGAATTTTATGTCTAATGTGTTAGAAATCTGCCTCTATTTTTTCAGAATTGTCATGAAGCTTTAGTCATAAAGTGTTGAACATTGTTGGAACTTGGAACAGTCCTTTGTTTGGAAATATCGAAGAATGTAAAGGAACAAAAAACACCTATGGTTGAAGTTCAAGGACCAAGTAGCATGTACGTCATTTATCAATGTTGCTAGAAGTAAGATACCTAGTGTTGTATTTTGATAGAGGTTTTTCCTTGTATTGCTTTAATTTACAATTGCTTTAACTTTATCTTTATGGATCTTTGTTGAACTTTTTGCATATACATAAGTGAGAAGTGTGTATTGTCCAAAAAATTCACTTTAGATTAATAGACTTTTTACTTGTCTTTGATTGATTTTATGCTTTATAATTATCCAAAGTCTTTTATCTTAATATATATATACTTAGTGAAGATGCTTTGGATATTTACCTTGTTGTGAAGGATCATGCAATTGGATATTTAGAGCAATTTGCATTTGTGGAGATAATTACAGCTACGGCTAATTTTTTTTTAAAATTTTTTTTACCTTTAGCAACGGTTTTTAGATGTGGCCAAATAATAAGCAACAAAATGTGACTAATTTAAATCGTTGCTCAGACAAATAAACAACGTGTACGAAACCGTTGCTTGTATAAATAGCAACACTTCAATAAGCGTTCTTTTAAGTTGTTAAACCGTTGCCGATAGATCTGATATAAAACCGTACCTAAAACTGAAAAAACTGTTGCCTATAGAAAAAGCCACGGCCGTATAGAGTACGCCAAATAAACCGTGGCTGAACCGTCGCCTAAGGTTTGAGGCACGGTTTTATGGCTTTAAGCAACGGTTTTGGACCGCTCCCTAAACTCAAAAATGTTGTAGTTGCTAAATAGACCATCCTAACTACTCCAACCACTAAACACTCCCCCTGTAAAAACCAGAAACCCTCCTGTCTAAATGACATATACACTAAACCTAACTAAGAAGAGTGTAATAAAATGGAAGAGCAAGTTCTAATTCATTTAAAAATAACAATGAATTTTATGAATTTAATAATACAATCATGCTGAAATAAATAAATAAATAAATAAATAAATAAATAAATAAATAAATAGATTTGAAACTTCATTGTTATCAAGGATTCCATTTGAGAGCATTAACTTGTTTCAAATTGGACAGGTGGAACAACTGATTGGTTTGATATGTTTCATCTACATCACAGATAATAATGAATCAATTTTAAAAAATCATCAACACTTTATTTGAAATTTACCCTTATGCAATAGAAAATATTATTAACATTATATCAAACTCTATCCAACAAAGAAATATGGAGATAATTCAATAATATGTTGGACTTCATCAAATATTTTTCTCACACTTCCATAGAAATTCAATAATTATAGCACCTGTTTAAAATAAGAAAAAGAAATTAATTACAAAGGTTGGACTTGTCTGTGGTGTGAAAGTACAATGAGTCAAACTTGTGATTTATAATACATCCTGCTCTTGTCTCGGAGGCTATAAGCGTACCCTAAAACACAATTCAAAAATATAATATATTTAAAATTTTGTTTTTAGAAAATAAAACAAGATAAAAATGAACAACTTCTTAACACTAATAGACAAATTAATAGTGTCCTCTTCACAATAAACGAATAAAGTGTTTTTTTAAAAAAAACATTGTCTCCCAATATCTATTTGAATTTACTTAGTTAGAAAATGATAATGCTAAAACACCATTCCTGAAAACAAATAAATGTTAGTTTTTAGAAATTTAGAGAGAAATCAGAGATTACATGAAAACTGAAACAAATTAAATCGTCAAAAAAGTTTGTTTTGAATTTATTTTCAAAGACAAAGAATTTATTATTCAAATTTCAAAAATATTTACAATGTTGAGAAACAGTCCTTCTCAATAGATTTAAGTTTAACACTCAAAACAGTGACAAACCAAATCCATAAATTTTTCAAGAAAAGATTTAAATAATTTAAGAAGTAAACATAAACTAGAAATTCGTTTGAAATATATCTCTCTCCCTTATTTAAATTGTGGTAAAAACAAAGTATTTAAATTTTTTGGCCAAACACATAATTTATAGACTACTACTTTACTCCCATGAGAATCATGAGTTGTCACGCATTAATCACCAATAATGTAACTAAATCCATAAATGTAAAAAATGCACAATAAATGATTTTTAGAAATATGTTCATGTGATTTAACATTCTTGGACATAACACAGACACTTGCAAAGCTCAATTGCAAGTCTTTCTAGTAACACTATTTGCATTTCACTATTTGTATCATATTAAAAAAAATAAATTAAAAATGCACATACTTTCTAGCATAATGGTTTGAGTCACCAAAATTTATGTAGTCTCCCGCTTCACTGTCTTGGGTTTTAGTAAGAGCTCCGATTCTATCGGGCTATATATAGAAAAGTGAGAAGAAATTTTTATTATATTTGAAAATTTTATTACACGTGGAAAATTTCTCTCCCCCCACATTTCTCTTTCCCCCATAAACTACCGTTTGCCCTTAAATTTGAATCGGATGTATTCAGGAAATGTTAGGAATATAAAATCCGAACCTAAGATAAGTTCGAATCGTAAAGTCTAATACCACAAAAAAGTCTTTTAAAATCTTTTCAAATCCTAATTGAATACATGTTATCTCAAAAGATTGGCTCATGTGTGTGAAAAAGGGAACAACAAAACCAGTGACCAAGAAGCAAAGACAAAGAAACAATACTAAAAAGACAAAGAAAGAAAGTGGAAGATTTTAAAACACTTTGAGGGATATATTTATATAGTAGAATGTTTTTTATGATATGATTTTGTCTCCATTTCCTCAATTAATTTGACCATGCATACATTAACCAATATTCCCAATTCATGTCACTATCAGGCTTCATGCACACATTTTTTTGGTACTAACTTAATAATTTTGGTTGGTACAATTTTTAAACAACGTATACATTTTCAAAGGACAATTTTTTTTAAAACAATTAATAACTTTTTATACGTCTAAAAAAGAAACTAGTAACACCATTTTCTTTTTTACTAATAGTAACACTGTTCATATTATTATTATTATTATTCCTTTTGAATAAAGAGGATTAAAAATTCATTTGCTTAATAAGTTTAAGTATGATTTTAATTATAACAAATAAAAAAGCAGGGTATCCCTACAATATACTATTCATTTAGGAGCTGTAATATACTATTTTTATTGTGAAAATTATACTATTGTTAAAAATGAAAACCAGTATGAAAATAAAATTATAGTTACTAAATAAATGTGTCGTATGAAATTTCACAATTTGAATTGTATGTTCTTTTCCATTATATAATAAATATGTAGAATTGGGGATTGCTTGTTGAGCAAAATAGAAGCAACTTCAAACAATTTTTTATTCAGAGCGGTTCGATTTTAAGAGCGGTTCATTTCAATTTTGTACATATAGATATAACAATTTACTCAGATCAATAGAACCATAACTACATCAAGTTACCATTAACAATTTTACAACAAAGAATCAGTTAAAAAATAGACAAACATTTCAGATTTGGTAGCATTAAGGTACAAATACATGTGCATCTTAATGTTTTAGAAAGGGAGAGTACTTAAAAAACAATCTAGAGAGTAGTTTCTCTCAAACACACAATTCCCTTTCTCAACTTAATTCAGAAAAAAATTTGCACGATGCAATTTGAGAAAAAGTGAGGATTTAATTGGTTGAGCGTTTGAAAGTTTACACAATGTAATGGTAGTTTATCCAATGATGGACTTTAAATTTAATTTAAAAAATAATGTAGATTTATTTTGCCTTTGTTGATTTTTTTAAGATCGAAGATTATGACTACAGATAAGAGGAAAAAAAGAGATTTTTTTAGTTTTTTGCAAAGATAAGATAGAAGAGAAAAGTTAGGTGTGGAGAGAAGACAAACCTTTTGTCCTCTTCAATTTCAGCCCTTCTTCAGGTTGTCGAGTTCAAGAGATATATATTTATATTTAATGATGATTTTGTATGATATGCATGTGTTTCCATTTCCTCAACTAATTAATTTGACCATGCATACCTGTCAATTTTTTTTTTTGACCATGCCGACGTACGTTAGAGTGTTAGACTAATATTCCTATCCCAATCACTATCAGGGTTCATTGCAGCAGATTAAAAGAGATTTGTTTTGATTTGCCCCTACACATTTGTTGCATTAAAAAAAAAAAAAACATGTATAATACTATAAACAAGCTAGATAATACTATATAATTGTTGAAACAAATCTCTGCTTATATTGTTATATAAGATACTATATAGTATTATATGTATTACTAAACAAATCTTTATTTATAGTATTATATAAGATATTGTACAGTATCTTATGTATTACATAAGTTACTGTATAGTATTACATAAGAACATTTATTTCAATGCATGTTTATAGTGTTAAATTTTGTATCTTATGCAATACTACATATTTGTTGCATTAAAAAAAATATGCATGTTGTAATACCCTAATTTTACGCCTTTTAAATAAATATTTCATTTTAAAAATCATTTCTTATTTTTATAATAAATGCCAAAAAGAGTTCTATAAATATTTCATTTTAAAAATTATTTTTATTTCTTATTCTTATTCAACAACACTTAAAAATAAAAATAACACAAATAAACAAATAATCTTAAGAAATTAAGACAAACCTTCAAAAACTCCCTTTCTTTATCTTTGTAGAAGTAAAATTCAACCACCATAAGTAACAAAAATCACAACTTTGTGATGTTAATGTTGATGAGAATCCATTGTAGCATTTTATTAAACACGTTGCTTGCATATATGTAGTTGAAAAAGAGCAACATGAAATTTAAAGAGATAAGTAAAATCAATTTCAAAGGAAAATCTTCTATTTTCTCATTAGTTAACAAATTCAATATGAGAAGGAGAAAAATAGGCAATTTAAAAATAAGAAGGAAACGAAAAGGGGTTTGGTTTAGATCTTGCTACTTCACCTTAGAACTTTAACAACATTGTCAAACTCATTGCTTTAACATCTAACACTAAAAAAATTAAAACAACAATAAAATAGAAGAACAAACATCATATACATAAGAAAAATTGAAAATCAAACAAAAAAACAAACATCATATGCATAATAAAAACTGAAAATAAAACCGAAAAATACATTTAAAGTATGAAGTTGATGAAAACAAACTAAAAATCGAAGAGCTTACTTTGAATGCGATGAAGATTAGCCCGTGTATGCAAATCTGTATCAGAAAATGTAAAAGGTTAGTGTTTGGTTAGTAGTAAAAGGGAAAGAAATTTGAAAATAAGAACTAAACAAAAATGTAAGTGCAAAATAAAAAGTATCAACCTTAAAACCAAAATAAAAATATATAACAGAAACTTGTGATTATGACTTTGAACATTGAGACAGATAACTCACATACTTTATCATTGTAGAAGTAAAATTGAAACAACCACCATAAGTAATAAAAATCACAACTTTGTGATGATAATGATGATGATAATCCATTGTAGCATTTTATCGAACATGTGTCATGCATATACGATTACACAAAGAATTTTCATACCTTTTAGTTAACAAATTCAATATGAGAAGAAGAAAAAAAAGACAAATTTTTCTCCTTATTGCTTATTGGAGTGCATAAATAGTGTGTCAAATCATTCTCTTCAACAACCATAAACAATAAAAAAACACAAATCATCAAATCACCATTAGAGATAAAGAGAAAGCTTTAAAAATGGTGAGAAAAAAAATTCATGGTCCTAAACTTCAACAACACTTAACAATAAAAATACCACAAATCATTAAATAACCGTAAGATGATTGTCACTTAAACAACCTTTGAATTAAAAAAGATGAAAAAAAATTTGAGTAGAAAGAAAACGTGACTCAAAAATAGTAGAATCAAGCAAAAAAAGAACATGAAGAAACTTAAAGATATTATGTGTTCAAAATTTCTTACATCTAAGAAGATGATACCACAAAATATGTTCATATAAAGTGATGAACGATTGAAACAGTGAAACTTATCACAATATACAACAAATCTATAATCAAGTAGTTTAAAAAAAAAGTTCATGAATAAGGGAAAAAACAACAACATAGTGATTTTAATGTTGAAAATAACTGTGACATTTTATCAAACATGTGGCTTACATAGATAAGCTGGAAATTAGAAGAGCAACATAAAATTGAAATAGATGAATAAATAAAATTTGAAATGCATCCAATAAGTGAAACCCTAACCAACATATGAGAAAAAAGAAAGATTTCCATACATTCGCTAAACCTTTTTTATAGCAAAACCCATACATTCAAATTTAAAAAATAACAACAAAGATATATAACTTATTTTCTTCATATTCAATCAATTAAACATGAGAAGAAGGAAAAAGCACAACTTTACCTCTTTGTTGGTGTCCATGAAAATAGTAGGCAAACATATAATCTTTAACAACCCTAAACAATCAAACAACACAAATCATGAAATCACCATAAAAGATTAGAGAGAAGAAAAAAGAGTGTGTCAAATTGATTGTCTTCAACTTCAACAACCCTAAAAAATGAAAACAACACAAAATGTTAAATCATTGTTAGAGAAAAAAAAAAGGTGAGGAAGAAGACAACTTTAATGGATAAAAAGATATTAAGAGTAAAGAAGATAAAAAAATGTTTGTGTGATAGAGAAAGTAAGGAAGGAAGAAAGAAAAGATGAAGTTTGAGAAGAGAGAGTGAGGGAGAAGAGAGATCTAACGTGAGAATTATAGAGATTGGAAGATGTTGATTATCCATTGGACAATAAAATGTTACTTGAATAAAAGAGGCATAATGTTATTACACAGAGAATTAAAGGAGTGATGAATTAGAATATGAATAAGTACAAACAAAGAGTAAAAAGACGATTTTTTTAGTGAAAAAAGAGATGTGTCACATTTTAAGGGATGAGTAATTTGGTATTATCATATGTATGTTATTTACATATATATATATATATAGATTCATCACAAATCAAAACAAAAACATGAAATCCACTTGAATCAAAGTGTTCTAAACTCATTCCTCCGTTCAAATCATCATTAATCGACCACATAAATGAAGAAACGGCCCCAAGATCAGAGAATTCGAAACCCAAAGTCACGAAATCATAGAAGGTTGAATTCCGCATCATATTCGAGCAATTTTGTTCGGATTTATGTAGATTTGTGATCATATTTGCATGTAATAACTGTTGTTTTGATTGATTTGTACGTATTTTGCTTGGATTTTGATGATGTAGTTTTTAAATTTGTTTCGTTTCCGTTCCTTTTAGTTGCTTAACATGCTTTGATTCGGAAATCTAATGTTAAATTCGTAATCTACGTTTGAAACCGATTTGAATCGACTATTCGCTTGCGTTCTGTTTGCGTTTTGTTCGATCTTGTTCCAAGCTTGCGTTTTGTTCGATTTGAGTCAATGACTCAGTCGCGTGAAGAAGAAGAAAGTAGGACACGCGTCAGCTTGTGATTGGCTAACGCGTTTTTTTTTTGTTTTTTTTGGATCTGGGTATGAGACTGGGTCCGGGTCGGGTCACACCATCTGACCCAACCCAGTTCGTTTGAAAAAGGGTTTGCGCCTGATCCATTTTGGGCACGAATCTGATTTTTGTGTGATATGCTATGTACACCCATTTGCCATGCTTTCTACACCTCCAAGGCTCCAAATGTGAATGAAAAATCGGGCTTAAGCCTACATGAGTGGTTTACTATGGTTACCCCTGTTGTGCTTTTCGCACCCCCCTCTTCTTTTTACAACCCCTGATGGTGTGATGGGCTTGAAACCCATTAATTCTATTTTTTTCAATATTTGCTTCATGTACACGCTGCTTACTCTCGTACCCCCGCTGCTTAGTATAATTTTAATTACTCATTGATTTAAAATACTTAAGTGAAAAAATAGATGTTTATCTCAAAAGTGTTTAGGTGAATAAGCACTTTTGAAATAAGCTCTTATTTAGTCACTTATGTACTTTTTCTCAATCAACTTGAAAACTTTGCAATAAACTCCAGATTAAAAGTAAATAGCACCTGACGTATGACTCGCGACTATAATTTACTTTTAATTCGATATCTTTACACTTGAAATGCAATCTTTCAAAAAGAACGAAACAGAGCCTGACGTATGACTCATCTCTGTCTCAATTTTACTTTGACCTTTAAGTTTGACTTTTATATTGACTTTTAGAGTTTAACTTTTCTCATATGACTGATGTGTGATTGATTGATGGTTTATTTTTTGCGCCCAATACTTGATTACTTGTTTATTTGCCTATATCTTGTGTATGCATTTAATTCAAGTACATTTAATTTCGTGCATTTATAATTGTTCAGCATCATCAATTATGTCATTTGCATTCATACATTTGCATCTCTCACATCTTCTACCTTTCTTTTTCTTTTCTGGTCTGGACTAAAGCTTGTGAAAACTCTGAAAACACTCTAAATAATCTATTGAATGAAACGGGAAATGTCTGACCTATGACTTTCAATTCCTGAATAATCCGGTACCTGCCGTATGGCTCGCAACTGAGGACTCTTCTCATTCACTGAACAATCTCTCAATAGCTTAAAAGACATTCAACCCACTCAACTATTTTCCTGCCCTTGCGCAATCAACTATTTTCGACTGTCTCATCACAGTCAAACCTTTTTAACTTTCTTTTCTTAAATGGATAACATTTTATCCTCTCTCGTCAAGCCAAATAATAATTTTTTTTCTTTCTTTGTTCAGTATGCGGTAACTAATTCTTTTTATGCGGTTAATTTATTTTAAGCAAACCAATTTCCTCAAGTGGTTCCTATTGAGTACAACAGATTTGAGGGTGTGTTAACGTCTTCTCCTCATTTAACCAACTCCCGAACCCAACTCTTAAAGATTTTATCATTATTTTCCTTTCCCCTCTCGGGATAAATAAAATATGGTGGAGAATTTATTTTGTTACACATATACACTATAAACAGTAATTATCAAGTAATCATTAGATGACAGTGTGAATACGTTTTATAGACTCTCATCTCATATTATCAAGTTGGTTGATGCTGAGTTCTTTTCTTGTTGATTCTTTTTATAATCTCACATAAGTAAGGTTAATGTTGAAATAAGAAATGTTTCATTGTTTCAAACATAATTGGTTAGTAGTGTTGTTTCTTTTTTTTTCTTACTATTTATGGTTTTGTTTGTTGTACTGTGGCTCCTAGTAATAATCTAATTCTCAAATTATTTTTTTCAAAAATACTAATTTAAAGGACATTACGCGACGGATAAAAAATTCTATAAAATATTAACTCATTAGGAAATTAATTTTTTGGTATATGGTCAATTTTTTGGTATACGGACAATTTAGGACATGTAGATTACTTTTTTGCAACAAATTTAGTAATTTGGTAGTGAAATAAATTATTAGTAATTTGATTCTTTCTGTCAAAAAAAAAGTAATTTGATTCTATAAAGTTGATATTTTTTATTTTTTGGTATATGGACAATTTGGTATATTACTTTTTCGCGTATAAGATATTAAATTATTATTATTATTATTAAACTTTTAAATTTTTAAATGATTTTTTTATAGTCATGTTTAAAATATCTTATAAATTAAATATATTTTTTTTGAAATGACGACAATTCAAGATAAAAATAACGAAAATAATGATCTAAAAATCAATTTTTGATCTCATTTTCTTTAAGAACTTTTTATAATATTCTAAATATAACTGCAAAAAAATTCATTCAAAAACATACACTTTCTTAGTAGTAAAGACCAAAAGTGAGTGCATGATTCTTTTCTAAAAACTAAATTTTTTATAAAAATTAAGTAAGGATTAAATTTAAAAAATCACTATTTTATAAGGACCAAAAATATATTTAACTAAAAACACATAACAAATAAGATACTCCCTCCGATCTCATATATAAATTAATTTTAAAAAAACTCGCCCTTTAAAAAAATGTTTAAATACATTTAAGTCATATACTTTTTTTAACTTTACATCTATTTTTTATTTGTAAACCTTTAAATAAATGTGAAGAAAAAAAAAGTGAAGATATTTTATAAATAACGACGAATGAAAAAATACAAATATCATAATAATTGATTAAATTAAAAGTTAAAAAAAAAAAAAGATCTGAGACCAAGACAACACGCAAATAGCAGAGAGAGAGAGAGAGAGAGAGAGAGAGGTGAACACCGACCGGACGTTCGGTGCTCCGCTCATCACGGTTGTGGCCCTCACTCCTCCTCCGGTCAGTTCATACTTCAATCTTCTTCTCTCCTTTTCCTTCAACTTGATCTTCATATTTCACTTCCATATTTCTTAATTATCAATTTTATTTTCTTCTAATTTTCAATTTTTTTGGGTTTTGCTAAATACCCATTATGTCAATTAAGCGATTATGCGTAGAATTATTAACTTAGTTGATTTGATGAGTGTGGTAGTTAACTTGTATATGAATTTTGTTACTTTGTTCTATAAATGTAATCAATCTTATGTTTTTGACTTTTTTTACTTGTGCCCAATTAGTTATTAGAGCTTGGAAGAACTTAGAATCATGTTCTTCTTTTTGTCAAAAGTGCTTTTGTTAAGTTAATTTGCTTAAAATCCAGCTTTTGTTAAATAAATTTGCTTAAAATTCAGCTTAAAGTATCAAATGTTAGTTGGTCCGGTGGTGATTGACACTGGACTTGATCGGGTGAACCACGATTCGATTCCCCTCAACTGCAATTGGGAAGGGACCGAAATCACTTGATGCCAGAACTTGCCATAAACTGGATTAGTCAGTCCAGTGGGCAAGACTGGTGGTGAAAACAAAAACAAAAATCAGCTTAAAGTGAAGTGATTTATTTATAAAAGTGCTTTTGTAAAGCTTAGCTTAAATTTATCAATATAAAGCAAAAGCTACTTTTTATCACCTCTAGTCAAACTAATCAGTTTTGCCTGACAGTAATCATTCATCAATCATTTTTATTTTTACTAGAATAGAATATAGCTTGACTGAAAAAAATTAGCATAAAATTTTCAATCTAATTCAAAAGAAATTTTTTACCACCTCTAGTCAAACCAAGGTTTGAATGTAATCGCTGATTGGTTTTTCCTGACAGTAATCGTTTGTATTTACTAGAATATTAGAATATAGCTTGACAGATAAAATTAGTTCTTATAGTTTCCACCGTAAAGCTGAACATTGTCGTAGTAGATCACTTGTAAGATATACAATGTTCCGTTGAGGTAGCATTGTTAGTTGGAAAGTCCTTTACTTTTGAATTTTGATTAGGATAGTTGTCTGTATTTTCCGCTCCATTACTTGACACGGGGAAGCAAAGTTTGTTAAAATGAAATGATAGGAAATTTTTTATTAGCGTGTTAATTTAAGGCTTAAGCTTTCATTGGACAAATTTGTTTGAAGCTTGAATTTAGAGCATCCATCAAATTTTGAGAAGTCTCGTCTCAAACGGGATTTCAGTGGTAGTATGAAAACTTCTTCATGTTAAAAGTCCACTGAAATTTTTGCAGTTTCCAAGTAAACTTGGATTGATTACATTTAGATGACTGCACAATATTATTTTGTGAGAGACTTTATCTCCAATTGATCTCAATGTAAGCGGTACAATATTTTGTCGACTCAATAAAATTTTCTGCTGAAGTTTCTGTTGTATCACTTTTACCCTGCAAACCAAAATTCTGATCAGATGTTGAAGGGCATCAATTGATTTGCAGAATTTCTGCCTAAGTTTCTGTTGTCTCTCTTTCATTGTTGGACTTTGATGTTTTTTATTCACTTCCAATTCTAAAGAGATTGCTAAATTCTAATTATTGCTAGAGTATATTACTTATTCATGGATGTTGTAGTTTGTGTTGTTGAGAATTTTTTGCTAACTTGCGCTATTGTTGAATTGGCAGTATTTTGCACTCTAAAGGACCACATGTCAAACATAGAGGATAACAAAGAACTTGGACAGATGGACGTGGATGCATCTGAGGGGTCAGTTAACATGCCATCGTCCCAGCAGCAGGTTGTGCTCATCTCTCGCCTTTTTGCATGCTTCAATTATAATTGTTAAATTTGACTTTGAATGATATTATATTATGTTTACTATGGAGTTGTTACTTGTTACTGCCAAATGAATTTCATTATTTTGTGACTTGTGTGTTCATAAACCTTATAGGAGGCAACTTTGAAGAAAAAATATGGAGGAATTGTGCCAAAAAAGCCCCCTCTTATTTCTAAGGTACATGCATGCTGATTTCTGTTTGTGCGTTTGTTTGTAACGGTGTTTATGAAATCAAGATGATCAATGCAATGTCTATGAATATTAGGTGATAGAATCAATGTTTTAATAACTGGACTTGAGATCGAACCAGTGAGACCTCTAGGTCATTGTTCAAAAGGTGCAATTGAAGACAAATAAATAAATAAGTAAAAAAAAGAAAAGGAAAACCAGTTCAACAACTGCGTTACAGTCTAGTTCAACCAGACTGGCACAATCGGGGTCAAACCAATTAGTGAACTAGTCGGTTACCGGTTTTAAAACATTGGATAAAAGTGCTCATTCGTTCTCATTTCATTTGACATTTAACTTTTGTGCCAGGACCATGAGCGTGCTTACTTCGATTCTGCTGATTGGGCATTGGGAAAGGTACTTCTAGAAAACAAACCTTTGTAATAGTTGCTTATATTGAACTACAGTTTCTCACATTCTTCTGTCTCCTCGCGTGAAACAGCAAGGCGGTGAGAAGCCCAAGGGACCACTTGAGGCTCTTCGGCCTAAACTACAGGTATTTAATTTAACCAATACTCTAACATCTGATTTAGATATGGTAATGTTACTTTCTATGGCTTGATAATAATCGTTCTCCTGGGTGAATTGCTTGTTGCCTGATGGCTTGATAATAATTGTTCAACAATTTCCTTAAATAGTTATTTCATAGCGCTACTGTTAGATTAACTATGGGAAAAACTTACACAAAAAGTTTGTGTCTATAGCAGTATGCGTGTGCTTAGCAAAATATTTTACGTGCTATTTGATAAACTGGTTAGCGAAGCTTCCACTGATCAACCAAGTATCAAGTATTTATGACAAATTTAAGTAGAATAAATATAATAGTTATGGTCGTGGGAGAATTAAATTTTGAATATGCCATTTGGTCATGGAATTGGGACTAGCACTTATTATATATCGGCTTTATTAACCACATTACATTCAACTAAATTTCAATTGATGCTGTCCTATATTCTTATGTTCACTAATATTGATCCATAGCCTTTCCCTTCCGCGCAGTTGCTGAAAAGTGAAAGCTTACATTCATAGTCGAATACAATTAAGGACCTTTTTGTTTAAAGCTTTCTTAGAAAAAAAGTACTTTTTTAATTAAAAGTAAAAAATTGATGATGAGTTGAACATTATGCTTTAGAAGCAGCGAAAAAAGGTTGTGCATTTCTTAAAAACTATAAAGATTAACTTAAAAAGAAAACTATATAGTACATTTGCCTTCTGTCGAAATTTATCCTAATACTCATACCTTCATTATTAATATAATGTGCTTGACTTTTCTGTTTTTCAGCCAACACAACAACAAACACGCTACCGGAAATCTCCTTATGCTCCTTCGGGTGAAGGTGTGTGTTATTTTGATGGTTTAATTAGATTTCTCCCCCTTTCTCGCCCCTCACAATGAACTAACTAAATTCTTGTTTTTTTAGAAGGTGGAAGTGTTCCATCTGAGGATGCACCTTCAAATGAGTAAAAACAGCAATCAGTCTTTTGATGATGTGCTGATTATTGTTCTGGTATACCTCATTAGGTATAACTTTTTGTTGTTTTCAACAATAAAAGAAGTTTATGATTATGTATTCATATTAGCGGAATACAAATTATTTGACCTGCAGCTATGCTGTAGACACTTCCTGTGATTATGATTTTTGTGTTTTACTCTTCGTCCCCTCTCCCTTCATGTCTTTGTTTCATAGTTTTGAAAAGAAACAATGCAAATACGAAATTAATGATCGAAAGTGGCCATGATGTAAAAATAGAGTAGGCAAATATTGGACATGATTAAAACACAGGTTCTGTTTATCTGTTTTGTTTGGATCATAAGTTTTGTTTAATTACAAAAAATGTCATGTTTTCACTATGTTTCTTGTTTTAACATTAGTTATAAAGATTCTTGATGAATTGAATGTATATGGCACAATAAATCACTTGAAACAAAATCAGAATCCTTGCAGCCTTACATAGGCACTGCAAGGATTCTGATTTGTGAAAAAAGAGAGCGTACAATGCGACTTGCTTCAATGACCGATGGTTTTCTTAATAATGAAGTCTACTTCGGAATTTCATAATAATGAAGACACCCCTCAATTTCGAGTCCACCAAAGAATATACCAACTCTTCCCATACAATGGTCAATCTGAAAAGCTAGTTTTCTTTTGTGGCGAGTGTAGTAGTAGTATTACTTGTACTTCTCTTCAGATTTGGGCCTTGTACAGTTGTACCACAAGTGTACTTGTCTAATCTTCTAATAGTAAGAAATTTGTTGCCATAAGTCATTAGATCATATAACTATTTGTTCAAATGCCTGCGTATAGTTTGCATGACAAACAGGATACAAAGCTTATTGTTTCAACCGTGGCACAAAGAAAATGTATATTCTCTCAATTAGGGGGGGAAAAATCTGCACCAAAAATTGGGGCAAGCTCAGTTGATTCATGTCAATGGGTCAGCCATAATTAACTTGAGGCTTAGCGTATTACATTTTCATCGAATGAATGAATGACTACAATCAAGAAATATTCTATTTGTTATGAAGACTGATCAATTTACTAAATGCTATGCTAGGATGAAATATCTATAAACAAGTATAGATTAGTTAAACACTTGCAGAAGACAAAAAGTTATCCCGTCATTCAATGAGGGACAGGAATATACCTAATTTATCCTATCTCAAATGTCCCGTCTTTTTAGGGATCAAAAACAACCCTAATATATTTGGTCTTAATTTAATTAGTCGAACAAAGTAGGACAAGGCCAGAAAGGGCGAGGAGTCTTTACCATTTCATCCTTTAAGCTGAAACAGAAAATCTTATAAATCTTATGCAATTCATCGACTCTATAAGAAAAGTAGATGCAATTTCCTTGAATCCCATGATAATCTTGAGCTGACAATGAGAAACTACACTCTTTACCCAAAACAAACACAACATCATCACCCAAGTTTTTCACAACTTTCCATCCACCAAAATCTTCATCGATATTGTAAACTTTAACATCAAATTCCTCAAACCCTATTCTATGTATCTCAACTACGTACAGTATTCCACCATACTCCACCATTTGCTTATTTTTCATATTCGGTCGGGATGACGGCAATGGTTGTGTAAACTGTAATAACTTCCTAGACGATGGATTCATCCAAAAAATTGTTCCCATTTCATCTATAACATAAACTTGTCCCTTATGAATGATTATATCATGGAAACAACAAATTCCACATTTTATCACAGTCCATTCATTATTTTCACCGATCATGTTAACACGTAATCTTCTATCACTGTAGCATAAAGCATATATCAAAGTACCCTCCACTGGATTACCAGGGGGGAACAAAACCGCTTTATGAATATAAATATGTTTACTTGAGAGATTGAATGCTTCAAACAACTTCACAACATTAAAGTTCATGAAATTCAACAACACTTGAGGGGTGTTGTTTGAGACTACGACAGGGGTGTTGGTGAAAGGATTTAAGAGACGAAGTGGCGCGGATTGTGAGTTCCCGAGCATTATAAGCCACCCTTTTGAAGAAGATGAACTTGAGGAGGGGTCTTGATTATCATGTAATAACGGTTGGAGACGGTATATTGTCGTGGTTTGGAGGAGGAGGACTAAAGATCTTTCACGAAGCCAGCGAGTGAGAGGAATGGTAATATGCGGAGGAAATGGTGTGTGCAGCGGGCGAGGGTGAGCGGAGCACCATGTCTTACAGACACTGCGAAAGCGGAAGACATCATCGAATGAAGTGTTGTCTATAGTGAGATGTTTGGCTATCTTTGTCCACAACTCAATAGGAAGATCTAACCATTCTACTCTCTCTCTATTTTCCATCATCAAATGAGTGTTTTCTATACAATGATGATTTTATTCACTGGCTTGACATATATATATATATATATATATATATATATATATATATATATATATATATATATATATATATAGTGTTTATATATACACACAAACAACACATATGCTACTACTATAAATCTGAGACAAATCTAGTACCAAAAAAAATATAAATCTGAGACAAATCTGAATTTTTTTTTTTGGTATAAGAGACAAATCTGAATTATATTCCATTAATAACAACTAATAATGTACAAGATACAAGAATTATTTCCTTATATTCTTAAACTCTTATTTATATTAGAAATTTAGGGTTTATGCATTATATTTTTTTTTGGTACAGGGTTTATGCATTATTTATTTTAATCAATTAAATTAATTATTGGTTCTTACCAACAAAAAAAACTATTGGTTAAAAACTTACCTTAATAAAAACAATCAAATCAATTTACAAATTATTCTCCAAGAAACAAATCAACTCATTAAGTAAAATATTCTTTTTTATTCTTTTTCAATTTATCATTAATTTCGTTTTATACTTTCGATTTCTCCATCATTAATAAGAATAGGAGAAATGGGTCTGCTAGGGTTTCCGCCTGTGAGAAATGGTTACCGTTTTCCATACCGGGAAACACCATTCAAACGGAGATCCTATCAGGGCTATGGTGAGGCAAACACTAGGGGGGTTCGGGATCATCAAGGGGAGAGCAGTGAGATCAATGCACAGTGGACTGAGGTGCGGCCAAGGAATCGGAAAGCAAGGTTACCGGGTTTTTCTCGACAAGGTGGCGGCGACGGAGGCAGGTCTGGTTATTACAAGGATCGGTTCCATGCTCAGAGGGATTCGGATAGGTTTTGCAACGACAGGTTTTCGAAGGTATCTCTTCTTTTTATTTCACTAATTTTCCGGAGGAGGTGCAACAAGAGGATTTAAGGCAGGAGTTTCAACGACGGGGTAAGGTGTCTGATGTATATGTGGCTCGTAAACGCAACGCTCGTGGTAAACGGTTTGGTTTCGTTCGGTTTGAGGCGATTCGAGATGAGTCGAAATTGCTTGTGGCACTGAATGATGTGTGGTTTGGCTCGTTCAAACTTTGGGCCAATCTAGCACGGTTTGATAGGACGCTTCTGTCTGATCGGGGCCTTCAGGACGATTCGAAGAATACGGAGAAAGCGGTGGTAGATGGAGGGGGTGAAAAACAGTTGGTTATTAGTAGTCTGAAGCAAGTGGCGAAGAGTTATAATGATGATGTCTCTTATGTAACAGCTACTAAGGGTACTCGTGTGGCAGTGGGTAATGATGTGCATGCTACTGTGGGTGCAGGTACGTCAATCCCTGTCGTGACAAAGAGGAAGCTTCAATATAAATCGCAACAGGTGGATCGAGAATGGTTGCAGAGGGGTTTGGTGGCGACGGTGTCAGATGCCAAGCTGGTGTTTCTCCTCCAGCAAAAACTGACTGATGCGGGGTTTGTATCCTTACGAGTTAGTCCTCTTGGTGGTGACAAGGTGTTTCTATATTCAATATCTCGTGAGGAAGATGTTAAACTAATCATTGCTGGAGCGTTGAAGTTTTTTGAGCTTTACCTTGCGAATGTTGCTGTGTGGCACTCAAAGTTGTTTCATGCGGTTCATTATACTTGGGTGCAGGTTTGTGGTGTGCCTTTGCATGCGTGGAACATTGAGTTTTTCCGGCTCATTGCGGGGGCAGTAGGGAGGTATGTAAGACTTGTTGTGACCACTGAAAAGAAACTTCGCATGGATGTCGCAAGAATGTTGGTTTGTTGCCCTTTTGGTATTGATATTAATGTTTCTTTGGAGGCTATGGTTGATGGTGAAATGTTTTCTGTTAAATTAATTGAGGACCCTTTGTTTGATTTCCAAGCTGACGTTGAACAAGGCTTTGAGCCAAAATGCGGCATTACTACTCCAGCTTCGGAGTCTAGCTTTTTCCCCAATTCGAATATGTCCCTTGCTTGTCGGGATTTGAGTAGCAATGCTAACATAAATGAGATTGCAAAGGATCTTAATGAAGAGTGGGAGCAAATGGTTCTACAACAATGTGATGAGGTGGGGCGTGTTGTTCCTTTGGCTAGTGTTTCTAGTTTACACAAACAGGGGGGTGTGCTTCTGTGGAGGGTGTGCTGAAGAGTGCAGAGAGGGCAGGTATTAGGCTGGATCGTGTTGGGCTTCAACCCATTGTTGTTTCTAAAACAGGTGTTACTCAGTGCCAAGAGCAGCGAGTGGGGGTCTATGTAGTAGTGATGTAGCTGTTAATACAAGTCATTCACACCAAGATGGGCTTGTTTCTTCTAAGGTTGAACGAGTGGGCCTTATGGCTGGTGGGGTAAGTAGTTCATTCAATGCAAGTCCTATTTTGTCTTGTAATGAGGTAGCAGTATCCAATTCAGCTTTTGTGACAAATAGATCCCAAGACCGAGCATTCTTCATGTCTTTGGGGGAATTGTGCAAATCGGTCGAAGAGGTGGAATGAACTCCGTGTAAATCGTTGGTAGTGAAGGGTGTTTGTGATGTTTCTCAAGTTGGGGGTGGAGGAGTTGTTACCGAAATTTAATCGTGGAGGGAAGACGACGCATAAATCCAAGAAGAAAGGTAAATCGTGTGTTTCGTTGAAAATTTTGGCCCGTATGTCTGAGTCAAAGCGTGTGGAGACATGGAATGCGATGAATATAACTAAATTGCAACAACAACAGATGAGTTCTCTTGCTTCGTCGATGCAAGCACTTTCTTCTTCTTCAACCGAGCCTGGTGTGAATCAAGGTAAGGATTGGAATAATTTGTTAATGTTGACTGGGATGTGAATGAGTACGCGCAGGATGTAATGACAATTGGTGAACAACTTAAATTGCAATTTAAAGGGGGGAAGGCAGTGGTTGAGGAGCAAATCAAAGGTCTTGTACTATCCAAGAAGGCCAACACAGGGGGTGGGGGTTTAGGTGGTCAGTGAGTGGTGTTGTTTTTTGGTTTTATTTTTTCTGGTGTTGTAAGTGTTTCCATGATGATTCTAACTTATAATTGTAGAGGTTTGGGTGGTCCGTTTAAACGGAAGAAGATTAGGAAGTTAATTTTTGATATTTGTCCAGATATTGTATGTATTCAAGAGACTAAAATGGAGATGATTGATAATTTTGTCTGTAAAGCACTATGGGGCAGCTGTGAATTTGATTTTTATTTGATTTTTCTTTCCGACCGTCGGTGGGTGCATCGGGTGGTATTCTAACATTATGGAATACGCACTCGGTTTCTATGTTTTCTTCTTCGTCGTCTAATAATTTTCTGGTTGTCCGAGGACGTGATTGTGTTTCTGGAGATCTGTTCGTTGTTGTTAATGTATATGCTCCTTGTGATTTGCAGAAAAAGGCAGACTTATGGCTGGTGGTGGGTGCTCTGATTCAGTCTGATGTTGGTGTGCGGTGGTGTGTGTGTGGCGATTTTAATTATGTCCGTGTTACTGGAGAGAGGCGAGGAATTGGGGCTGCAGGGGCTGAGTCTGATATGGCCCGGTTTAATGATTTTATTTTTGATGCTGAGCTGGTTGATCTACCTTTGTTAGGACGTTGTTTCACGTGGTGTCGAACTGATGGTTCGGCAATGAGCAGATTGGATCGGTTTCTTTTGATAGAAAATTGGGTTGAAACTTGGCCTCATTGTATTCAAGTGGCTCTGTTGAGGGGTCTTTCAGATCATTGTCCGGTCGTGTTACGTGATGCTGTTGAGGATTGGGGTCCTAGGCCACTCCGAATGCTCAAATGTTGGTCTGATTTTTCAGGCTATCGTTTGTTTGTTCAGGATAGTTTGCGGTCTTGTATGATTGGTGGATGGAGTGGTTTTGTACTAAAGGAGAAACTCAAATTTGTCAAAGGTGCTCTCAGAACGTGTCATCTTAATCATGTGTAGAATGTTTCTCGTCGTTTTGCTGATGCAAAAGATAGGTTGTGTGCTCTGGATTTGAAAGGCGAAATAAGTTTGCTGAGTGAGGCAGAGGTACTAGAGATGAAGAATTTGTCGGTTTCGTTGTTCTCTTTGGCAGGTACAGAGTGTAGCATTTCATGGCAACAATCCCGTTCTCGGTGGTTGCGCGAAGGGGATGCAAATTCAAAGTTCTTTCATGCGTTAGCAAATCATCAACGGAAAAAGAAATTAATTGTTATTCTTAATGTTGCCGGTACACAGATTGAGGGAGTTCAGCCAATTCGAGATTCTATTTTTAACCATTTCTCTTCTCATTTTCAGTCCTCTCGGCAGGACAGACCATAGGTTGGGGAGCTTAGTTTCAAAAAGGTGAGTGAGGCTGAGGCAGGTTTGCTAGCTGCCCCGTTTGGTGAGGAGGAAATCAGACAGGCAGTGTGGGGATGTGACAGCTTTAAGAGTCCCGGACCTGATGGGATTCACCTCGGTTTCTTGAAGGATTTTTGGCTTGATTTGAAGGATGACTTTCTTCGCTTCTTTCAAGAGTTCTATTTAAATGGTCGGCTGGTCAAAGGCATTAACAGTACTTTCATCGTTCTTATACCAAAGATTGATACTCCTCAACGGTTATCGGATTACCGCCCGATATCCCTTATTAATAGTGTTTACAAGGTGTTGGCAAAAGTTTTGGCTAACCGTTTAAGTAAACTGATTGGAAGTGTGATCTCTGAGTTCCAGTCTGCGTTTGTGCAGCGTCGGCGGATTTTAGATGGTGTTCTTATCGCTAATGAGTTAGTCGATGATGCTAAAAAAAGGAAGAAGGAAATGCTTATGTTTAAGGTTGATTTCGAGAAGGCGTATGACTCGGTGGAATGGGGATATTTGCTTTCAGTGATGTCTAAAATGCGGTTTCCTGCTGTGTGGTGTCGGTGGATTTTGGAGTGTATCAGCACCGCTTCTGCGTCTGTGTTGGTTAACAGTAGTCCAACATTTGAGTTTCGTTTTAAGCGGGGACTAAGGAAAGGGGACCCTTTGTCTTTGTTTCTTTTCTTGATTGCTGCTGAAGGTCTCAGTGTGATGATGTCGATTCAGTTCGTTCTGGTTTGTTCTCTAGTTATCCTGTGGGGTTAGTGGAGCCACTGTTTGTGTCTCATTTACAGTTTGCAGATGATACTCTTTTGATCGGGGGTAAGAGTTGGGAAAATGTTCGGGCTATAAAAGCTGTGTTGTTGTTGTTTGAATTAATGTCGGGTTTGCGAGTTAATTTCCACAAGAGCATGTTGATTGGTGTGAATATTGGGGGGTCTTGGTTACAGGAGGCAGCTAATATTCTGAGTTGTCGAATTGGTTCTGTTCCGTTTGTGTACTTGGGTTTGCCTATTGGTGGTAATTCTAGAAGATTGTCTTTTTGGAATCCTATTGTTGCAAAAATCATAGCCCGTTTATCTCTCTGGAAATGTCGTAACCTTTCGATGGGTGGCCGCCTGGTTCTGCTTAAAGCTGCATTGTCGTCTATCCCGGTATACTTCCTTTCCTTTTTCAAAGCTCCCTCAAGTATCATTTCTCTCATTGAATCTCTTTTTAAGTCTTTTTTATGGGGTGGGGATCGGGAGGCGCGTAAGGTCCATTGGTTTATGTGGGATAAGGTGTGCCTTGCTAGAAGCCAAGGAGGGTTGGGGGTTCGAAAAGTCAGGGAGTTTAACTTAGCTTTAGTTGGTAAATGGGGTTGGCGGGTGAAATCTAAGGTGGGGTGTCTCTGGAGGCGTGTTCTTGAGCATAAGTATGGGGTGGTTAGGGGGATGGTTCGGGATGGTGGGACTGTGGCGTCAAACTGGTGGAAAGATGTTATGAGTGTGGTTAATGGTAGTTTCAATGGTCTGAATGGGTGGTTTGAAAGTTTTTTGTCTGGACAGGTAGGGGATGGAGAATCGACTTTCTTCTGGCATGACCCTTGGTTAGGGGAGGGTACTATATTGCGGGAACTTTATCCGAGGTTAGCTAGTATTACTGTTGATCCTCATGTGACGGTCGGTGATATGAGTCGGAGAGGTTGGGGGGTGGGAGGTGGGGGGTGGAGTTGGCGGAGACCTCTTTTTGGTTGGGAGGAAGAGTTGTTGGCTGATTGTTGTGCACTGTTACATAATATTTTTCTCCAGCCTAATGTGACTGACAGGTGGCGGTGGCTTGGTGCTAACTCGGATTCTTACACGGTTTGCGATGCTTATTTATCCTTAACTAGACAGGTTGATGTTGATGCTGTGCAACCCCATGTTATTGCATTGCCGTGGCATAAATGTGTGCCGTTGAAGATTTCAGTGTTTGCGTGGCGGTTATTGTGTGACCGCTTTGCCACTAGAGAAAATCTTCATCGACGAGGGATTATTTCCGAGGGGTCTCATCTTTGCAGTTTTGGTTGCTCTCATGTGGAGTCTAGTTCACATCTTTTCTTTGTTTGTGACAAGGCTCAACAGGTTTGGTGCGGTGTGCTTGGTTGGCTGGGTATTCAGGGTGCCTTACAATCGGAGGCGTTACCTCATGCTCTTCAATTCCTTGGTCTTTAGGTTCATTGGACAAAGCCAAAAGACAACTTTCAAATTTTGTGGTTGGCGACTATTTGGTGGATTTGGAAAGCCCGAAACGACCGCATCTTTCAGAATAAGGTCTTTGATGTCCAGCATGTTATTGACCAAATTAAAATTCATACTTGGTGGTGGATCAAAACCAAATGCAAAGATTGGTTGTTTGATACTAGCTTGTGGTTTTCTAATCCTTTAGGTTGTTTAGGATGGCAAGGAGCCTAATTTTGTTGCTTTGTGGTATTTTTGGTTTACCGTTTTTTGGCTCTGTTGATTGTGCTTGGATTGTTCTTGTACTCTTACATTGAGATTAAGCACATCTTGTCTCTTTCTTTTAATAAATTAACTTTTGTTGCTTCAAAAAAAAATCATTAATTTCGTTTTTTTATTTATTACTTCCTCCGGTTCTTAATATAAGAAAACTTTTACTTTTTAAATTCATTGAATGATAAATGTATTTGGACTATATTATAAATCAAATACATCAATCTAAAAATCAAAAGTTTTCTTATATTAAGGAACGGAGGGAGTATATTTTAGTATTATATTTTTTTTATAAAAGATAAATACAATAGAATTTGTAGGAAAATCTGCAAGAAACTTGCGAATTTTTCTGCAGATTTTGCTTTAGAGACTAAAAGAAAAAAGTTTGGTTGATTTAAGGATTTATTTAGAACAAAATTCGATACATGAACTAAAATTGAAATTCTGCATACATATGTACATGGACGAAAATGATATTTAAGCGTTAAAAATATTGTCCCATTTCACATGAAAAATGACACATTTTTCATACCTTAACACACAAGAAATCAATTTATCTATCCACACAAGAAATCATTTTGAAAACTAAAATCAGAAGAAAAAAATCTAGATCAACTCAACTTTTATATCCATCCTCTTTATCCTTGTCCTTATGATTATTTTTCTGTTCAATTTCTTTAGCACCTCCACCTCTTCTACCATTTCTAACTTGCACCCCTCTTTGTGTCAATTTCCCTCTACTTCCAATAGAAACTCTCACATTTCACATAAGCTACAGGCTATTTACATAGATAACTTATGGAAATATGCTAAAAACAGTTTGTGGACATGTCATAACCTATTTCTATAAGCTCTCCAAAACACTCTCACAAGAGCTTATGTCAGTAGATAAACTCATAAGGTGGTGGACTGGTGGTGATTGGTTTCAACTTTGAAAATTTGTGATTGTAAAAAAAGGATAATAACCTGAAAGGGATGTGTGAACTTTTAGTTGCAAGAGCTGAAATGACATCACCAAGTGCAGAAATCGATCTATTAATATTCTGTGTCTCCTTCAATCTATCACCTTGTACTTCGGTCTTTGCAACTCTTTCACTACCTGCTAGGTCCACAAGCCATAACTTGCTTCTAGTGTGTTGTCCATTCAACAAATTTTCTCCCTTTTAATCATGACACAGTGAATGGAGTGAGATCGGCTACTGTGCTCGTTCTCATTGGTTGAGCTTACCGCCCTTGCATTGCTACCAGTTTGTAGGACTTCCCACACTTCATTCATGTTGTTCACATGTGCCTCGACTAACCCGGGAATATGCATTCCTTTACCAGCTTGCCTTATCTCCAATCTACAATCAACCTCGTTCAGTTACATTATATGAAAAAAATACAAGATTTAGAATTGCTAAAGTATAGTTGATTTGATATGTACTAACAGTGGAAAGCATTTTACACTTTCAATCAATCATAACCATTGGATTACTAAATATATTTAACCTTAGTAAAAGTTACATTAAGTCATACAAAAGATGTTTTGTGATTGACTGACAATGCATCAAAATTAATCTCGTAAAAATCTCCTTGAAAATTGGTATGAAAATCACCAAATGGTTTGCTGGTTTACCTTCTTGCAGACATTCCTGGATGATTTCCTGAAACCAGCAAATATCTTATTTGCTCATTGTACACTTCTAAGACACTTACAGATATATCATAACGGTAGACGGCCTGTCTTTCCTTGATTATATCAAACATTTTCTCAAGAGACCGGAAATTAACTCCGCGAGCATCTTCTGTTCCCTCCATTGTGAAGGTTTTTCTTGTACCTGTCTGTCCGTATGCAAAAATGCATACGTTGTATCCTATTACTAATTCATGGATGTTGTAGTTTGTGTAGTTGAGAATTTTTTGTTAACTTGCCATCGTCTCAGCAACAGGTTGTGTTCATCTCTCGCCTTCTTGCATGCTTAAATTATATTATATTATGTTTACTATAGAGTTGTTACTTGTTACTGTCAAATGAATTTCATTATTTTGTGACTCGTGTGTTCATAAACCTTATAGGAAGCAACTTTGAAGAAAAAATATGGAGGAATTGTGCCAAAAAAGCCACCACTTATTTCTAAGGTACATGCATGCAGATTTCTATTTGTGCGTTTGTTTGTAACGGTGTTTATGAAATCAAGATGATCAATGCAATGCCCACGAATATTAGGTGATAGAATTAATGTTTTAAAAACCTAACTTTAGATAAAATCGGTGAGACCTCTAGTTCAACCAGTCTGGCAATCGGGAACAAACCAACTAACGAACTAGTTGGTTCTCCCGGTTTTAAAACATTGGATAGAAGTGCTTATTCGTTCTCATTTCGTTTGACATTTAACTTTTGTGTCAGAAACATGAGCGTGCTTACTTCGATTCTGCTTATTGGGCATTGGGAAAGGTACTTCTAGGAAACAAACCTCTTGTAATAGTTACTTATATTGATCGAAACAATGCAAATACGAAATTAATGATCGAAAGTGGCCATGATGTAAAAATAGAGTAGGCAAATATTGGACATGATTAAAACACAAGTTCTGTTTATCTGTTTTGTTTGAATCATAATTTTTGTTTAATTACAAAAAATGTCATGTTTTTCACCTTGTTTCTTGTTACAAAAAATTCTTATGAGTTGAATGTATATGCAGTACAACAAATCACTTGAAACAAAATCAGAATCCTTCTAGCCTTACATAGGCACTGCTAGGTTTTGAGATCAACAATGTTTTGTGAAAAAAGAGGTCGTACAATGCGACTTTATTTGCTTCCATCACCGATCGGTTTCTTCGTTGTTTATGCTGCATCTCGCTATCATTGTATATGTTGTGTCTTGTTTCTATTGTTGAGGCTATGGCATTTGATGAGTTCTTTCATCTTTCTGTTGTGCTACCAAATCACTAATTGTCTCTCAACTTTCAATCCGTAACGTTATGTCCTTCTTTTGTCGATTGTCTTGCACCTCATCCACCACCTCTGAATCTCACCCTTATGGTTGCAAACTTACTCGTAGAATCAGTTTCCAAGAAACCCCTTCAAAGTTCAAAGCCAAACCAGCATCTGTTATGGTATTCCATCAAAGGCTGATTTGAGATTTAATGTTTTTATAATGTTGTTATGCTTCTTTGTTGGTTTTTTGGTGTTAGTTTTAGTTTGATTTAGGTCAAATGCATAGTGTTAGTTCTTTAAGTTTTTAGGTAACAAATAGATCTTTTAAGTTTCTAATTGATTGCACTGTTGTCTTTCAAGTTATTCTTCGTTATATAAACGCTAAGTAATTTAGTGAGATCGAAGTGAACACTCCGTTTTAGCATCAAAATAACAAGAAGTAGCTTTCAGTGCAAGTTAACAATTGTTTTAGCACTTTTATAATGGAGTCTAGAAGGATAATAAAGCAATAAATTTAGAAACTTAAAAGTTAAAGGTCATCTGAATACATTTGACGTTTGATTTAAAATTATACTTTGTGTTTAGTGAAATACTTAAGAATGACTCACTTTGATGGTGCCAAATTTTAAGTAAGGCATCCTCTCAGTCTCACAAATGACTTGACAACATGTTATTGAATTGGTCATTTCATAGACCACCTATAGAAGTCAAACATGTCAGAATTGATTTTACAAGTTCATAATTAATTTTAGGCTTAAATACATTTTTAGTCCTTTAACTATTTTCAAAGTTTCACTTTGGTCCTTTAACTATTTTTCGTTTCGAATTGGTCCTTTAACTTTCCTTCCGTTAACCAAGTTGGTCCTAACCGTTAGAAAAAAAATAAAAAAAAAAACGTTAAATCTGTAAATGTATCAATCTTCATCTTCTTCCTCTATTGTTCTTCATTTTCATCCAAATCCAGATTTTGTTTTAAAAAAAATCAAAACTCTTTTATTTTTCTATTCTTTTTCATTTAACATTCTCCATCATTTTATTCTTCATCTTCTTCCTCCTTTCTTCTTATTCTTCATAAATTACTCATCAAACTTAGATTTTCAACCAATTAATTAATTTAAACAAATCTAAAAAAACAGAACAAAGCAAAGCAAATGAAACCATAGCGTGTGGCTGTCGACGGAGATCTCTCTTTCCCTCTTTCATTTCCTTCTTCTAATGTGGGAGGATGATATGTGTACCATGTGTTGAAAACCAATTCAATGGATGTGATGAAGTAAATAAACACCATCACATAAAAATAAAAATAAAACATAAACACCATCTATCCACATTCCATCTCTTTTTATTTCCAAAAAATTGAACCAGATCTGCAGAAAACTCTATCAATTGTTGAAGCACTAACAACTAAAATCCAAATCCTCAATTTTTAACAGAATAATAAACAACAACACCATGTTTGTGAAGCACCGAAAATACCTTAAATCCTTTCTTCAATATGTTGAATTTGGTGTTTCTGTTTTTTTTATTGATTTGAGTGTTTCTAGATTTGGGATTAAGATTTGGTGATGAATTTGGGTTCATGTTTTGATGATGATGAAGAAATAGAGAAAAAAATTGGCTGATATTGGTGCTCTCTTGGATATAATGGACATTCAAAATCCAATGGTTATTTAATTTTCAGTAAGATCAAACAGCTTAAATTAAAAGATTTAGTGAGATCTATGGTGGAGCATATATAATGTTGATCCACCTAATATATTTGCTGTTAAAAATTAACGGTTAGGATTCACTTGGTTAACAGAAGAAAAGTTAAAGGATCAATTCGGAACGAAAAATAGTTAAAGGACTAAAATGAAACCTTGAAAATAATTAGAGTACTATAAGTGTATTTAAGCCTTAATTTTAACTGCTCTAGAATTGAAACCAAAACTAAAAATAGTTAAAATCAAGATAACAGAAAATATAGGCTTAGGACAAATTGAAGATGATCATTCTCACACAAGAACTAAGAATAAGAAGAAGAATTAAAACTAAGAGAAAAATCAAAAGTAACATATAGTATTATTTATTATTTATTGTAATCATGACCTGATCTAATTCAAGTAATATAAAGATGGAAATTAAGAACAACAAAGAACAACATGAGAAGCAAACCATAAATAACAGCGTGTACAAAAATTGATGCAACAGTTGTCTTCATGTTCATAAACTCCAAAGGTGAATTCTTTCCAGGAAGCTGAAAAATCATTCCTGGTGATAATAGCCAAAACAGTGCTGCAGCTATGAGAGGAGGAGCCCAATCATTCATTGTAATAATTTTTCCAAAGTTGAAATGAAAAAAAAAAAAATAGAAAGTAGGAGATGTGCTAAAACAAAAATTTCAAATGTATCTATTAATGTTGTGTTTCTAGTTAATATTATCCCTAAAGAAAGGGAATTGGAATCCTATAAAGTTAGCATAAAAATCAACAATAATTCACTTTAACATATGTTCTCCTTTTTATCCGGGGCCTATATGTGGCCTTTTTATTTATTAGAAAAGCATCGTTTTCTTTTGTATAGTCAATCCAATCCATAGAGAGCTAACTTTTGTGAGTTAGTGGCTACAATTAATAAAATATAAGTCGCGGTCTATGAAGCATGGATATAAACACGGACACCAGATACTAACACAGTTGATATATTGATACGGATAAAAATAAAATAGATTAATATAACTGAAAATGTGGATATGTATCCAATACCGAAACACGCTTAATTGGATCGGAGAAGTATTTGTACTTCAGTTGTATTCAAATTGTGATAAACAAATACCGAAGATATGGTTGATGATACTTATCATTGTGCCTTTTAGTGGCCAATAAAACTCAAATCATTGGCTCCCTTTATGTTAATTGTAATGATAAGACAATTAGGTTAACTTTAACGTGCTATTGTTTCATACACTATTTGATGGTCAAATCCTTTATGTCATGGAGGCTTAGGAAGCAATGTTTGATGTAAGACTTAAATGCTTTGACCCTCCTCCCTTTGATTTGTTGTTGTCTGCTTTGTACTCCCTCCGTTTTTAATTATAAAATTATTATGATAAAACTCTAGGGTATTAAGAAAATTGAATTTAGTATTAAATTGGTTAATAATTGGCAATGCTTTTACAATTTTGTCTTTTAAGAAAGAGAATTAGTTAATGTTTTTTAGTATGTTTATTAAGATTGTAGAAAAAGATGTACTTTAATTAAGGGTATGTTGTGTTAAAGAAATATTTAATGCTCTTATGAATTTAAAAAGAGTCTTATAAAAATTGGGACAAAGAAAATTTTAAATTGGTCTTATATATAAGGACGAAGGGAGTATTAGATAAAGTTGTTGGATCGTATACCCCTAAAGTTAACACATTTTATTTCATGTTTATATTGTCCAGTTATTTTATTTTATGGATCTCATGCTAAACAGTGTCTCTGGATACTTAAGCATACTAAAAATAGAAATATAAGATAAAATAAATATGTTTTTTGTACTTTCGATGTATTGAATGTACAAATTCTAAGACATAATTTTCTTATTTTTATGCTTGACCGATGCCCCGGAGACACTTTTTTCCTTATTTTATTTATACGATTTAAACTTTCAACACTCTGACGCTTAAATCTCAACTAGTTTGAGTAATACTGACTTGAACTGTTAACTCAATAGTAATAGTTTAACATTTTTTTGACGTACATTCTTTATCTTCGAATCAATTTTTATCAGAGTCAATTTTACATAATTAATTTTGCCAAAAATATGTTAAAATTATAGTATTAAACATATATAAGTCCATATTATATTTAAATTATGTCAAAAACATATCAAAATTTTGTTCATTAAGGACTAAAAACAAAACAAAATAAAATTTAAAGGATGAAAAATTCTCATTTTTATTTTTAGAAATTAAAATCAACTGGGCTGAGTAACTTTTTTATATTTTTTTATTATAGGCTGAGTAACTTTTTCTACTATTAAATTTGAAAATTGTAGTTTTCAACCATTCCACAAATGAAAACATTCCAACGTAAGCCATTCTACAATCTACTACTACTATAATAAAATTAATGACTACCAAAATTTCATATTTGTTCTCGTAAATTTTGATAAAGTTCTAAATTTTTTACCCTTATGTGTCAAATCACATTTAATTTCTTTTATTATTTTTTATATATTATCTTTCTTACATTTTTAATTTTTTATTATTTCTCTTTCCACCACTCTCATCTCTCTTACTTTTGCATTATTTATTACTTTTCTCTCTCTCTCTCTCTCTCTCTCTCTCTCTCTCTCTCTCTAACTCTCTTATTTTTCGATTTTTTCATCAATTTATTTTCATTTTCAACTTTTTATTTTTAATTTTTCTCTTTTAATTTAATATTTCAAATTTAAATCATCTATCTTAAATCTAAGTTTTAGTAGTAGTAGATTTCATTTTCTCTTTTTCTATAAATATATTTTACATATCTCAAATTATTATCTAATTTTAATTTCTATTATTCACTTCGTATTTTCACTCTCATTAATGAATATTCAATATTTTATGAAGATTTATTTTAATAACCCACTATCTTTGTAGTTCATGATTAATGTGAACTCAGAGATCGCTTGATGTGAACTCACTTGTCAAAGAAGTGTGGTATTTTTTAAAAAATGTGACAAGATGAGGATTTGTCACCCATAAATATTTATAACAAAAATACAAGATGAGTGTTTGTCACTGAGAAACGTTAATATACTACTACTATATACGAGATGAATGTTTGTCACTTAGAAACATTAATTTGGTTCAAATGTGTTATATATAAAAGGATTATCAATTTTCTACATGTGATTTAATCAATTATAGAATGTAACTGATATTTCATAAGTTCGACAAATGTGACAAAACTATTTGTAAACACAGATATAAGTGTATAAAATTTTCAACGGGCACGTGACAATATTTAAACAAATTTCAACATACAAAATAAACAAATATTTTATTGAATATTGATATTTAAAATATCACTTAATAATGACCTTTTGCATTTTAAAAACACAGATAATGACGTTAAATTAAATAAAAACACACGGAACAATTATATGATATTGATACATAATTAAAGTACGAGATATATATCTCATTGATACATACAAAAAAAATGGCAAAAATATACGTCACAAATATATCAAATTAAGAAGAATTAAATATTTGTCACTGATAAATACTTCAATGGACACGGACAATATTTAAACAAATTTTCTCATACAAAATAAATATTTTATTAAAATATTGTGTTAATATTGATATTTAAAATATCACTTAATAATTTTTCTCTATGTTAAAGTATCACTTAATGTTAAATATAATTAAAATAAATATATTTAACTAACACACTTAAAAATTTCATTAAGAAAAATTTAAAATTTATAAAAAAGTTAAATTAAATTTAAAACACGGGACAATTCTATGACATTGACACATAAATAAAGTACGGGATATATATCTCATTCATAAATACAAAAACAAAAGTGGAAAAAAATATATGTCACTCATATATCAATTTAAGAAGAAATAAATATTTGTCACTGATAAAAGAAATATGAGACATAACAAATTGTATCTACATATACAAACACATAAAATCTACAATAGGATGAGTGCAAATGTCTTATAAAAACTACAACGGGAATAATTTTAAAATATTCAACGCAAGCAGTTTCTTCTAATGGTTTCGTTTGCAATGACAATTAATAAATCTCAAGGTCAGTCTCTTAACACATGTAGGAATATACCTTCTGTTCTGGACTGGCCAAAGGCCCAATACAAGCATTAGTCCAAGCCCACTAACATGTGGGGACCCGTCTCGCATCCCAAGGGCATTCCATCCTAAAGCTACAGTGCACACGCTGTAGACGGATCAAGCAATACCTTGGGATCTCCACCGTTGGATAAACCGTCACAAACTCCAATGGTCAAGATTCCTACACGGAATCCTTCTTGTCCTCCAAGGCAAAATGCTTATAAATAGGTGGTTTCACACCACCTCATGGTATGATTCTGAACCCTAATACTCTCTTCTTGCACACTTACTGACTTGAGCGTTGGAGTCCCTTTCGTGCAGGTACCCCCCCCCCCGTGTCAAGGAGCTGAGCAACCATTGCAATCACCTATCACCACCGTGTCACCAACACTTGGAGTTAAGACTTTGGACCGGATAGAACAGTGGCGCCGTCTGTGGGAAATCATTTATTGATTTTCTCGTACTCACTCTCTCATTTATCAGTATCAGATCTGATAAATCTGTTCTAGTTATCACTCCAAATCTCTTAACCATGGTTGCGACTAAAGGATCGAAGTCTAGCAAGGCAACCCCTTCCGCGAGCCAGCGGAACGTCTCAGAATCTATTCCAAACGTTCTATCACCAGTTCACGAAGAATCAGATACCGCTCCTTCTCTGAGCACACACAGCAGAGTTCGGAGCAAAATTAGAATCGCTGAAATCGACGACGTCGTTCAGAATCAGACCACTGGCAATACTCGATCCCGTCAACAGAATCCTCCCGTTCAGCAGGTGAACGAAAAAGGGAATGAGGAGTTGGCCGTAGCTACTGTTCCTGCACCAGATGACAACCCCTTGGCTGCAATTTTGGCTCTATTACAGGAACAGAAGGAAAGACTGGTGAGAGTTGAGCAGATGCAAGCTCAAGCTCGAAGTGAAACCGTTATACCGGATTCAACAAGGAGCAGATCCGGCAAGGTAAGATCCAAGCCGGATGATGAAGCAGAGTCCAGGAGGACACAAATCCCAAAAGTTCTTGGTATGCCTCTGTCCAAGCACCAAGGTGGTGGCGGACATGCCGGCGGAGATGGCGGAAACCACGGCAGGAGAGGACTACATGGGGGAAATGGTGGAGGTTCGCCTTCCCATCGACTTGAACGCGGAGAAGATCGTTCTAACCCATCGCGTCCTCCCCGTACCCGGGGACCTTTCGCCACCAGGATCTCTAGCTGTAAGATACCAAAGATTCTTGAAAAACCCCCGAAGCTGGAAAGCTACGATGGAATCACCGACCCGGACGAACACATTCAGCACGTAGATACCGTTTTGGATTACTACGGTGCACGTGGGGCTGTCAAATGCAAATTGTTCGTCCTAACGCTTAAAGCTGCCGCTATGACTTGGTTCAAAGCGTTGCCGGAAGGATCATTCGATTCCTGGAAGAATCTCTGCAAAGAGTTTACTTCCCATTTCACTTCAAGGCGGAAACAGCCCAAATCTGTTGCCACTTTGAGTGCCATCGTTCAGGGGAGGAAGGAGACCCTCAGGGAGTATATTGAGAGGTTTACTTCTGCAGCCGTTGATGTAAAAGGGGCTGACGACACGCTAAAATGCTTTATTTTTTAGAAAGGCCTTAAACCGGATTCAATGTTTAAGGAAAAGCTGGGGTTGGAAGAACCACCGAATATGAGCGAATTACTAAGACGCGCTCAACCATACATCAACTATGAGGAAAAGCTCATCTCTAAAGGGATAGAGAAAGGGAAATCCACTGACAAACACCATGACGGGAAGAAAGAGCATGAAAGGTATAGCAAAGGGAAGATGAGAATGCCCAAACCCAGATTCTCGGATTACACTCCCCTCAACACCTCCATAGATAAGATTCTAGGAGAGTGTATAAATACGGAGTTCCGGGATGAAGGAGTAAGATTTCCTCAAACAATCAAAGAATCTCCCAAAGCCGACAAGAGCAAGTATTGTCGTTTTCACAGATGCTATGGGCACGACACGGATGATTGCATACACCTAAAAGATGCGATAGAAGATCTGATAAGAAAGGGGAAGCTGAGCCGTTATACTAAAGACGGACAGAAAGACCGGAATGATGGAAAACGTTACCGGGACAACAATAGCAGAAGCCAGAAGAGAAGTGAATCCCCTAAGTGTTGTACCCCAATTTTTGACCTAAAATCCATTTTCTTTATTCTTCATATAAAAATACCAAAAAATATGTGTGATTTTGACTCGAACTTTATTTCTCTTTTCATGCATATAATTTGTTAATTATTTTCATATTTTTCCATATTTCTTCATTTACAAGTAGTATACTAAAAAACTTTTACCTTTTTTATTTATTATTGTAGTACCCCAATTTTGTCCAAACCCATTTTTTTGTTATCATAGTCAGTGTTATATGTAGTAAAAACTTTACTTTTAGTTTCATACACTTTTAACTAATTTTTATGCATTTCATCAATTTTTGTTAATCTTCGAAAATTCAAAAATATGCACTTGTTTTCAAAATATGTCAAATTGTTTAAAGTTTTTTTAACTTTTGTAACTTCAATTGAAAAAACATCAAAAAATAAGTTTATGTGCATTTTGTCCGGTCAACTAGTCTTTCTTAAACTTATCTTACTTCTTTTTTTACTATTAGTTAATATTATAATTAATTAATTAATGTTTTTAAAATGAGGACAAAACCAAACAAACAATAGAAAGAAAAGAATAGCAGCATGTGCGCCACTCTCTCCCTTCATGTTCATCTTTTATTTACTTA
The DNA here is from genome assembly GCA_951804385.1 of Trifolium dubium. Lineage (NCBI taxonomy): Eukaryota > Viridiplantae > Streptophyta > Magnoliopsida > Fabales > Fabaceae > Trifolium > Trifolium dubium. Next base: position 12,882,003 of record OX638068.1, on the reverse strand, counting down.
TTTATTTATCATCATTATTATTATATTATTATTATGTTAGTAAAAACAAAAAAACAAAAAAATAAAATCTGAACAACAACAACAGCAGCTACAGTGCTGCGCCCTCCCCTCCCCTAATTTCAGGATGTGTCTTTTCTAACTTTTACTAAAATAAGTTCTAGTCTTCTACATGAATACAATCAAAACAAAAGCACAAATCAAGTCATTCTACTTTTGTTTCTGCAAATCTATCTTTTGGAACAAAGCAAGTAAAAATCCAGCATCCAATTTTATCCATTGAACACAAAGTTTCATCAATTAAACCTATAATTTGAACCAAAAATCAGAACAGAAGGGCACTTTTTTTACATAAGTTTGAGAAGGGCAGTAGAGAAGAAAAAAAACAAGAACACAAACACAATACACCAAAACCCTAACCTTAACCAAAAAAATCAAAAAAACAAGAAACCAAACAGGAACAAAAATAAAAAAAAAACAATCAAAAACTCCAAGACCTAACCGAAAAAAAAAAACAAAATTTTCATCCACTTATCATCAAAACAGAACCAAAATTAAAACAAAAACTCTTCACATATTGTGAAGAGATTTGTTCGTACTCCCTCAGCCGTTTCTTCTACCAGAACCTAG
>OX638068.1:12633087-12881176 GCA_951804385.1 Trifolium dubium | reverse complement strand
CTTCTTTTTACTTGAAATTATGGAGTTTAAATGTTAGTACAAATTTCTAAGTTAGTAAAAATTCTAAGTTAGTACAAAAATTATTACCATGTTAAAAAGTGTTAAGTACAAAAAAATTGAAATTTCTAAGTTAACAAAAAAAACTTTTTTCTCTTCAATTATTTAATTTAATTTTGTTTATTATGGCTTTATTTATTTAGTTAGAATATTAATAATATGAAAAACTACAAAAATGCCAAAAATTAATTTTGCTATGTTTGGATCATTTTATTGTGACGATTGATAATATGATTATGTCTTTGTTAATCTCACTTTATGAAAAACATATAACATGCTTTTATTAAAAAATTTCATGCATACATGCATTTAAAATCTTACATTTTTGCACTACATCACATTATGCATTTTTTGTCACATAACCCTTTTTTTTACAAAAAATTCTACATCATGTCACATTTTTCATTACATTTACACTATACATTTCTTTTTTTACACTTCTACATTACATTGCATCATAATCTACATTTTGCATTTCACATGACATTTGACACTAATTTTGCATCACACTACAATTTCACTTTACAATTTTACTCCACATTTTTCCTACATGCATACATGCATTGCATTTAGATTAGGACAATGCATCATTTTAAAAATGCATGTTAGAGACAATATTTTATTTTTTTATAAAATCATTGAGCTCTAACAATTGGCATTAATAGTGAAGGGCCTTTTGGCCTAAATTCATTCTCTTCAAAATAAAATAAAAACTTTTCTTTGGTTAAATAAAAATGTTTTTTGCTTGTGTGTTTTAATTAGAATTGTTTGTTATTATGAATGACTTTCAAAATTTCCATTATCATGTCTTTGCCTCCCACACATTTTTTTTCACACACTCCACCTTTAAGTTAGAATATAATATCTTGCTATGATTTCTCTTCTTAATTGTTTGTGTGCATATTCATTATCATATTTATTTTCCGCACTTGCATTTTACTTTTATGCATTGCTATTTATTTATTTATTTCTTTATTTATTGCCTCTTATTATTATTTATTCATTCAATTCGATATGGTTGTAAATATTAATTATTCAATTGGATTGTAATAGCGTAGGACTTTATTTATCGCTCTTTACTGCTTTCTTAGCTTACACATCACACACAAACGCCAAAAATTCATTTCCAAAGGAGAGGACTCGTAATTGATTTTAAATTGATTACGAGACTTTTTGAAACGAAAAATCTTTTTTTCAAAACAAACGTGCGATTCTCTTATAAGACAAACGCAAGCTCATCTTATAATCATCTTTAACATAATATTATCTACAATTTATTTTCTTTACAATCTTCTTTTCTTTCAAACACAAAAAAATGAATACACTTTCGTTTTCAAACAACAACTTTTTTTCTTTTCTTTACAACAATTTCTTTACAACATCTTTTCTTACAATCTCTCTCTCTCAACAACTACAATTCTCTCAAAAAAATTCTTTTTACAAACAAAAAATATTTACACTTCTTTTCTTTTATTTACTTTATGAAATAAAATTTCCTTATTTTTTATCCACTTTCTTTTTTTCTTCTATACAATTTCTCCCTCCATTCTTTAAGCATGTACAAAAAGCACTAAAAACATATAAGAGGTTACCATGGAGTACCATGGGCGCTTGAGGTGTTAATACCTTCCTCAAGTGCAACTAACCCCCGTACTTAGAATCTCTTTCTTTTAAAAGGTTTTCAATTTTTTCCCCTCCTTTGGAAATGAAAAATAAAACTGTAGTGGGGTATGTCACAAAAATCCCGCAACACTAAGCGAAGACGGTCACCAAGGAAAGAAGAATCTAGCCGGAAGGTTATAGATTCCGTATCAAAGAAAAAGGGCAAAGAGAGAGAAGATTCCAATTCTGGTGATGAAGAGATAACCAAGAGCAAAGGCAAGCGTCCTTTCATTGGCTCCATTACCGGAGGGATTTTGACTTCAGGTAAACCGTCAAAAGGAACTATCAAGAGAACAATAGCAGAAATCTTTTCCGTGTCAAAGATAGAAGATACTCCGTCAACAAGCACCGCACCCAGAAGACCCATCCTTGGATTTTCTGATGACGAAAGAGTCGGCAACAAACCAAACAAACTTCTTCCTTTAATAATCATGGCCACCATTGCTGGTTTTGATGTATCCCGGATTCTAATTGATGAAGGAAGCTCGTGCGACATCATGTACGAAGATTTGTTTGACAAAATGGGATTGAAGCAGGAAGATCTATTTCCATATGAAGGTTCAGATTTGAAGGGATTCAATGGTACTCTAACAAAACCATTGGGATTCTTGACGTTGAAAGTAACATTCGGAGACGGAAAGAATGAAGAGAATGACATGACCATCCCAGTTCAGTTCCTGGTAGTACCATGCAAAGCCGTATACAACTGTATATTGGGAAGAACTACGCTAGCTGCCCTTGGAGCCGTACCTTCAACTGTTCATTTAAAAATGAAATACCACGGCAAGAAGAACCAAGTGGTCACGGTTATGGCAGATCTAGCCGGAACCAAAAAGTGCTACAAAGAGTTGTAGAAGGAGTTGGATGCAGTAGATATGGTAGAAGCTGACGAAATTCCCCGGGTAGATGTGCCAGAGAAGGTAACACCACCACGATCCGAACTATTAGATGTCACTATCGCAAAGATCGATATACATACTAATGACCGCGCATCTGGTGATGAGAGTTACCAACAGAAACTGCTCCCGGGAGAATTTAGTAGGCCTATACCAGACGGTGAGTTTGAAGAGGTGCAGCTGGATGAACATCCGGACAGAAAGGTTAAAATTGGGACAAATTTACCAACAAATATCCGGAAAGATCTTATCCAATGCTTGAAAAAGAATGCTGATTTATTTGCTATTTCACCTAGTGAAATGCCAGGGATTGATGCTAAAGTAGCATGCCATGAGTTGAATGTTAGTGAAAGATACCCATACGTGGCTCAGAGACGGAGAAGGCAATCCCCGGAAAAGGCAAAAGCTGCATAGGAGATTGTAGAAGGACTTTTAAAGGCGGAATTCATTTCAGAACTTCACTACACAGAATGGCTTTCTAACGTCGTGTTAGTGAAGAAATCTTCTAGAAAATGGAGGATGTGTGTAGACTACACGGACCTCAACAAAGCTTGCCCTAAGGATTCATATCCACTTCCAAACATTGACAAACTGGTTGACGATTCAGCAGGTTACAAACTGCTAAGTTTTCTAGACGCTTATTCCGGCTACAACCAGATTCCTATGTCCGTTAAAGACCGTGATAAAACAGCTTTCATGACGGAAGGAGCAAATTACCGGTACAATGTGATGCCGTTTGGGCTAAAGAATGCAGGGGCCACATATCAAAGAATGATGAACAAAGTTTTTGAAGGTGAGAGTGGCAAGATACTGGAGGTCTATATGGACAATATGATCGTCAAATCTGCAGAAGAGAGTCTACACAGCACCCACCTAGAGGCGATTTTTCTAAAAGTCAGAGAATTTAACATGAGGCTGAATCCGGAGAAGTGCACCTTCGCTGTGAAGGCGGGAAAATTCCTGGGTTTTTATTTGACCGAAAGAGGAATTGAAGCAAATCCAGATAAATGTGATGCCTTCATCAGGATGGAAGCCCCGTCTACAAAGCAGGGAATTATGAAGCTAAACGGAATGCTCATTGCGTTAAACAGGTTCATTTCAAGATCCGCACAGCATGCGTTACCGTTCTACAAGTTGCTGAGAAAGGAAACAGAGTTTGCATGGATAGAAGAATGCGAAAAGGCTTTTATTCAAATGAAAGCAATTTTGTCTCAACCACCAGTGCTATCCAGACCAATGAAAGACGAGATTTTATACTTGTATCTGGCAATCTCAGCGGAAGCTGTAAGTGCTGCCTTGATAAGGGAGAACGGTGCCATCCAATACCCAGTGTATTTCATATCAAAAGCTTTAGCCGGACCTGAGGTTAGATATCAGAAGATAGAGAAAGTGGCACTAGCATTGGTGACGGCAGGAAAGTTGAGAAGATATTTCCTAGCACATTCAATCGTGGTAAGGACGGATCAACCTATCAAACAAGTGTTGTTCAGACCGGACCTAGCTGGGCGAATGACAAAATGGTCTGTGGAACTCTCAGAATTAGACATCTCATTCGAAAGCAGGAAAGCATTAAAGGCTCAGACCTTTGTTGATTTCTTGGCGGAAATGACACCTGTGACGGATGAACCGTGTGCCAAGTGGACCATCTTCACGGATGGTTCATCAAACAGCAAAGGAAGCGGAGCAGGATTGATCCTAGAAAGCAGTGAAGGTTTAATGATTGAAGTATCCTTGAGATTTTCATTCAACACCACCAATAACCAAGCCGAATACGAAGCTTGCATTGCCGGCTTGAAGTTAGCACAAGAACTTGGGGCAAAAGAAGTGAAACTCAGGAAAGATTCTCAGTTGGTGGTAACACAAGTGAAAGGAGAAGCACAGGCCAAGGAACCTTTGCTGCAGAAGTACCTGTTGGTGATCAGAAGAACTATTGAGTCTTTCGAAAACTTTGAGATCATGCATGTTCCAAGAGAACAAAATACCAGAGCTGACGTCCTATCAAAGTTAGCCAGCACAAGAAGAAGCGGAGTAAATCACTCCTTCATCCAGGAAACGCTAGAAAAGTCAAGCATTACTGAAGAAATAACGATTATGGTCCTTGACGGAAGCAACGGAAAGAGTTCTTGGATCTCGCCCGTCATGAAATTCATTGAAACCGGGGAGCTACCAACGAACAAAGAAGAAGCAGCGTTAATCAGAAGAAGAGCTCCATCTCACACTATAGTCTCTAGGCAACTTTACAAAAGAGGGTTCTCTACACCCCTGCTTAAGTGCCTTGACGGAGACGAAGCTGCTTATGCCTTAGAAGAGGTATGTACACGAAGGAATTGCTAGCCAACACCTTGGCGGGAGAGCATTGGCAAGGAAAGTGCTCCGTGCAGGATACTATTGGCCTACAATGGTCGCAGACGCTAGAGAGTTTGTAAGAACCTGTGAGAAATGCCAGAAACACGGGGACGTGTACAATTCTCCGCCTTCAGAACTCCACACCTTGACCATTCCATGGCCATTCTATCAGTGGGGGATGGATATATTGGAACCTTTCCCAATAGCAGCTAGACAGGTGAAATTTTTAATTGTTGTTGTTGATTACTTCACCAAGTGGATAGAGGCTGAAGCTCTAGCAAAGATCACAGCTGCTAACGTAATCAAGTTCTTCAAAAGAAACATTTTGGCAAGGTTTGGAGTCCCCCGTTCTGTCGTTACCGATAACGGAACACAGTTCGCTGACAAGAATATGAAGAAGCTCATGGAGGATTTCAAAATAACTCAACATTTCTCATCTGTTGAACATCCACAGACTAATGGGCAAGCTGAAGCAGCTAACCATGTCATTCTGAGGGGATTGAAACGAAGGTTAGAAGACGCCAAAGGAAACTGGGCTGAGGAACTCTACCATGTGCTGTGGGCATACAGGACCACACCCCATTCCACCACGGGAGAAACTCCATTTAGGCTTACTTATGGAACTGAAGTCGTAATCCCGGTAGAAATTGGAGAGTTAAGTTGGAGAACAGCTTACCCTCTAAATGAGGCTGACAATTCCATGGCTATCCAAGAAGAATTGGATTTCCTTGATGAAAAAAGAAATTACGCTGCGTTGATAGAAGCTGCCGTTAAGAAAATAACGGCTTCAAGATACAACAAGAGAGTTCGATCACGGGATTTCCATCCCGGAGATCTTGTGCTCCGCCGTGCAGATGTTAGCGGAAAGAATGCCTCTGAAGGGAAGTTAGCAGCTAATTGGGAAGGACCATACAAGATCACAGCTTCTACCGGCCATGGAGCCTACAAAATTGAGACTCTCAAAGGGGAAAGATCCCAAGAACTTGGAATGCTGCTAAACTGAAGAAATACTACAGTTGAAATTCTGTCTTTTGATTTCCGCTTACCGTTATAACGGAAGCTATTGTACCCGTCTTAGAACGGAAGATATTATGCCCGTCTTGGAACGGAAGCCTTCATGTAATAACTTAATGAATTAATGAAGTGATGAATATTCAGAAAGCAATTTTATCCATTATTTTTCAGCAAACTTATAATATCTTAAGATAGATATCGACGCGTGAACTTTGAAAAATTCAAAGTATAAATGCTATAATCAATTTGCGCTAAGGAAAGTAACAACCCTTCAAGGAAAGGCAAAAGACCTTCTCAATGGAGGCAGTTTAATGAATGGTTTTTCCGGCTAGCCACCTGAAAGTAGCGCGCATTCATAGGAGAAAAAGGAGAATCTTGGCTAGATCATCCCATAACTCCAGTAAGACCTTAACAATAAGGCTAAAAATCAAGCCCTATTAAACATAGGCACCCAAACAATTGCTACCAAGTAATCCTAAGACGGAATACATGCAAATCCTAGGCGGGACGTGTGTTAAAAAACTCATGACGAAATCTTTTCAAAACGGATTTAATTTTAAAATATTTTCCTATGATGGAATTATTTTTAATAAGAGCATATTCATAGCACAAATTAAACAAACAAATTTATCACTAACAGATAAACGTTCCTAAGATGGAGTAATTCTCAAACGTATATACTAAAAATATTCCCATGACGGAATTTTCTCTTCACACAGACGTTTTCGTTATATTCCCATAACAAAATATCTATAAGATGAATAGCATGAAAAGAAATAAAGGGAGATAGTAAAAACATCCACAAGTACAAATTCCTAAAATGGAATCCCAAAGTCAAGAACAAAGTCCTTTAAAAGGAACTTGCACCTCCTAGCGGAAACATTTTTCCGTCAAAGATAAACGTACATACCTGTGAAAACAAACAAATTCTAAAATGAAATTTGAAAATAATAACCAGAGTACATAAAAGGCATAAGATTGCATTTTGGATTAGCGGGAAGATTGTACTTATATTACAAGACAAAGCCTCCAAACCGGGAACACTCTCACCGGGAGGACAAATATTCAAGAAAAATAATAAGTTACAAATTAAACAATTTTCTCCTCTGCAACTTCAGCGGGAGCCTTGACAACATCCTGTCCTTAAGTGGTAACGCCCTCAGTGTTGACTGGCTCTTGATGAACTGGAGCAGTGGCATCATCAGGCTTATCCTCAGTTGGCTTTTCCACGTTTTGCTCTTCACCCGTAGACAAAGGAGCTTGCTCTTCCACAGTAGCGTCAACAAGCTTCCCGTCAACCACTTTCTTGAACGGGTCAATTGCATTCAAATCAATTGCCGCCACGGGAAGAAGCAAAGCCACTTGGCTCAAAATATTGGGGACGATAGTGAAAAAGACAAGGTCATTGGTTTCCGTTATCTGCTCATCCAATGCCTCAGCCTTATCAGCTTTGAGTCTTTTCACCTCTTCCTCCTGCTCTGCCTTCAACTTCTCCATTTCAGCACTTTGGGCAGCCAATTTTTTGTCTTTTGCCATAACTTGCTCCGCCAGAACAGAGGGTTCCCCATACATCTCTACAGCCTTCACATGTTGGGTCAGGGAACCCATCAGCCCGTCGTAAGCAGCTTTATTCTTGGCTGCCTCTTCCCGCTCCCTAGCAAGAAACTCATCCCGCCTCTTCCTCACTCCGGATAGCTCCTCCTGATGCTTCTTCTTGGCGGTTTCATATTTCCCTTTTTCAGCAGCCAAGTCATCCTTCAGCTTCTGGATGAGAGCATCTTTGGAAGTAACATCTTCCAGAGCAAGGTCCCGCTCAGTCATAGCCGTCTTCAGTTGACTGTCCAAGAGGATTAGCTTGTCTAGAGATTTTTGCAATTCACCTCGGAGCTCTACAACCAAAGCTTCAGACTTATGATACTCCTTGATGGCCATGTTACCGGAGAAGATGTCATAATTCTCACAAGCCATCATGTGAGCAATGGTGCTTGCACGCTGAAGATCAAAAGCCATCCGGGCGAGGTCATCCTGGCGTTGAGCCACAGACATGGCACCAACGTGTTCAAAATCTTCGTTGGACACCATACCCCGGAGCGTTTTAGGATGAAGTGCAGCGGAGCTGTGAAGAACCGGAGGAAGCTTGTATGGAGGAGGAGGAGCACGAACAGTAGCAGTCACCTGGACGGGAGGGGTCGTCTCAGAGTCACGACTGTTGCTACCCTCGCGGGTTGCCCTACTCCGTTTAGGAGACTTCCCGGCAGCAGCATGATCTCTTCCCTTTTTCTGTTGAAGCTTCTCCTTGTTTCCAACAGCAGGAGGGGGTTTGTTTGTTGAAGAAGGGAGGGTCCGGGAAGAAGGTTTGGTGGGAGCAACCTTAGCCTGTGGTTGAGGGCCAGCACCCAATTGAGAAACAAGCTTTTCAGTAATTGCTTGGACAGGGATTGTCGACGGGATACTGGTCTCACTCGCCACCGCCTTCCCTTTGTCTTCTCCGTCAAGAGGTTGCGGTGTGGACTCAGGAGCAAGCTCGTTGACAGGAGTGGGCACCTGAATCTCAACTGAATCATTAGCAGAGTAGGCTGAACCACACTTTGAGTAGGTTGGTTCAGCTGAGTATTCTCCGGTTGAGACCCAGCGCCACGAGAAGTTTGGCCTTGATTTTGGGCAGCCTGCCTCTTGCTCTTCATCCTAGCCAAGAGATCGTTCTTCATTTTATCTACAAAGACAAAGAAAGAAAAACGTTAGTAAATACAACATCACCAGACACATCCGTCAAGAGAATGGTTTAAAAAAATCCTCACCCAAGGCTTTATTACGGGCATCTACAGACTTGCAGCCCATTAATCTCTTTGTGTCAATAAAGCCATACACTCTTCCGTCAGAAGTTTGACCACAAAACTTCTGAATTTCTGTCTTCAACCGGCGTTCCGTCTTATTCAACTCCCCTTCCGTAAACAAGTACTCCTTAGAGAGGAGCAAAAAATGCCTCTGGTACCAATGTTTAGGGAATTTTGATCTACATGGGGCGATTACTTTGTTATTAACAACAATGGGGGTTACCTCTTCAACAAGTAGTTGACGAGGGATCTCCCCGGGTTCACTGGTGTGAATCTCTTCCTCGTCATCAGATAATCCCGTGATGACGGAATAATCGTCAAAATTTACTGGGCCAACAGGGTGGGCTTGACCATCTACAGGTAAATGACAAAGACTCTGGTGTGCACCCTCTGAAGCCGGAACCACAAAGTAATATTCACCCCGTTTCCATTTGAAAGAGTCTTGGTATACTTCAAAGTATTTCGTTCTTTGACGGAAAGAAACGAAACCTTGTGGATCAGAAGTATCCTTGCTGGTCCTATTCAAGGCGAATAGGTTCATGAATAAAGGAACAGTAGTGTTCCCACCAGCATAAGTGCAGAAGAATTGAAACGCCTTTATAAACCCCCATGACGACGGGTGAATTTGTGAAGGAGCAAGACGGAGATGAGCCATCAAACCAGCCTCAAACTCCGTGAAGGGAAGACGAACCTGGAAAGTACTGACTAGCACTTCCGGCAAAGAAACCCCACACTCTGCATATGTTGAACAGAGTCTCTTCTCTATTGCCGGAATAATGATTTTCCAATCTTCAGAAGAACCCACATTTTTGCATGCGCCGGTAAGAGACTTTTTCCGGGCATAGTCACAGGGTACGCCAAGAACACTTGGTACCACCCACTGATATTTACTGGCATCTGCTAGCAAGACGGAAGCCGTTTTAACCTCTTTCACCATTTCTTCCACTTCTTTTGTTTTCTTCGCTGCAAGCCTGGCAAGTTCAACACTAGTGTCAGCCATGGCGTCATTTCCTTTAAAAAGAAGATGCTGCAAATTTACATTGGAAATCCCAATAGACAATTGTTCCTCAAAGTACTTCTTATACTCCTGGATCCGGTCATTACTAAACCTAATAACAGCCATCTCACAGTCATGGTTATAATAGGTACGGGTTAAGCCATCCGTCAAGATATACTCAGCATCCTTGGGATAAAATTTCCTCAAACACTCAACACTCACAGTGAAAACATCAAGATCATCATAGCGGGCTTGTTCATAGGTCATATCTCCTCCTACAAACTGGTCCCTCAAAGTACTCCTGATCAGAGAGTATCTCATCATCCCTCAAGAACAAAGACTCACTGTCGCTCATAAAACTCTCATCACTATCGGTCAAAACTATCAACTCTCCTGTATTGGCCATAATGATGCAAACAGAGAGAAAATAAATTGATAAAGAAGAAAGGTCAACGAAAGTACCTCACAAATTGAAGATGATTTTCAGAAGAAGTAGTGATTACTGGAAACGAACCGGAATCTACGAAAATCCAGGGAGCAAGGAGAAAAAATCGCCGAAAATAAAGAGCAGTAGAAGTCCAGAAGCAAAGATGCGAAAAGTAAAAATGTGATAACCACCAAGTATTTATAAGTCACAAAGAGGCACGTTTAACGGCCTGGATGGAGGGAAGATGAAAAATTGAAATCAACGGCCCAGATTCAACCTCGAACAACGGATACTTGAGTACCCTACGACAGCAAGTGACATGCGCGCAGTAAATGCGCAGTAAAAGAGGACACGCGTGCGCTTTTAATGCTACCACGATGTTTCAGTAACTCACAGTTGTCCCACACTTCCAATCAAGATGAAACGATTCAGTTTCTCAACGGGTATAAATTCACCTCAGAAACGGCAAGCGTAAACCCGGCATCAAATCACTGCATCGAAGACGGAATGACACGTCATCACCATATCAAGACGAAACCGTACCCGGAGGCATACAAATAGGGTACGGGATTCCACACGGTATGACCAGTTTCTTTTGTCAAAACTTTTTCTTCACTTTATTACCATTATGGGACTAACCCTTGTAGGAACTCCTTGACGGAAATATACATAATCAAGCCAATGCTTAGACTTCATCTGCAGCAATTGACTTCGGGGGCAACTGTTCTGGACTGGCCAAAGGCCCAATACAAGCATTAGTTCAAGCCCACTAACATGTGGGGACCCGTCTCGCATCCCAAGGGCATTCCATCCTAAAGCTACAGTGCACACGCTGTAGACGGATCAAACAATACCTTGGGATCTCCACCGTTGGATAAACCGTCACAAACTTCAATGGTCAAGATTCCTACACGGAATCCTTCTTGTCCTCCAAGGCAAAATGCTTATAAATAGTTGGTTTCACACCACCTCATGGTATGATTCTGAACCCTAATACTCTCTTCTTGCACACTTGCTGACTTGAGCGTCGGAGTCCCTTTCGTGCAGGTACCCCCCCCCCCCCCCGGTGTCAAGGAGCTGAGCCACCATTGCAATCACCTATCACCACCGTGTCACCAACACTTGGAGTTAAGATTTTGGACCGGATAGAACACCTTCCAATGCCAGTGTTTTTGCATGGTCAATTGTACGTTGCAATATCGAGAGTTACTTCAAGAGAAGGATTAAAAATATTAATAACCAATGTAGATGATGAAGACACTGCCGTAACATCAAACGTCGTGTATATAGAAGTTTTTCGAAATGTATGACTTTGAAAATTATTTAAAGTTGTATCACAATTTATTTAATGGTATGATTTAATTTTACGTGCTATATAATTTTTTGGGTTATTATTTTATGTGCTACTTTTTTATGTTAATTTACTTTTGTCACAAAAAATTTATTGTTTGAAATAATAAATTATAAAAACCGCGCAACGCACGAGTGAAAGATCTAGTTTATATTAGCAAAGTAACGTAAAAAGAAAAGTATAAATACGTAAAAAAAAACCAAAACATACTAGTCAACAACAACAAAATTAATGTTAAGTCAAAACAAAAAATTAATGTCATAAAGTTAAGTGGAAGGAAAAGAGCCGCGTACAATGTATTCGACCGACATAGATGATACCGTGCATGGTAATAAATTATAAGAGGTAAAAGGGAATTTCATGTAAAGTAAAAAAAAAATGGTATAAGAGGTAAAAGATGATAAATTATAAGTTATAAGGTAAAACGCTATTTAAAATAGCGTCTGAGAAATAAGTTACACTATAAGCTATAAGCTCATAGTTACTAAACATGTCTTGTTTTCTTATATGAATTTATAAGCTATAAGTTAACTTTTTGGTCTTACTAAACAGACTTATAAATTATTTTTCCTAAACAGACTCTAAAGTGTAGCCATGCAAATCCCATTTAGTTTAGAGTGATTGCGCCTCAGCAAAATATTTCCTCAACCACCAAATTTCACTCTTCATCAAAAGTTAAATGATTGAAATCTCACGCATCAACGCTCTTATAGTCTTATTATAAGGCTACAACTCGTTTTTTTAACAAAGAAGAACAAATTAAGTTAAAATTTGACGGCGAGTGCTTTGGTGCATCATCAACAAATATATAAAGCTGAGGGACATGAATTAATGAATTAGGTAGAGAAAATTCAGGATTCAAATTTTGGTGAAAATAATTTATCATTCCAATATATCAAAAAAACAAATATATAAAGTGTGGTTGCTACACTTGATTACATCCATTTTTTTTCTTGTCTCATCGGTCAACTTATCAACTTATTTCTTCTTTTTTTTTTCTTTTTCAGAATATAATATTTAATTTCTCGTTCACCATAAATATATACTTTCTTCTGTTATCATGATATTAGTATGGTACCTTAGATTCTCTCCTCCCAACCGGATCTCTGACCACTTAATTTTTATTAGTCTCTAAAACTTTATCGTGCACTTTAGTATTTACTATTAAGTTAACATGTCTTTTTGAATAATTTTTTTTATAAGTATGTTATGAACATCATAAAAAATTTCTCCAATAAAAATGAGTTCAAAATTTGATTTTTAGATCATGATTTTAGTTACTTTATTTTTGATAAATCAAAGGTATCCTCCGCATACAACTGTAGAGACTAATCCCCTCGAGGTAAGTGTAATTGAGATCTATTTAAGGGGTTGACTTCTCCCAACAAATGCTTCTCCATACGCACCGACCGGGATTAGGCCAAAAAATGTGATTTTCGACTTGAATTTTTGCTGTTTGAAAAAATCATATTTAATATGTCTATTTCGTTTCAAAAAAAAAAATCTTATTAAAACATTTAAATTTTAGTAAATAAACTTTATATAATATTTTAAACATGTCTATAAAATAATCATATAAAAATTTAAGAGTTTAATTATAATTAATAAAATTTAGTTTTTGTCGGAACTAAAACTATCTGCAAGAAAAATTTTATAGGTACTTAAAATAAAAATTATTAAAAAATAAACTTATATATAATATAGATTAGAGTGTTGAAAGTTTAACTCTTAAGTAATTTCATAGTACTTTAAGAGGAATTGGGTTACTTCTAGTTACTAGGAATAAAGCAAGGTTTACAATCACAAACCACTTTTAAATTGGTAATGCTAAATTAGAAGAGTAACTTACAAAATCTAATCTCAGTAATTTTATTTCTATCAATTCCTTTTGATTTTATCTGTGTTGTTGAGCTAGACTTACAACAAACAACATTTTTTTGTATTTTGACAAATTTTTTTTGTCTTATAGTTTAGTGGTTATAATGTCATCATATAAGGTGAACGTACAAGAGTTTAAGCCTCATTTTTTGCATATAATGTACATTCAATGTCCCTATCAACTGAGCTAGCTCGAAATTGATTCCTTGTGAAATTTTAACCGCAAGACTACCTAACAAACCTTGTGAAATTGATTCCTTGTGAATTTTTTTTTTTTTTTTTGAAACAAATTCCTTGTGAAATTGATTACCACGAACATACATTGATAACCAACACAAACAAATGCATGCTTAGTCTTTTTTTATTGTTTTTTTTTTATAAGCAATGTTAATTTAGTTGTTAGTATAAAATGCATGTTTAGTCTGATACCACATCCAAACTGAGGAATGGTAACCAAAATCACAAGATTATGCGAAATTTACATTAAGTGTATTGTATGATGAGAAAAATTATAAATCTTGTATTTCTGGCATGAATAGTCTTAATTGAAGATTTCTGCTATCAGGCTCCAAAATAATACACAACATAATATAACATCCTTTTCAGGCAAGACTACATTGAAGTTGCAATAATTAAGTCACTTCATCACTCAGTATCATTTTCTATCGTCCGATAACAATTTGTACATGTCTATAAGATTTTTAATCCAATGATACTTTTATTAAACTCAAATGCCAAACAAAAATCCAATCCAATAGAATAATAAAAAAAATATTACGGCAAGAAAAATAACTTAAAAAATTGGACAGACATTCGATGTAAAAACATAACCTTAATTGAGATATGGAAATAATACTCATTCTGGAGAACGGTTCGACTGAAATGAAGCTTTTGACAACTCTCTGAAGGTCTTATTTTCTTCCTCGGTTTCTTACATAGGATTTGCGCGCTAATAATTTTTTGTTGGAAGTGAGCCAGTCACCCTGCAAGAGACATTAAGCAGCAAGAATATTCACATCCAACAGAAATATAATCTAATATGCTTCACTATTAAACTGCAAGCCCATTGATTTTCTTTAAGATGACATTGATAGCCCTTTCTACTACTAGATGTCAGAAAAAACTGAAAATTATGTCTTACATAGAAGAAAAAAAAAATTCCAAGCCAACAAAAAAATAATACTCCTAAAGTCCCAAGTACTCTTTCAACTATTTCTATCATATTTAATGCTATTATTTATAAACTACCCTATCATTAATCTAAATTTTATTTTGCAAAAAAACCTTTAATTCTGAGAAGAAGTTTGAAAAATACAATTGTTTTTTCATTAATTTGAGTTAAATAACACTTGCTACTTTTTTTACGGGGTGTGAAGTTGGTTATTTTTTCTTATATATGAGAAATTGGAGGGAGGAGGGAGTATTTAACAACTGAAAAATGTATTAACTTGTTATTCCTCACCTCTTACATCTGTTGTCTGCTCTGAAGCCCCAATACTCCAAAACTGCCAAAATATAGGTGTCTAACATGAATCCGACACAGATATGTGCCTGATACGACTGAACGGCACAGGATACGGCTGAATGACACAGATATCACACGACGCTCGGGATATGGCAAACTCCAAAAAACCAGGATATTTTTACATTTATATTCAAAGCCATGATTCAAGGTTTTTTATTGTTTAGAATAAAAACTGAAAGTGAACCAGAGTCGGAAGCTTCATTGTTCCATGATGATATGAATGGGGGAGAAGAGATTGACGCAACACACAATTAGTGTTAAATGTTGAGTAGTGAAAATTTGACAATTTTGTGGAGCCCAAATTTATTTTCAATAATACTAATGATCTTCTTTTTGCTATATCCTAATAGGTGCGGAAAAGATATATAATTGTCATTTGTCACTTATTTTGATCACTTTCAGTAATGTGGATGTTTCTTTATTATCATTATTAGTTAATGTTTATAAATTGTGCTTTTATATATTTTATTTATTTTAACTTTAATCTTTTACTATTAAAGTATCTTGGCTGTATTGCATCTTGAATTTTCAATTTTTCCTGTATCCGTATCGTATTAGGGTTTCATATGTTTTCTGTGCTAATTCCTAACTTTTAATACAATAAAATAATAACTTGTTACACATTTTATCGTTTTCTTACCTCTGTTGTTGGTGCTAATTCCTTACCTTTAAACGAACATTCTGGAGCTCATAAAACCATTTTTATCACAGTTCAAAGAAAAGTGTTTGAAAACAAAGAATGCTGAAAAAATATCAACATGAAAAAAGTATCAACTTTTATATAGGATAAAACAAGACTGAGAAAACCCGAACAAACCTTGCACATGGATGCCGCCGACTCAGATTCCCGAGTTTGCACTGGAAGATGCCCAAGTGACTGAAAAGAATCCAGGGCTTCTAATGTCAGCTGCCAGCCACAACGAGCTGCAGTACTCACATCAGATGTGGAACACGGACTATTACAGCCAGCAGCTGCAACATCTCCATTCACCCAAGGACAGTAGTCATTATGTAATTTGATTGGATCAAATTCAACACGTCCACTAATGATGTCTCTGTAAGGAGTCCCTGATCATTAGAACCAAGCCCAATAGTTATTAGTTAATGCGCGATAAACAGATGTGAGAATAAGGTAGCAGACAATGGTGCGCACATTTTCTTAGACAAAATAATTTAATCTGCATAATATGAAATATTTATCAATGAAAGAAAATTTCTACATAATGGGCAGAAGATTTTGGGTAAGGGTAAAATCAGCAGTACTTGAGTTCTGCATAAGGTTAGAGATTTTTATGTGACTGATTGATGTACCCACCATGAAACGGGTTTAAGTCATAAAATTGAAAACATAATCTGGTATATGTTTCATAATTCATATATAATAACATAAGAATGTGACAATTATTGGACTGTTGAACTATGATTATGCATATACAATATTATCAATATCTATACGCATAATATACTCATTATAACAGTTGTGTAAACATTGTTACTCATTATGGCAAAAAAGAAAGCTGCTATAAAAGGGAGACGGAGAGAAAGACAGAGGAATTCTCACTAATCCAGATCGGAGGCAAAGACAGGTAAAAGAGAATGACATTCATAAAATTTAAATATTATACCACTAATTGCAATTTTAGGAATTAAAATCTACAAAATTACCCTTATTGTTTTCTTTGCTTTCTGATGTGCTACTTTCACTTTCTCTAAACAATTTACCCAAAAACAAAGTATTTAAACCAAAGAAAGATAACAATAAATTAATTTTGCTGCAATACTTTCAAAGCAGTATAATTGTTTTTACAAAACTTAAGAAATAAATAATGTGTATCTCTTTACTTACTTTCTCCTTCATTTTAAGACTCAAACAAGTACATCTTTTATTTTTCCATTTCCTGCCCCTGCTCCTAATATAGTTTTGACAATTGACAAAACCAAAAACTCAACTCATTTGGCAAAATCTTCTCTTTACATGGCTTTATTTCAGTTGAATTGTAAGCATTAAATTGTGAAGACAGGGTGGGTGACAGGAAATGCTGACAAATTATTTGATTCCCAAACAAGGAATGGATGCATGGTTTTCCCTTTCTCACTAAGCACTCAAACAAGAAGCTATATTCCCCTCTCTTCCCTCTGGATCTATAAATTCTTCCCTCCACTCCAATAATCAAGCCATCATTTATAACGCTTTCTGATATTACTTCTCATGCTTGTCATTAGCATTTAAATATTTCAATCACTAAAATAACTTTGTATAACTGATCACCACATATGATCATATTGTTAGGAGAGAGATTGGCAGTCAAATTACAAAGAAATTATGCATAAATCAAAACAGCTAATACTAGTCACTTTGAGCATCAGGGTGAGTGATAGGATAAATAAAGGGGGGGAGACTAGAAGAGCATCTCAAAAGTTAATTGAGAAAGAAAGAACTGTATGAAATTAAATTATATATATATATATATATATATATATATATATATATATATATATATATATATATATATATATATATATATCAGAAGACATACCCAAAGCATCGGCATCTAAATTGCCTGATTCATGATGTGCACTATCATCAATATAAGATGCCTTTCCAGTCTGAGTAACTTCTTCCTTGGACACTTCATAGGCAGAACATACAACAGCATTGCAAGAAAGGGACGGATGAGCACCATTTTCTAGGCCTACCATCTCTATGCTACAACTGGTCTTTTCACCGCTTTCAACAGACTCAACCTTGGTTGAAGCTATAGTTTTTGAGTCACTGTCAGCCCTTGCTGTAGACTGAGTTACCACAGCCTGACTATCCCCTTGAGGATCTTCTCGACTCATTTCCGCTGGCACAAAATCGCCAATATGTCCATGATATGGTGCAATTTCACTAACTTGGCCCTGATTTTCAATGACTTCAGCGATTGGCTCAGCATCGCCCAAACTATCACCTCGATGAACTGAGACATCCGTCCCATGGATTTCAGCCTCATGACTTGCACCCATCCCAACACTTCCGCCACTAATACCAAAACTTGGACCATCCCTAGTCTGTGCAGTCAATATCTCTGTGTTCAAAACTTCCCCGCAAGCATTTGAACTGCTACGACCTGTTTCCCCTCCTGTTCTTTCTAAAGGAGGTTGGAAACAAGCACTCTGTTGCGCTGGATAGCTGATATTTAACTCTGATGTTTCATTCAAATCAACAGAAAGGAAATTGACGTCATTATCATCTGCGGGAGTGTTTTCAACACTTTCCATTGATTCATCATCTGAATTGTGATCGAACGTATTCATCGCAATAACAGAAGAAGCACGAGTTGAGTCTCTGTTAGATGGCATGTTAATAACATGATCCTTTTCTGGGTTCAACTGGTTAACTGCATTTTCCTCTGCTTCTGTTTGAATATCCATTGAATAGCTGGGTACAGCACCAGAAGAATTTCTTAATGAAAACTGGAGTGTTTCCAAATGATTACTATCACGGGCACGCTTTGATGGGCCAGCTGAAAACTGCTGACCACCACTGATTTCATTATTATCATGGTTAACTACAGTTCTTTCAGCACTTTCATCCTGTTGCATGGTTTGATGTGGCCTGTCAGCTCTGGTTGCACCATCATCCAACCTGCGCTTGCGTATATTGGGGCCTTGTGATTCATAAGAAGCTTCCATATCACCAACATCACTTCCAGAAGGCCTTCTGTTTCTTAAATTGCTTCCCTCACCAGCATATAGCACGTGATCTAAGGTCGAAGTCACATTTATTAGTGAACGAGATGGCCCACTAGCCGTTTTATGATTCAGATCCAAACCTTTATAGGAGGTTAATTTCTTTCTATCGGATGTTGTCGCCTCATCAAGGTCTTCGGTTCTCTCTTTCTCAACAACATCAGCAGCAGCCCATTCATTGATACCACTAGCTGCACTTATTCCTCGTGTTGATGCTATTTTCTTGCTCGTCTGAGGGGTATCAGTCCCACAGGGAGCCAAATGAACTGGACGGGGGGCAGTCAAGAAATCCCATATTCTAACTGTGGCTCCACATAAGCTACAATCTAACAAAGGTGACCTAGATTCACAATTAAATTCTGAACCCAATACATCATTATCCCCAGTATCTTTCCTGGACGAAGTTGAAAACTCCTTCTTGCTTGGAGCCGGTTCTGGTGCAGAGCCTTTGGCTGGATCAGAGTTGTAACCATTTTTAGCAGATTCAGCCGACTGTTCTTCACGGTCAAGCACATTAGCAAGCCACCGTGGCTCCCATCCACAGAGACTTATAAGCTTTTGAGCCTATTGAAGTGGTACGTTAATGTAAGGATGGAGATAATAACAACAAAATCAAATTGGAATAAAATACACTTAATGAATAATTAAGATAAATAATGCATCTGAGAAAAGCTTACATATGAGTATGAATGAGGACCTTGTTCTCCATTAAAACTGGTTTCTGCTCTGTACCCCAATTCACCAGCAGCCTGAATTTGCAATTGAGCAATAAAACTATCGATTTGAGGGCCATGTGTAACCCGCATCTGCTCAACTGCAGACGTAGATACAACTGGAAGGGAGTAGAACTGCAAGAGTCCATCACTCCTGTCCTTGAAACCTCCGATAAGAGCTGAAGGTGAAGTAGGAGGGAACTGAACCAAGCTTTCTGGACAGCTATTACCTCTCCAAGGACAGTTGGTTTTATGTCCTCTATCAAGCTGTTTAGAAAGTTCTTCACTGGAAGCATTAGCTTCTTCAAAGCATGAGAAAAAACAAACAATCAAGGCACAGACAGAAGCAACAGATCAAGTGATATAAAAGTCAAGATAAGGAGAAAAGTGATCTAGAACCAAAACATAAGAAAAGAAATGGTTCACAGAAAAGAGCCAAGGATGATAAAATATTTTTTATTAAATACTAGTACTAACTAAATCAAAAGGTTTAAAATATCCATCGTCGAAAGCATAATGTAGTAAAAATCTGTTAAGCTAAAAACATCTAATAAATTCAATCCAGTTGCCACTCTAATGTCAAACAGACTTCCTAGTAACAGTTGTATAAAAGCAATGCGAAAGAATCAACTAGACACACAGAATATGACCCATTATTTCAATGATTGAAAGGTACAAAACAAGTCAGATTGATTTCATGATCAAAAGTACTGTGATATGTTTGGTTTTTCCTCTTCCTCTATCTCTTTCCTTGTCTTAGTTATAGATTTTGTATCAATAGTTAACTCTTTCCTCCTCTCTATATGAATCAATATTCTTCCATTTCAATTCATTCCCAATACCTCCCAAGGCAAATCCCAAATCCAGCATGTTAATTAATTTAAGCTTATCCATGCAATTACGAAAATTAAGCATTTAAGGTAAATCGTAAGTGTCAAATTTGAATCCCCAAGAAGGGATAAGTTTTCGGTAAGGTGGAACTACATTGATTTGAGCTAAAAACTAAAATCAAAAACTGCAAGCAGTTAAGAAAATCAGCCTATCGGCCTATCCCACAGCCCAAACACAAACAAGCATAAAAATCTATCAGTTCTCCTCTATATCACATAAATTCAACAGAGTTGGGTCGAAATTTGAAACCTAACAAAACCCGCAATCACACAGCAAACAAGTAAAGCAAAAGCCCATTACAATAATATCCTCACCTTCAACAGATGAATCCGACGGCAACGCAAAATCTAACTTAGCACCACATAACTCACACTCAATCTTAGTAACATCAACATTCACCCACCCTCTTTTAGCACAAGCCAAAGGACCAGCAACCTGCAAAATTAACCAAACAAATCTCAACACAATTTCCCCCAATTATCTTAACCTAATTTCTAAAACCACAATCTTCACTTCTTAAAACAACAATTTATTATATACAGTCTCTGTTCGTCTTGTGCAGAGATCTGGTCTTATTAATAATATATTTGCCGTTCGAAAAGAAATCTTCACTTCTTAAAACAGCAATTTGTCACTACATACACATAACACAAGAATGAAGCAAACCTTAGGCAATTTTCCGGCGAGCTTAAAAGTCGAAAGACGACGAAGCAAATCGCAACGTTCCCATGGTCTACAAGAAGGAACAGAAACACCTCGTAGTGCTGAACCAATCACCACATACGAATCCGCACTCGATTTATCGCGTCGACTACCTTCTCCGGTGGCATCACACGCCGGCGACGAAGCTCCGGCAGAGCTGAAAATTAACGAAAGAATTGAGAAAATTGAAATTGAATTGGGGAAAAAGGTAGAGAGAGAAACCCTAGAGAGAGAGAGGGAGGTACCTAGCGGCGGGAGTTGGAGGAGAAGAAGCAGAATGTGGTTTTGGATTCGGAGAGGTTACTGCTCCACCTTCTTCCTTCATCTCTTTCATCAAAATTTTATTTTTTTATTTTTTATTTAATTTTGAAAGTTTCGATTCTTCTTTTGTGTTATGATTCTAGTTCTATGTTACTGTTTGGGTTGCGTATGCGTGATCTACCTATGTTATTATTTTAACATATTAAAACAATATTGATTCGTTCAGAAGTCCTCCTTCAATTAGATGAAAATATCAAAATTGTTAGATTTGATATCTATGATCGAAATTCGATTGTCACTTTACTTTGTGTTTGTGTGTAAGTTGATGATAGTTTTGTCATCTTATGTATGTATAAAAATATTATTGTATTTAATACTATTTATCTAACTCATAGGACTTTGATTTGGAGTGGTTTTTTATTTTTAGTTTTAAATTTTGAGTTTTTATTGTGAATTTTTTTGGTTTTGAGTTGAGTTGAGTTTCGGTTTTTTTTTTTTTTCTAAATTAGAAGGATTGTTGATACTTGATAGTGATTAGAGAGGGAGTTGATGAAGATAATATGTAATTAAAGGTAATCTAAAATAGTGGAAGTAGAGGATGAGTGTAGTATTAAGGTAGAGCATCGGGCGGTTATGGTTAGTTTTGAGCTGAAAAATTGTTACCCGATAAAAAAAGAAATGTTAATTAGGCTCGTTTCCGATCATGTATGCCTTTGTTTGTTCAATTTATCAGTAGAACGGTTAACAAGTTTTTCAGTTCGGCTTATACTGTTTGAAACCCATGAAACTTAAACACATTTCCATTCATATGAAGAACAAAAGAAACAATTTTGTAAAAAATTGCACCGTAATGTAGAAATGATTTTTGTAAGTAGAAAAGAAAAGATCCTAAAAAATATGCATTCCACGTAATATAGCAACAATTCCCAAAAGTAAAATTTTGAATACACTTTCTAAGGAGTGGTTATGGTGCATAAGCTTTTTCCTTATGCACCGTGCATAAGTAATGAAAATTGCTTAATGCATCCTTAGATTGCTCAGTACACCCCTCAAATTACTTAGCGCACCTCTCAAATTTCTAGCTCACCCTCTAAAAATTTAAGGGGTGCACTAAACAATTTGGGGGTGCACTAGAAATTTGGGAGGTGCGCTAGAAATTTGAGAGGTGCACTAAGCAATCTAGGGTGTTTATGTACGGTGCATAAACATATGACTTATGCACCATAACTTGTGCCCACTTTCTATCTCTAGGTTTCAACTGACGTGGATAAAGACAACACATGAGAGAAAAATCACTATTGATTTACAGCAGAACAAATGTAGAGGAAATTCATTCCAAAACAACTTCACAAAAAATATGAGGGAGACATTCGGATTGTCACAGGGGTGATGGCAGGATGTGGTATTTGAGAAAAGAAGATTGATATTAAATATGAAAAAATTTCTATCCCTTAGGAATTAGAAGGTTAATACCAAAAAATATGTATATATGAGCTTCAACCTTCAACAAGTAGATCTCTATTCCAGACTAAACTAAAACTCAATATCCTCGATGAAATAATTGTTGTTGGAAATAATCTTTGAGAATTAAACTCTCCGGGCATCAAATTTCACAATACTTTGCACACAAAAAAAAAACTTCGTGAAAGGATCTACAAAGTAAGCAAAAACTTCATCGAAATTTTGGTGTCATTATATCTTCATACAAAATAGTAAAGAGCAATCCCCTTTAAAATTAAATACCATCACTCTCAATATTTCTCTACAAGTAAAAAAAAAGATTCAACAAAGTGATGAATTAATGGAGACAATGAGGAATCGAAGAAGATATCCAAGACAAATTAGGGAATTGAATACGAAGAAGAAAAATAAGAAAAAGAGAAATTATGGATTTTAAATAAATACAACTTTGTTTTGATTTTCTTTAACCTTATCTTAATTACCAAAAATGTGGATGTAGACGTGGATGGAGGGGATTATGACATTATATATATCATAATTATGTTTTTGTATGTCTTGTTAGCTTAAAAAATAGTTACTTACTAACTCTACTAAATAAAGAAATTGGACATAAAATAGAAAGAACTTTTAGTAATGTACTAATATGATGGTAGTATTTCATTGTCAACATTCTTTTTGTTTATCATGATACACATTTATACATGAAATTTATGTTTTTTTTAATCAACCAAAGAAATCAATATATTCAAAAAAAACACTCTTTCATTAGTGCAAGGTGTGCCCAATGCAAAGGTTAAAAGAAAATGTAATTATAGTTCAAGATTACAAAACAAAGAGTTTAAAAACCAAAAAAGAATGCACATCAAGTAGTTCCCAAACAAACTAAAGTGTTAGTGTACCACATAGAAAAACTATAATTGAAGTTATTGAATTTTACTCTAAACTATACCATCACACTTGGATTTTTATATTATGAATCACGAAATCTACTTCAAACACTTTCTGATTAAAAAACCAATCAAATAACTTTAAAACAATCTTTAATTTTCAAAAAACGAACTTGAAAACCGTTGAAAATAAGAGCATGAGATAAAACACTGTTGGAAAAAATGCCATGTATGCTCAACCAGTTTCGCAGTCCATACCACACTTTATGAGAGGGTCACAAACAAAAAACAAATGAGATAAATATTCATCAGAACCGCAACCAATACTACAAAATTGAGAGTCATTATTTACAATTTCCCTCCTAAATAAATTATCTTTAGTGGGTAATCGATATGCCAAAAAATGTCAGGCAAAAACTGAAACCTTCAAAGAGACACTTTTTATCCAAATCAAATTGGCATATCCATCCTCAGTGACGGTCTCCTCCTTTCTACTTGTCAAAGATATATAAGCTTTCTTGACTGAAAAAAACTCGGAATGAGCAGTTCTCCATAATTCCTCCAATAATTTTGTAACAAAGCACAACAACTCTCCAATAATTCCTCCTCCCACATAAACAACCAACATTTGCAACACCAACCCACCTCTAACCTCCCCTCAATCTCTCCTCTAACCTCCCCATATTTATGAACTAAAATCTGCCTCCATAAACCAATAACATCAAAAATATTCTTTCTTGTAAGTAAAATTAAAAAATATTCTTTCATGATTGTTAAGGCTCCAATAGCATGGTGTTCGAAGAAGCAAAATGTTGTAGCATTGTCAAACTGTGAAGCTGAGTATATTGTGGCAGCTTTTGGTGCTAGTCAGGCACAGTTGTTACAAATGTTGCTACATGAACTGAAAGTGAAGTGTGAAAGTACTATGAGGTTGAAAGTGGATAATAAGTCAGCTATTGATTTAGCAAAACATCCAATTGCTCATGGAAGGAGCAAGTATATAGAGGTCATGTATCATTTTCTAAGAGATCAAGTGGCCAAAGAGAAACTTGCAATAGAACACTGCAGTACAGAAGACCAATTAGCAAATATGTTAACAAAGGGCTTGAAGACCAACAAATTTAGAAGATATGAGAAGCAAGATAGGAATGCTAAGCCTCGCAAGTTTGAATTAAGGAAGAATATTGTGAGGTAATTAAAACTCATTATTATTAGTGGATACATGGTTAACATTCAATTAACGGTAATGATAAATTTACGCGTTATCATTACTTTAGTTTTGTTTTAGTGATATAAATATTTATTGTAATAGTCAATTTTTAAGATGTAATAAACGATTATAAAAAAAATAAAAAATAAGATGTAATAAACAGTGATTCATTATTCATTCTCTGTCTTTTGCATTACTACAAAACAATTATATTATTTTCATTCCTTCTTATTTTCAAAATTCATAACTACCACTTCCTTTTTTATAAGATTGTGTAAACAATGTCTTCTCAGTTTCTTTCTCATATTTCTTGACACCATCTGTATTCTTCAATTTCAATTCATGAACTTCTAAAGAACCTATTAATTGTTCCAATTTCAATGATTTAAAACTTATCAAACTTAATTTCAAGTCCTTAGATTGTTCAATTGCAGCAACTAAATTATCAAACTTGGGTGTTAAACCCGTGATAACCTTTTCAACCTTCAATGAATCAGTAACTGCTTCACCACGACTCTTCATCTGGTTGGTTAATACAGTTAACCTGTTCACGAATTGCGTTACTGTCTCATTTGGTTCCATCTGCAATCGCCGACGTAAGTAGTTGCAAGAACATCCCAAGCTTCTATGGCCGTCTCATATTCAATTATCTTTTCCAAGACATTTGAATCTACACATTGATGGAGGAAGTATATCGCCTTGTCGTCTTTCTTCATTTGTTCACGGTGAGTTGCCCTCGTCGTCTCCGTTGGTGCTTCGTCAAGTGGTGTCACTCCACTGTGAATGACATATAGAACACCATGATACCTAAGGACAACCTTCATTTGCGCTGTCCATTGTTCATAATTGTCGCAGTCAAAGATTGGAAGTTTCACATGAATTTGATCGCTGGTTTTTGAAGTTTCTGCCATGTTTGCTGTCGTGCGTGGTTGTGGATCGTCTTGTTCTGATGCCAATTTGTTGAAATGGAAATGTACTATTCCACTAATTCACTATTGTTGTTATCAGTTCTTGGAAATAAGAAGGAATGAAAGTAACATAATTGTTATTTAGTAAAACAAAAGAAAGAGAATGAATAATGAATCACTGTTTATTAAATTTTAATTGACTATTACAATACATATTTATATCACTTAAATAAAATTGAAGTAATAATAATGCGTAAAATTTTTTTCAAAAAAAAGAAAAATAATGCATAAATTTATCATTACCGTTAATCGAATGTTAACCATACATCCACTAATAATAACAACAAGTTTTATTACCTCACAATAGTGAATGACTGGCCTTGCATTTGAACCACCAATTAATTTTTGGTTGATTGCCAACATTTTGAAATTTTGCACTATGTTGACATTTGTTTTCATAATCTTGGATACAATTTCATAATTTTCATTTATCTATTCGATCTCACAAAGTCACAACTATATTTGAAATTTGGAATATTCATGTCAACAAAAAATTGGAATATTTATTGTCAAATATTTTTTGGAATATTCACACCTCTAAATATATTGGGTATAATCATGTAACCAAAAAAATATTGGGTATAATTAAGGCCATGAGTTGCTAACGTGTTCTTGCCCAAACCATTACAATCTATAATAATATAATAATAATTTACTTACATAAATATATATTCTTTTTCTGTTTTCCTAAAAAAATGTTGTCCACAAATATTTGCTCAACTAATAAAATATATTAAAAATATTAAATTGGACACTATGATTAGAATTTAAATTCCGTTCCTTTCATTTTACGAGTGAGTTTCTGCCTTTCATTTTATCTATGTACAATTTTTTTTTATCTTCGTAAGTTTAGCTTAGTTAATATGAACATTTTATTTAATATGGAGATACTGAATTTGAACTAAGTACACCTACATTCACATTAAAAGTAAAACTCTATCCACGAGATCAATCAGCAAATATAATAGAAAAAACTCACAAAATCTAGTAAATAAATATAATTCAGTTAATTAATAGCTACTAAATTATTTTTTTTAGAAAGTGAGATTCAAACCTCATATTTTTCACTTCAACCAGACAATTTAACAAAAAAAATTTATAAGTGCAATTAATTAATTCAAATGTCTTAAATGTTAAGAAATTTTTATCCCTTCAACAATCTAATTCATACATGTAAATCTCTTAGAAGTTAGAATACTTCATAAATATTCTTTGAAGATTAATGACCAATAAACAAAAATAGAATCTTCATTTTCATTTTCAGGTATTTTAGTAAACCCACTTTTCCTTATTTAATAACCCATTTCAGTTGGTCAAATAGTAATAGTGTTGATTTGAGACTTTAAAGTGTGCTCCTCAAAAGATTTCAAATTCGATTCTCCATAGTGTTTATTTTGACAAATTAATCTATACAAAACAAAAATTCTAGTTTAGATCACCTGAATTAATGTTTTTTTTTTGTCGAGACCGGGGTATCTACCGCCGAACGCAGTGACTAATCCCTCGCTAAATTGAAGGCACCTCGATGGTGGGTGGGATAGCTGACCAAGGATTTAAAGCTCCTCCATACCCAAGGTAAGAATCGAACCCTCGACCATTGATTAAAGGAGGATGAGCCCCAACCGCTCAACCATACCCCTTAAGTTGAATTAATCGGTCATTTAGTAGAATATCGAAGTTAAAAAAACAAAATGATAGACAAAAAATATGAAAATGAAAATGAAAAAACAGACAACATACACCAAAAACCACGAAAAAAGAAAAAAAAAAGCCTTATCGGAAACAAAACACAAAAATTTGTCAGGCACATAACCATCCACACAAACACAATCGAAAAATGCCATAATATTATCCCAACCTATTTTTCATATCCACAAATTCTACTCTTTCTTCTCTTCTCTTCTTCTTTCTCTTTCATTCTATTCTATTCATTCTATCACAAAAAAGAAACAAAAAAAAACTAAGCTTTTTCTTCACTGAACTTCAATACCAAAAACCCTTATACAAAGTTCCTGTCTTTAAACCAAAGGTACCATTGATTTTTCATTTTCATGAGAATTTGGTTTCTGGGTAGGTTCAATTTTTAACTTTGGTGTATTGTGTAATGAGAATTTTTTGAAGTTTAAGTGTTTAACTATATAGATAGTTATTTTTGTTGTTTTTTGTGTTGTTGGGTTGGTCTTAATATGTTTATATTAGTTGGAAATTTGCAAGGAACAATGAGTTATTTAGCTTCACCATTGAGTTTAGGTAGTTTCAATGGTGTGAGTAGTTGTTCTTCTTCAAGAACTTCTTCACATTCTGTTGTTAGAAGAATTTCAGTTTCTAGAGGGAATTGTAATAATAAAGGGAAAAAAAGATGGCATTGTGTTTCTTTATCTGTTTGTAGATATTCAGTTACTACAACTGATTTTGTTGCTGATCAAGGAAATTCAGTTTCGGTTTCGCTTGATTCTTCTAACAATGATGATAGTAGTAATAAAGGTGGTGATAGTGGTGGTAGTGGTGGTGGTAGTTTTGTTCTTAAACCTCCTCCTAAGCCTGTTTTGAAGTCTTCTAGTAACGGCCCTGTTTTAGGATCGAGTTCGGGTTTAGGGGGTTCGTTGAGGAATGGTGACGGTTCGGATAATGTGGATGAGAGGACTAAGGTGATTGAATCACTTGGAGAGGTTTTGGAGAAAGTTGAAAAGCTTGAAAATTCTAAGTTGGATGGTGAAAAAAGTAATGGTTCGGTAAATAAACCGGCAAGACGTGAGATAAATACTAAACCTAAGGATGTTAAACCGGTAAATTCGATACAAACACACAAGGCTAAGACGTTGAAGAGTATATGGCGAAAAGGGGATTCGGTTGCAACTGTACAGAAGGTTGTGAAGGAAGTACCTAAGCCTAGTAGTATCAAGAGAAGTGAAGCGGGGGAATCTCAGATAGGGGGAGGGGAGAAGGTAACATCTCTGACTAGTGATCTTCAGTCTCCTTCGAAACCTCAACCGACATTACGGTCTAGGCCTTCTATAGCCCCGCCGACCCCACCGACCCCGCCGCCTGTTAAAAAGCCCGTTATCTTGAAGGATGATAAAGGGGAAGTTGAAACACCTGTTCAGTCTAAGGAAAAGAAGGGGCCTATCTTGATTGATAAGTTTGCTTCAAAGAAACAGGAGGTTGAACCTGCGAATGCACGAGCGGTTTTAGCTCCTCCGAAACCAGGGAGGGCCCCTCCCCAAGGAAGGCTTAAAGATGATTACCGGAAGAGAGGTGCTTCGTCTGGGGGAGGACCAAGAAGACGAATGGTTACGAACGATGATGGTATTCCTGGTGCTACAAGAAAAGGAAGGAAATGGAGTAAAGCAAGTCGTAAGGCGGTACGACTTCAGGCTGCAAGGGAAGCTGCTCCTGTAAAAGTTGAAATTCTAGAGGTCAGTGACGATGGTATGCTGGTGGAGGAGTTGGCTTACAATTTGGCGATCACCGAAGGTGAAATCCTCGGTTCTTTGTACTCGAAG
The DNA here is from genome assembly GCA_951804385.1 of Trifolium dubium. Classification (NCBI taxonomy): domain Eukaryota; kingdom Viridiplantae; phylum Streptophyta; class Magnoliopsida; order Fabales; family Fabaceae; genus Trifolium; species Trifolium dubium. The sequence continues at coordinate 12,851,861 of OX638068.1, read as the reverse complement.
GGAGTTAAACCAGATGGGGTACAAACTCTAGACAAAAATATGGTGAAGATGATTTGTAAAGATTATGAAGTGGAAGTCATTGATGCCGATCCTTTCAAAGTTGAAGGATTAGTGAAGAGAAGGGAAATTCTTGAGGAAGATGACCTTGACAACCTCAAAGACAGACCTCCTGTTATTACTATCATGGGCCATGTAGATCACGGCAAGGTAAGGGATATCATATCGCTATGTATTCTTCCTTTGTCTCTTAATTTTTCTCTTACATTCCTCCATGTTCTGATATTTTTTGGTGTTATCATTTTGCAGACAACTCTTTTGGATCATATACGAAAGACCAAGGTATATGGTGAATTATGTTATAGTTTAAGCTTCATCTAGTCTCATATGGAACTTACTTCACATTCAATTTATACCTGACGCAACAAACGTTAACAGGTAGCTGCTTCTGAAGCTGGTGGGATCACACAGGGAATTGGGGCTTATAAAGTGCAAGTACCTGTTGATGGAAAAACGTTGCCGTGTGTTTTTCTCGACACTCCTGGGCACGAGGTACTTTTGATTTTGATTTTAAAAAAAACTCATTTCTAAATTACTTCCTTATAAATATGCAAAGCTGCTTGTACATGTCAATCTGCCAAATCCTGTTGGGACCTTTAATCTGTGAGTGGGGCGACTTTTCTCGTTTATGCTAGTGTTTAGTTATTAGCTGAACTATTAAGTTATTAACCACATAAATGCAACCCAACTTTTCATTTTCTTTCCTATATATCGTCCATGAACTAGTGGTAAGCATTTGACCTTGTAAGTTGTTACCTCAAGGGACGGAGTTCAAATCCCCTCAGGACGGTTGTAAAATGATAATTAGTGTCACTTTATTAATAATAATTTTTCCCATATTCAATATCTAATTCTAATATATATGTTCCTGTAGGCGTTTGGGGCAATGAGAGCCCGTGGCGCAAGTGTAACAGACATTGCTATTATTGTTGTGGCTGCTGATGATGGTATTCGTCCTCAATCAAGTGAAGCTATAGCTCATGCCAAAGCTGCAGGAGTACCCATTATAATTGCTATAAACAAGGTAGGCCAACATATATCTTCAACATCAATTTTCAATGCCTATGATTCAGTGTTATCAAGAGCGGTTTGTTTGAATTCCGTTGTGCTATAGGGATTAGGGCCGCAATAGTGACTATTTGACAACACTTTGTACTAAACAACATATTGCGAAACAATTTGATTTGTTTAAATTCCACTATTGCTGCCGCTATAGCCTCTATTTGGCAACACTGTTATGATTTACTTGGTGATGACATATGGAATTTTCAAACACGAATATTTATTTATTTGAAATAGATAGATAAAGATGGAGCAAATCCAGACCGAGTTATGCAAGAGCTTTCTTCAATTGGTCTGATGCCAGAAGACTGGGGTGGTGACATCCCGATGGTTCAGGTTTATATTTCTTATTTTCTTGTTCATACTTGTAATTTTTTTTTATGCTTTTGTAACTTATAAGAAGTTATATTTCACTTTCTTTTTCTCTCATCAACAGATAAGCGCTCTTAAAGGGCAGAATGTAGATGATCTTTTGGAAACTGTTATGCTTGTTGCCGAGGTAACTGATTTGCTTCATCTGATTATATATTTTCTAGTGTTACTATGTTATAATAATATATTGATTAACACATGTCATCAATAGTTAGAAAGAAACCAGTATCAAATTAAGTTTACACGTGTCAGAACCTCTTGATATTTCTTCAAAGATAGTTGGAGTTTGGTTCTCACACTTTCCCATCTGTCTGTATTTAATAGATACGGAGTATAAAATTATATTTGATTTTGAAACACACACACAATCTCTTATATTCAAGGTGTCTTAGTATTCTGAGGTCTCCTCCATAGTCCATATAGCAGACAAACACCATTAGTTTTCGGTGCGTCTGTGGCGATGAGATGATTATTGGTTAATTAGCAGTGCTTGGTTAAAATTCCTTTTTTTTTTTTTTTTTTTTGGATTTCTCCGTCTTCCTGCTATCGATTCTGACCTAATAATAATAATTTATTGTTTAGTTGCAAGAACTGAAAGCTAATCCTGATAGAAGTGCAACGGGAACAGTCATTGAGGCAGGCTTGGATAAATCAAAAGGACCATTTGCTACATTTATTGTGCAGAATGGAACACTTAGAAGGGGTGATGTAGTAGTTTGTGGAGGAGCTTTTGGAAAGGTTGGTGTACATAGATAAACAAAGTTCAATATTTAATGACATTAGCTTTTGGTAATTGAATTTTAAGCAATCTGCTTCGCTTTCCTCTGAATTGATTAACATCTTTTATTGCTTCCTTCAGGTGCGAGCTTTATTCGATGATGGTGGAAAACGTGTTGATGAAGCTACACCTTCTATACCTGTACAGGTTTGTGAATTCCTAGCACAAAACATTATTACTTCTTTGTTTTCCTGAACATTTTGCGATGGTGAAAAGTACAGCATATTTGTAGACTTTGAATTTTCATAGTTACCATATTTTGTCATTTATAATAATCCCTGCACATTTTAAGGTTCTGAATAGATGCTAAAAGTTGTCGTTCAATATTTTCTGATTGTTCTTCTGTGCATCAATGTAGGTTATGGGATTGAATAATGTTCCAGTTGCTGGTGATGAATTTGAGGTTGTTGAATCCCTTGATACTGCACGTGAAAAGGCAGAGTCCCGTGTTATGTCATTGCGAGATGAGCGTATTTCAGCAAAGGCAGGTGATGGCAAGGTCACCCTTTCTTCGTTAGCTTCTGCAGTTTCGTCTGGAAAGCTTTCTGGACTAGACTTGCACCAATTGAATATAATTTTGAAGGTTGATCTTCAGGTATGGTCACTGCTACTTGTGTAACTTGAATTTGTGCATCATTTTGTTGATGTCAAATACCTGGCATCAATGTAGTTATTACTTCACCGGCATTAAATTTGATTATTATTGGTCATGACCAGGGATCCATCGAAGCCGTCAAACAAGCCCTGCAGGTGCTACCACAAGATAATGTCACACTGAAGTATTTGATGGAAACAACTGGTGATGTGAGCACAAGTGACATTGACCTTGCGGCTGTAAGCAAAGCGATTATTTTTGGATTTAATGTCAAAGCACCAGGCTCTGTGAAAAGTTATGCAGATAATAAAGGCGTTGAGATAAGATTATATAGAGTTATTTATGAATTAATTGATGATGTACGACAAGCAATGGAAGGGCTCCTGGATTCTGTTGAGGTAAACCAACACATATTTTTGTAATCTTTTAGCATAGATTATGCATATTTAGATGTGTGTAGTTGAACTTGTATAAGTTACTGATGGTTCTGCTACAATTCTTAATGCTATCTTCTGGCAGGAACAAGTACCAATTGGCTCGGCAGAAATACGGGCCGTATTCAGCAGTGGTAGTGGTCGTGTTGCTGGATGTATGGTAACAGAGGGAAAGATTACAAAAGGCTGTGGTATTCGAGTCACTCGGAAGGGACAAGTAGTTCATGTTGGTATTCTTGATTCTTTGAGACGGGTGAAAGAGATTGTTAAAGAGGTATGGGCTTGCTTCTAGTCTTACTTCCCATCTTTACTATTCATATAAAAAGACATGTCTTCAACAATTGGATGATGTGAGCATGAAATTTTTTTGGAGATTAATTTGCAAGAATTTACTAAACGTGAAGCTAGTTATTGTCCATTTTCATTAGTAGTTGGCTATTATGAATGATAGGCTCTGTTAATTTTACTGGTTTTTAATGAGAAATTAACATTTTTAAGGTCTTAGATTTGATTTGAGTTGAGTCTAATTCAACCCACAAAACCGGTAACGTAACTTGTAAGAAGAGTGTTGCCTCCCACTTATAACCGCTATTCAGGTCATATCACTATCTTATGTGCGGCTTTCAGCACACCGTGCTCACACCTAAGATTGGACATCTGAAGTGTGGCTCAGGTGATCTGATAACGGCCCAATAGTGAGTGACTTTACTGATAGTTGCTTTGAGCCAAATGTATGGTTGAGATTTTATTAGAATAAACCATACATATATAATATCCTCTATCACATGATATGACTTTGTGGAATGGTTTTGTATTAGATGTGGCAAGTTTTGAAATTAGAATTATGCAATAGCTATTTTTCTTGCTGCATTAGAACGGCGGCTGCACAATGCTTGTGGCCTTGTGGGGGTGCTTTGATTTTTGGCTATGGTTGCTCTTTCTCTATTAAGGTCACGTTTGGATAAAACAACTTAATTAAGTGCTTATAACATAAATTCTTATCACATCAGTGCTTATGTATAAAATATTTCTATACCAAAAGATAAAAGTCATAAATCAAATGCAAACTATTTTTATATAAGGTAGAAGCTGTTTTGGAGAGGTTAGACAATAAGTTTAAAAAGCTTATGTACATGTCATAAGTTGTTTCTATAAGCTCCCCCAAACATTCTCACAAGTGCTTATGTCAATACGCACTTGATGTGCTAGCTCAGTTGTAAGAGTTTAGCATTGTAACCTCCAGGTGCCAAGTTCAAATTCTGTCAGGAACAATAAAATGGCCATTAGTGCCAATTTGATTAATAAAATTTTCCCAATTCCCCAACTTTTTTTTATAAATAAAAGTGCTTATGTCGGAACATAAACTCAAACAACTGAATCCAAACAAACCCTTATTTGCTGTGCTTGTTTATTTGTTGCTTCTCCATGTTATTGTAGTAACTGCTTGAATACACATTAACTATTCTCTCTTGCTTGTGAACAGGTAAATGCCGGTCTAGAGTGTGGAATTGCATTAGAAGATTACGATGATTGGGAAGAAGGCGATATTCTTGAAGCCTTCAACACAGTTGAGAAAAGAAGAACCCTTGAAGAGGCCTCAGCATCAATGGCAGCCGCCGTGGAAGGAGTAGGATCTTAATTATAGAATGAACAAACAACAATGATGCGACGATATGATGAAAATGATTCCTATCTTGGGAAAAGAAGGTAACAACAATTCCAACATCATAATATTTTTATTGAAGATGGAGCAGCTGAAGATGTTTGAGTTCAAAATGATATGTTCCATTTTTTTGTTGTAGAAATGTATATAACAAAGTAAATTAGTTTCAGCTCTTTGTAAAGAGGGAAAAAAGTTTACATGCCTTGACCTAGAAGAAATACTTGTAACACCATCACCACATATAAGACAAGGAAAGAAAGAACTGCAATGTTTATTTTCTTCTTTCATTTTTTGTATGATGCTCTTAATTAATGGATGCATCATCTTATTTTTGATAAAAAGGAGAAAAATGGATGCATCATTTTACACGAGTTCTGGAAATTTGTGTTGCTTATGTATTTTTTTTGGATTTATAGTTGGACAAGTACTCCTTCCATCCCAAAATGTAAGAGAAAAATAGTCAACAAAAATTGATGTATCTGGACCAAATTCTTAACCAGATACATCAACTTTTATTGACCACTTTTCTCTTACATTTTGGGACGAAGGGAGTATTAATTAAAGAGTAAACAACAATTTTAGCTTCTGAATGTGACGCCTTGTTACATTAGGGTCGAGATATATCGAAATTGCAAACACATCTTTAATGACTCTTTTGTTATTAAAAAATAAATTAGAGGACTAAATTGACTATTTAAAAATAGATCCAAGGACGAAAATGATTAATAAAAGTGATACTTGCGAATGTATTTATAATTTTGATTTATTCATGAACCAACTAACTTTAAGGATGGAAAAATGTCTACCTTTTTTTTTTTTTTTTTAATTTTGAGAATAGATTCTCCTTTATTTTATCTTCAGTAATTTGTACAAACATGCCTTCTCCAACCAAAAACTAAATATTATAACATATTTATAAATATGTATCTTTACTATTTTGTGTGAACATACCTTCTCCGACCAAAACTTAAATATTATGTCAAAAGATAAAAACAAAACCAAATATAATAAAATATTTACAAGTTATTTTTTTTTAAAAAAAAATATTCATTGTTTCGTCCCGAATCAGATTAGTCCGCACCGTGGGTTTAATATTTATGGTGAAAATCAAAGAAAAAAAAATTCATTGCTATTAACACCTCTATTTTTATATTTTATTTATATTAAAAAAACAACTTTAAATAGAAATTTTTTATAGAATTTTTAAAAAAATATATAAAATCACCGCATTAAAAATTATACTGTTTGACTTTTTGAATAAATTTTTTTATTTTAAATAATAGACTTTTTTTCTACTCATTCTTTAAATAATAGACTTAAAAAGTACATAAAGTACATTCGGATGCATTCGTTATCGAGACTCTTCTAAAATTATTTTTTCTCACCACAAAACCTAACATTCACCAAATGTACAAATGATTTGTCTAAGACGACCCAAAACTTGCTTTAGAATCCATTCATATACTTTGCACCAAAGGACAAATGACACTTTTTCTCTTTAGTGAGTCAATCAAAATTATTATTGTCACTCAAATCAAACCAAATCAAAAGTTTAATGTCACGTGTATTTATTTGTACTCAAATAACTTGGTTTTATCCAAAATCAGAATCCATAGTACATATGCAAATTCTTCACCCGCTTGTCACCATTCAAATTTCAAACCCTTCCAACGGTCAAATTTTCTCAGTAAGGTAAGTTTCCAAAATCAAATCAAAACCATTTCATATTAAAAACTTTCTCTTTTTTCATCATCATCATAACCTTCTTTAAAAGCATTTACATTTTATTTTTTAATTATTTTTTCAGTTTTCAAAAGTTCAAACGGTTTTGATCATTATTTTATCAATGGAACATAATGAATGGAATCACCTTGATCCTCTTCTTCTCACTGATGCTTCTTTTCAACAACAACAACAAATCATTTCCACTAGTAAGACCCTTTTAACTATTCATATTCAATTTTTTTCCCTCTTTTTTTTGAAACCAATAAAAATAAAAATTGAATTTTTACTTCAAAGTTCTGAATTTGATGATTAAATTCGTGTACCCTTTTGGTTCAATTTCATTTAGGAGTTTCACAAATATCAATTAGCTCTTTGAATTCAGCTATGGAGGAAAATCCCAAATCTTGTGGTGAAAACCCTAGTTATGGTTAGTGTAAAAATTGAATCTTTTATTGATTTTTATGAACCCCATTTTGTTAATTTTGATGGGTTTGTCAAGATTTTTGTGTTATTGGTGTAGGATTGTCGCGGGAAAATGTAAGCTTTGAAAGGAATAGTTTGCAATTTGATGACCCAATTGTGAAAAATTTAGTTGATGGTAATTTTTTTTTTGAGGGTTTCTTGCATAATTCAAGAATTTTTTTTATTGTTTTTATGTGAGTTTAGAGATCTGGTTTTTGTTTCAGGGCGATCGATGTTAGGGTATTCTATGAATTCGCCGGATTTGGTGATCTGTTCTGGCTCACCTGATATTGCTGGAATTAGTTATTGTGATTCTCCTGAGATGTTAAAGAGCAAAAATTGCTTCAATTTGGATTCATCTATGGAGCTTTCTCTTGAGAATGGAATCAATGGACCTAAAGTTGAAGTTTGCAATGTCCCTAAGGCCCCACCAACTGTTAAATTCTCCGATTTGTGTCAAACTTATGAACCGGAGGAAGAGTTACTATCACCTGAAGCCTCCTTTGAGCTTCATCCACCACCGATAACAAACGACGAGTCGCCTCGAGACTACTCTCGTAGTGAGTTCAATTCTTTGTGTCTCTTATTGTGAACAATAGTTTTAAAATTTGAACATTAGGTTTACCGTATAGTCCAAATTGCAATTTACCGACAAATTTTGCATTAAATTCAGGAGATAATGAAATGTTAGAAGATGCTAGAGTGTCTCAGGTGTCTCAGGATGAAGAATCGGAGTCCTCAGAAGTATGTTTCTCTCTATGAATAGTGATAATTTTCTTACTTTGAGGAGAAAAATGTGTATGATCTCAAATTCATAATGATATTGTTGTAGGACATTGAGGATATTGGGGTTGAAAAGAAGTTTGTGAAGTTGAAAAGAGATTTTGAGTGTCAGAGAAAAGAGCTGGCAGTAACTAGGAGGGAGTTGGGGGAGCTCAAGAGGGAGAATCAACAGAAAAGTAGTGAATGTCAAGAAGCTTTGAAGTCCTTAAAGGAGCTTCAGAATGAGCTAATGCGCAAGTCGATGCACGTAGGATCTTTAGGTAAACATTTTTAAAAGCTATTGTGATTAAAGACATTTTTAACGATCTTTACAATGATAGTGTATATGAATTAAATCCATATACTTAAGGTTATTTTAATTTAATATCCAGTGATATTTTTGGCTTTGCAGCATTTGCTATTGAAGGGCAAGTGAAGGAAAAAAGCAAGTGGTTTATATCACTAAGAGACTTGACGAGGAAGTTGAAGGTATTGATATCCTAAAAACGTTGAATGCATGACAAGAAAATTTAAAATTTAAAAAGTAAAATTATATTTATAATTTGGTAGTGAATTTCATTGGATAGATTATGAAAATGGAACACATGAAGCTATTAGAGGAAGCAGAAGCATACAAGAAATTTGAAGCGGATATAAGTCAATTGGGACTCATCTTTACGTCTAAAAGTAAGTACATATTGTTGCATTATGAATCTCAATCTTATGTCTGTTATTTCTTTTCCTTTTTGCATTTGTATTTACACATTTTATTTTTTTCCTGTGTTTGTAGTGAACGAACAACTAGTGTCACATGAAGATCTCAAGTCCAAATATATTGAAGGAGCTAAGGTTCAAAAAGAGCTTTACAATAAGGTATTGGAGTTGAGAGGAAACATAAGGGTCTTTTGCCGGTGTAGGCCGCTCAATGCTGAAGAGATAAAAGGAGGAGCCGCAATGGCCTTAGATTTTGATTCTTCTAAAGACGGCGAGCTTACTGTAATGTCAAATGGATCTCCAAAAAAGACTTTTAAGTTTGACGCTGTGTTTGGCCCTGAAGTTGAACAAGGTAGTTATGCATTTTAATCACATAAGTGTCTTTTTTAATTTGGTTTCTAAATTCAAGTTAAATTCTCATTTTGACAGATTTTTGTTTTCTTTTTTTATAGCTGATATCTTTGAGGACACTTTACCATTCGCAACCTCAGTTTTAGATGGATACAACGTATGCATTTTTGCATACGGACAGACAGGTACAGGAAAAACCTTCACAATGGAGGGCACAGAAGATGCTCGTGGAGTTAATTTCCGGACTCTTGAGAAAATGTTTGATATAATCAAGGAAAGACAGGCCGTCTACCGTTATGATATATCTGTAAGTGTCTTAGAAGTGTACAATGAGCAAATAAGAGATTTGCTGGTTTCAGGAAATCATCCAGGAATGTCTGCAAGAAGGTAAACCAGCAAACCATTTGTTGATTTTCATACCAATTTTCAAGGAAATTTTTACGAGATTAATTTTGATGCATTGTCAGTCAATCACAAATCATCTTTTGTATGACTTTCAATGTAACTTTTATTAAGGTTAAATATATTTAATAATCCAATGGTTATGATTGATTGAAAGTGTAAAATGCTTTCCACTGTTAGTACATATCAACTATACTTTAGCAATACTAATTCTTGTATTTTTTCATATAATGTAACTGAACGAGGTTGATTGTAGATTGGAGATAAGGCAAGCTGGTGAAGGAATGCATATTCCAGGGTTAGTCGAGGCACATGTGAACAACATGAATGAAGTGTGGGAAGTCCTACAAACTGGTAGCAATGCAAGGGCGGTAAGCTCAACCAATGCGAACGAGCACAGTAGCCGATCTCACTGCATTCACTGTGTCATGGTTAAGGGAGAAAATTTGTTGAATGGAGAACACACTAGAAGCAAGTTATGGCTCGTGGACTTAGCAGGTAGCGAAAGAGTTGCAAAGACCGAAGTACAAGGTGATAGATTGAAGGAGACGCAGAATATTAATAGATCGCTTTCTGCACTTGGTGATGTCATTTCAGCTCTTGCAACTAAAAGTTCACACATCCCTTTCAGGTTATTATCCTTTATTTCAATCATAAATTTTCAAATTTGAAACCAATCACCACCTTATGAGCCTATCTACTCTGACACATAAGCAGTTGTGAGAGTGTTAGGGAGAGCTTATAGAAATAGGTTATGACATGTCCGTAAGCTGTTTTTAGTATATTTCCAAAAGTTATCTATGAAAATAGCTTGTGTGAAAATAATTTGACTTTACTTTATCTTATCGTGCTATATAAAAAGTTTATACATCAGTGTTTATGCTATAAGCGCTTAATTAAGCTGTTTATCCAAACATGCCCTGGTCTATTACTAGTATTGAAGATTCCATTTTTCTTTATTATGCAGGAACTCCAAGCTTACACACTTGTTACAAGACTCATTAGGTACTTATTTCTTCATTTGGTTAAAGAACCTTTGTGTGATTGAGTTCTATTTGGTTATAGAATTTGACAAACAATATTGTTTTTATAGGAGGAGATTCAAAGACACTTATGTTTGTACAGATCAGTCCTAATGAAAACGATTTGGGCGAGACAATTTGCTCTCTGAACTTCGCTAGTAGAGTAAGAGGAATAGAATTGGGCCCTCCAAGAAAGCAGTGGGACACTATCGAACTTCTGAAACATAAACAGATGGTATGATTGCTGTAATATTTTGTATTATGATCATTTTACTTCTTAACTGTGATATGTAGTTTTTTTTATTGTGAATTTGTTTTTCAATTTATTTATAATCTCTTTTGTTGTTTAGGCTGAGAAAACTAAACAAGAGCTAAAGCTGAAGGACTTTCAAATCAAGAAGATGGAGGAAACAATCCATGGATTTGAGTCCAAAATGAAGGAAAAGGATCATAAGAACAAAGCTCTTCAAGATAAGGTATCATATTAACGCCCTATTTGGATAAACAACTTAATTAGGCGCTTATAGCATAAGTGCTTATCTTATTAGTGCATATATATAATAAAGTCAAATTGTTTTCATATAAGCAAGCTATAAGCTATTTTTATAACAAACTATCCTGGAGAGCTTATAGAAATTAGCTTAAAACAACTTATGGTATGGACATGTCATAAGCTATTTCCATAAGCTCTTCCAAATGGTACAACAAGTGTTTATATGTGTAAATATAAGCTCAAATAAGTCAATCCAAACATTACAACTTATGATTGAGGGTGCTTTAACTTATACTTTTTATCCTTGCAAACTTGAAGGTCAAGGAACTTGAATCACAACTTATGATTGAGAGAAAGTTAGCGCGTCAACACGTAGACTCAAAGATAGCTGAGCAACATCAAATGAAGTCTCAAGAAGATCAAAGCAATCCAATTTGGAGAGCAACACCACTCGCAAATCGACCATTAGCAACTCTCAAGAATTTTAATGATCAAGCTAAACCATTTGCCGAAAACAATGTTTTAAAACCTTACAATATACCCTTTTCTACAATAGAAAGCTCCATCAAGTGTATTGATCACAACGAGAAAGAAAACAATCCCGACTTGGCCGACAATAAATCACTACTTCCAAAAAGGACAGCAAGAGCTTCATTATGCACAATGACACCGCGAGGCGTTCCTTCGGCAACTATTTCAAGGAGAAACTCTTTGATTCCACTCCCAAACTTAACATATTTTCAATCATCACCATTCATACCAAAGTTAACAAACCAAGAAGTCAATGAGGAATCAGAAACCTTGCAAGAGAGCCCTAAAGAAGTTAAAAGTGGTGTTAAGAAAATAGGTAGCATACTAAGAAGAAGCATACATAAGAAAGGTCAAGTGAGATCTCCACTACAACAACACATGAGAAAAGTTGGTGGTGTAAATGTGAGAGTTTCTATTGGAAGTAGAGGGAAATTGACACAAAGAGGGGTGCAAGTTGGAAATGGTAGAAGAGGTGGAGGTGCTAAAGAGATTCAACAGAAAAATAATCATAAGGACAAGGAAAGAGGATGGATATAATAAAAGTTGAGTTGATCTAGATTTTTTTCTTCTGATTTTACTAATTTTTAAAATGATTTCTTGTGTGGATAGATAAATTGATTTCTTGTGTGTTAAGGTATGAAAAATGTATCATTTTTCATGTGAAATGGGACAATATTTTATTTGAAATTAATTGTTTTTTTAGACTTGTGAGAGTGGAGCACGTCTCTTGTAAATTCTGCATGTGGGGTGTGTAATTTTTCTATAATTTTAAATTGTGATGTTACATCTCTAGAGTTGACTACTCAAATTTTTGACCGTCACAATTTAACCGCTTGAACTACGTTTTAGAGATAAATAAAATGTTTGTAGTTGGAAAAAATAACATCGTTATTTACATCATATTCCACTTTGTTGTTGTACTAATTCCAATTGCAACGACATAGTGTGGTTTAATTGATTTCTATTTGAGGTTGGTCTACACTTGCGGATAGATATTTTAAAGTAAATGTTAAATATTGCACCCCTTGCACTGGTTAAAGAACTACAAATAGTAAAATTATTTTAAAATTCGTGTATTAAACTTTTTCAAAGTGTAAATTATGTCTATTTTAATATAAAATGTACTCTTTTTGAATTGTTTAACCATTGTATAGGGTGCATTGGTTAGCTAGACCCATATTTTAAAATGGTACGTAGTATTTTGTGAAATTCTGCATCACATTACATGCATATTAAATGTTGGCAGAAAGTACCTATAATCTATAGAGACTCATTTTTACATCTAAATTACATACAACTAGTTTGTACACCCTTGCCAAGCATGAGAATTATATACTTTTTTTTAAATACTTGAAAATATTAAGAAATAGATATGGTGCATGTTGACTGCATTTACATTGTAGTTGGTGAATATAGATCGTCCAATCATGATTTTAAGTTTAAATTTTTGTATATTTTTTAAGTATAAAATTGAGTTTTAAATTTGGCTATCCGAACTTGCTATGAACGATCTCAATTTGACTGAATGCAATGCAGTCACTAATCAATTATTGCACTCAATCTTGGTCCAGAATAATATTATAGGTGTGACAATAAGAATTTAAGTAGATGTCCCTGGTCATGACATATATATATATATATATATTTAGCAGGTGCGAGGCGAGAAAATTTATAAAGTCTGCGCAAAATTTCAATTTTAAATAAAAATTTTAGTTTTGAACAAAGAAATTTCAATTTTGTCCTGAACTAACCACTAAAAATCTCAATTTTGACCTAATTTCAAATAAGTTTTTGACTCTATTAATATATAAAATTAGTTTAAGTTTTTGACTCTATCAATATATCAAATTAGTTATTATTTTTGTCAATAAATGTCTTTAAATAATAAAAGGAAGATGATTATGTTATTAGAATATTAAAAAAATAAATATATAATTTGCCGTATATGACAAACAATTAATAGTTTTAATGACAATTCCATTTATAAATCATTGACTATATTTATTACCAAATCAAATTTTTTACCAAATCATTGGAGTAATATTTTATGTTTAATGTACAAAACTTAATTTGTTTTTGGCTACTTTACCATACAATTTTGTTATTTCAATTCAAATTAAAAATAAAATTTTATCGTATTGTTTATATAATTTTCAATAAATTTAAAGCAATTTTTTATTTGAGTCTTTATTTTATTTTATTCACCATCAATTTCATCTGGTTCGTACCGGAGTCAGTTCTGTTATAAAGTGGTTTAAGTCCCCTCCTGTGGGGATCGAACCGTGGTCATCATTACCGAATTCAGCGATAATCACCACTGAACCAACTAACGATTGATATTTGAGTCTTTCATTTGATGTTGCTCAGCTATCTTTGAGTCTACGTGTTGACGCGCTAACTTTCTCTCAATCATAAGTTGTGATTCAAGTTCCTTGACCTTCAAGTTTGCAAGGATAAAAAGTATAAGTTAAAGCACCCTCAATCATAAGTTGTAATGTTTGGATTGACTTATTTGAGCTTATATTTATACATATAAACACTTGTTGTACCATTTGGAAGAGCTTATGGAAATAGCTTATGACATGTCCATAAGTTGTTTTAAGCTAATTTCTATAAGCTCTCCAGGATAGTTTGTTATAAAAATAGCTTATAGCTTGCTTATATGAAAATAATTTAACTTTATTATATATAAGCACCAATAAGATAAGCACTTATAAGCGCCTAATTAAGTTGTTTATCCAAATAGGGCGTTAATATGATACCTTATCTTGAAGAGCTTTGTTCTTATGATCCTTTTCCTTCATTTTGGACTCAAATCCATGGATTATTTCCTCCATCTTCTTGATTTGAAAGATGATTTTTGTATGAGAGAGTGTTGGGAGGAAAAGAGAGTGTTGGGGGTGGGATGAGAAGTTACCCCGTTGGCCACTTAATATAAATATACCATTAAAAAATTAATCTATTCTAGATGGCAAATTAGCACCGTTCATCATAATTAAATGTATAACCTCCCATGCATCCTTTCAAAAAAAATGTATAACCTCCCATGATAAATAGTGAATCAACAAAATAATGGTTAATAAAAACTACTCGGTGAATGTTGAATAAAAGAAAAGATATTGTTGTGGCAAGTGTGAATTAAGTCCCACATTACTTACAAAAGTGGAGGTTGAACATTTTATAAGTAGAAAGACTCATAAATCCAATGCCTTAAGGTTTTGGGTAAGAGTGTGGTGTTCGACTCTTATATCGTTGTTCTAGACCTAATGTAGATGACCCCCCAGCTGCCCCCTTGATGTCCCCAACAGTGGTATCAGAGCCGATGGTTATAGATCGGGCTTCTTGTATCGAAAGTCTTCCTAACAAAGGTGGTCAGGCGGCGGGTTCTGTGTGCAAGTGGCAACGGCGGTGCAAGTGTTTACGGTTGGAGAAGCTTCCGCTTGAGGGGGAGCATAAAAGAATTGAAGGACTCACACTTGAGGGGAAGATTGTTGTGACAAATGTGAATTAAGTCCCACATTGTTAGAAAAGTGGAGGTTGAACACTTTATAAGTAGAAAGACCCATAAACCCAATGCCTGTTTTGGGTAAGAGTGTGGTGTTCGACTCTTATATCGTTTTTCTAGATTCAATGTGGATGATCCTCTGGCTACCCCCTCGATGTCCCCAACAGACATGTCTTTATCGAGCAAAAACAAATCGGTTAAGATTTGAAAGGAGATAAATGGGTTTTTTGTTTTGGTACAAGGAGATAAATGGGGTTTAAATTAAGTAATTATTGTCAAAGAAAATAAGTAAAATATTAAATAACTTTTGAAATATAATAATACTGAAAATTACAACAGTCTTGTATGGTGTAGTACTGTTGTTGTGGTGGATTATGGTGATTATAGAGGCATAGTTGCAGCTGCGTTTTTGTGTTTCTATTTCTTGTTTGTTTGATGGTGGAATGGATTTAAAAGGGTGGTTTTGATAGAAAGTGGTGAAAGCTAAGGAAGTGGTAGTGGTTATATGCAAGAAAAATTACACGCAGAGAGTAGAAAATAGTTTTTAGTTTTAAAAAAGTCGGTATTGTCAAAAAAAAAAAAGTTATAAAAATGTCGGGTCAAACGAAGTCTTAGTGTTCGTTTGGTTCTATTTTATTTTAACTTTATTTTTTTTTTAAGTCATAAATAGGGTCAAACATGTATTTTCTAAAACTTTTATTAAAAAAAGTGGCTTAATACTTTTATTTTTTTGAATAACAAAGAAATTTTATTTATATAAAAGAGGAGGAAAAAGTACAAACGGTACTCTATCCACACACACATGATAAGTACATATAGTACTCAATCTACCAATCTCAATAGCACATTATACAATAGCCGAAAAAAAGTCTATCTAAGAATACAATCTAAGGGTACTACGCACCATTCATAGAATAGATACGGAGAGTTACACTTCTTAGCCAAAAGCCACTTCCAAGATGCACTTCCATTTCAAAATCTCGGCCACCTCAAATAGTTTGTTGCCAATTTTTTTTTCATTCCTCGCGCGCCACAAGGCCCACACTACCGCATGCCAAACCATTTAGATTCCCTTCCAACCATTTTTTCCTATCCGCAATGTTGCTAACTATGAAGGCAAAGTTCCCGAAATAACTGTATAAACACCAAACCATGAATAAACCTTGCTCCATACCGCCCAAGCAATTGGACATGAGCAAAAAATATGATTTTCCGTCTCCATATCCCCATCACACCAAATACATCGAGCATCCTCTCCACTTTGGATGATCCCTCTATGTGCCAAATTTGACCTAGTTGAAATCCTTCCAAGAAGTGCTTGCCATGAGAGTACAATCACCTTTGACGGCGCCCAACTCCGTCAAACTTTTGCAATCACCACCGGAGGAGCCAAACTAAAAGGAGGAGGAGGAATGAAAAAAGAGTAGAGGTACATATACATAGCGCTTACCGAAAAAGAGTCTCCAAACGCGCAAGACCAAGAATCCGGCTCTTTAGTAATTGGAAACACCTCAATAGCTTCAATAAACTTCGCATACACTTGTTCCTCCCACACGAAGAAAGCCCTAGCCTCCGCCAACTATCAGCTGCCCACACCCCCATCTCATATATATTACACTCCGTTTGATTTGAAATTTTAAAAATTCTCGAAAAAGTTTGACATAACAGAGTCTCACCAACTCAATAATCCCGCCAAAAACTAATTAAACCACCCCTTCTCACTTTTTTGACAATAAAATGTTGAGCCCAATCCGCCACTACACCTCTTATAACCCTCAAAGACACTAGATCCCTCCACTATAAAGAGAAATTGTTCCCCCTTCCAATAACCAAGTCATTTAATTTCAGTCCACCCGATCATATCTAGCTTCCAAAATTCTTTTCTAAAGTGGGTCATGTTCCACTAGCAATCTCCAACGCCATTTTACTAATAGTGACAAATTGAACCACTTTAGATCCTTCACTCCGAGCACCCCCTCACTTTGCTTAATACTATTGAAAAAAAAATAATGATTTGTCTCGATCAAAAAATAAATCAAAATACATTATGTAAAAAAACAATAAGTACAAAATACAAACTATATCAAAATATTTTAGTTTAAAATACAAAAAAAAAAGATAAATACTTTTAAATACAAAAAAAAAATAACCAAACAACTTTTACTTTATTTGTAAAGCTCTTTTTATTATTTTTAAGCTTAAACAACTTTTACTCTTAAAAATAACTGGACCAAACGACACCTTAAACAACTTTTTAATATTATAAAGTATTGTTTAAGTCTGTCATTAGATTGCACTTCTGAATTGAGAAAAAGCGTTGATTAATGTCTAGTCTAGACATTAGACAACGCTTGTGAATCGATAAAAAACAACACAGTCTACATAGCGCTTCTAAATCTATTTTAAAATGTCTCTATACAATATTATATTTAAAAATTATTCAAAATACAATATATATATATATATATATATATATATATATATAAAGAAAAAATTAAGAAAAAGAAGAAGATTGAATTCACATAAACAAACCCTACGCTCAATCTCTTTCTCTCAGGTACGGTGCATGTAACCAAAAAAAAAATCTCTTCTCTCCAAACCCTTTGGTGCAATCGACACATCAAAACCTAAAAAACCTTTTCATCATCTTCCTCTTGAATCACAGACAAACCATTCCTCTCGAATCACACTGAAAAGGCCGTCAGCAGTGCAAGTGCAAACACCAGCTACAGGTAACTCAAATCATCATGTTTGTATTTTATCAATGAAAACTAATCCTTGTTTTTGTTACAGCTCTAAATTTTATTTGTAACTAAAAACTTAAGAATCAAAAGAGTAGTAAATTTTTTTTAAAAAAATACCAGCTACAAATTAGGATTGATTGTTGTATTGTTAATAATTTGGGTATTATTAAGGGAGATATGATTCATATTTGTTTCTGATTTATTCATAGTATGATAGTACTCCCTCCCTCCGTCCCAAAATATAATATACGCAAAAGTTGGTCAACAAAAGTGAATGTATTTGATCCAAATTTTAAGCCAAATACATTAAATTTTTTTGACTCACTTTTGCTTAGATTTTAGGACGGAGGGAGTAAAATAATATTATTAGACACTAAGCAAAGCTAGTGAACAGAATCATAATAGATTAATTGCTGCTGTGGGTAATGGAAAAGAGCTCAAGAGTGGAATGGTTAGATCTTCCCATCGAGTTGTGGACAAAGATAGCCAAACATCTCACTATTGACAACACTTCATTCGATGATGTTTTCCGCTTTCGCAGTGTCTGTAAGACATGGTGCTCCGCTCATCCTCTCCCGCAACACACACCATTTCCTCCGCAACTTTGCATTCCTCTCACGAGTCTAAAATCTTACCTCCTCCTCCAAACTACCACGATATACCGTCTCCAACCATTATTACATGATAATCAAGACCCCTCCTCAATTTCTTCTTCTTCAAAAGGATGGCTTATAATGCTCGGAGACTCACAATCCGCGCCACTTCGTCTCTTAAATCCTTTCACCAACACCCCTGTCGTAGTCTCAAACTACACCCCTCAAGTGTTGAATTTCATGAACTTTAAGGTTCTGAAAGTGGTTGAAGCATTCAATTTCTCAGGTGAATTTTCTACTTTTGTTAAACTGGTTTTGTTCCCCCCAAATTTTCCTGTGGAGGAGGGTCGTAGTATGGTGTGTGTTTTATATGAGTCAGTATTCTGTGTTTACAAGATTGGAGATAATAATTGGACCAAGAGGTCTAATGGTTGGTATCATGATATAATCATTCATAAGGGGCAAGTTTATGTTATAGATTATCTGGGAACAATATTTTGGATGAACCCTTTGTCCATGGAGTTGGTACTGTTTACACAACGATTATCATTGTTGTCGTCGTGGGATAATTATCGAAATAAGAGGCAAATGGTGGAGTGTGGTGGAATACTGTACGTGGTTGAGATAGTTGAGATGGATAGAAATCAGCAGGAGGAAATTGATGTTAAAGTTTACAATGTTGATGAAGATTTTGGTAGAATGAAAGTTGTGAAAAACTTGGGTGATGATGTTGTGTTTGTTTTGGGTAAAGACTGTAATTTGTCATTGTCAGCTAAAGATTATCATGGGATTCAAGGGAATTGCATCTACTTTTCTTATAAAGTCGATGAATTGCATAAGATTTTCTGTTTCAGCTTAAAGGATGAAATGTTAAAGACTTCTCCTCATGCTTTCTGGCCTTGTCCCACTTTGTTCAACAATTGAAGACCTATTTTTCTGATTTTAATTATAAACAAATATCTACTTTTTACATTTATTAAATAACTAATGTATTTGTTTTGTAGCCTCTTTTTGCCGGTCTTGGTTCTTCTTATACTAAAATTTGATCTTATTAATAATATTTTGCCGTTCATAAAAAAAAAAACTTGTTATAGAGATTTCATTCTGGCGTTTAGTAAATTCAGTCATCATAACAAATAGAATTTTTTATTCTTGAAAACATTGTGCATATTGCACTTGTATTGTATCTATGCAGGGTGCTGATATGAAAGAAATTCTAGTTGGGCCTATTATGCATTATGCCACAACTTGTAGCTGGGGCATTCGAGTACCCACATGTATGGGTTTTATTGCTATGCACAACTGTTTATGGGTTTCATTTTTCAGGTGTTTTTAGAATTAAATTTTAAGCTAATTTATGATACATTGTAGCTAGGGGTGTAAGCGGATCGGACAAAACCAATAAAATCGGTGATCCAAACCGATTCAAACTGGAAAAATCCAACCTTTTTTTGGTTCGGATCAAAAACCGAACTAGTTTGGTTCGGATCTCAGATTTCATTTTTGAAAACCGATGAACCAATGAACCGAACCGACCATCTTATTAGAGTCCATTTGACTCATATTTTGACAGGACCAAACTACATTCACCTTCAAAACAAAACACGAAGATAGAAGCAGAACATGCACAACACATGCAAACATAGAAACTATATTATTGTAAGTTGTTTGAAAAATAAAGTTAAAATATATCGTGTTTGAAAAAATAATAGCAAATATTATACTGGGTAAACATAACGTTGTCAACCGAGTATAATATCCTATCCAAACCGACTAGTTCGGATCGGATTCATTTTTGAAAAACGAATCAAACCGACCTAAACCGAACTAATTGAAAGTTCATTGGTTCGGATATCAGATTCACTCGAAACCAATCCAAATCGGTCCAATTACATTCCTAATTGTAGCTGTTCAATTTATGTATGAGTGTATGACATTTCTTGAAAATACATAAGGATAGTCAGTCTTATTTAATAAAGAGTCATCAAAATTCAGATTTGATGAATTTTAATAAAGAAGTATTTAAAATATAAAATTTCAGTATTTTTTTTAAAAGATAAGGATATAATAGGAAAAAAACAAAAGATTAAAGTGTTACAAATAAATAAGTTAAGATAAATGACTTAAATGAGAAAATATTATAAAGATAAAACGACTAAAATGTTACAAATAAATAAATAAATAAGAGATAAAAGGTCTTAGTGTATTTTTATCTTTTATTTTAATATGTTGTTAGCTGTCAAAAATGGGTCGGACCAATAGCCCACAGACTTGGGCGGGCAAGACTTCAAAAAAGTTGGCCTAAATACAATCGGACTTTTTTGGCCAAAACCCATGTAGCCCTCCCGAGGATTGGGCTGGGCCGGGCTAGCCCGTCGGGCATCGGGCCAGTTCATAATTAGGAAATTTATGTCATTTTTGTAAAAACAATATTAATACATATATGTAAAATTATCACTTAGTTGAAAAATTATTATAAAAAATATAGTTTAATTTGTAAGTTTAATAAAAATGATTATATTTATTTAAAACATTAATAAAAAATAGTTTTATGATTTATTAATGCATATTTAGTGATGATGTACAAATTATTTACACTTGTATACAATTATATCTCAATAAAATTAATAATTATGAAAAACTAATATATTAAAGTCACTTAAACACATATGGAATAAATTGAAGAAGAAAAAATAATTAGTCAGGCAAACTCATTAGCCCACCGGGCCAGGCCAGGTCAGGCTCGCTAAAACATGTATAGTGCAAAGTCCAGTGGGCTAAACCAGACTAGGCCGGGCCAACCCCTTTAACAGTTTGGAACTTCCACAATTAAATTTTGGATTGATTCAAAATATCACCTATACATATTTTATTTATAACATTTTTCAAGTCCTATTATATTCAATATTATATATTGAACTCTTAGCATGAATAATCTTTCTCATAGAAATGATTGGGGGACTTACTTGGATTCTGTGTAGTCGAAAAATGGGAGAGTCGTGTAGTCAGTAAGTTTTAGATCATATGATCTTGACAGAATGATTTAGACGTCGTCTTTAAATTTTATATTAAACAAAAATAAATAAATAAATAAAAATTGTCTCAATATCTTAATCAGACGATTTAAAATTGTGTTTGATTGCATGTAATCCTATTCCGATATTTGGGTAGGCTAATTGACTTATTGGTGAAAAAGGCTTGCAATTTGGTATGAATGTTAAAATTCTCACATTGATTGAAGCATGACATAAAAATCTATTTATATGTGAGAGTAATTTTCATCTTACAAGTTAGTTGATAACACTACTTTATATCTAATATTTAGTATCATTTTAATTAAATAAATTATAATTGAGAGATGTGTTGAAAATAATATCTAAATATCTTTTGAATTTAAGATTTATATTTTTGTTTAGAAATTTTAAAATTTGTTTGTTATTTAAGATAAATATAATTTAGAATTATATTTTTGTAGTTCTATATATAAAGACCTATATCATGAATAATAAGTAATGACATATATGAATTTTGCATGAATGACATTATAACGAATACACATTTTTTAAAATCCAGCGTTGGATTAAAAATTTATATCATATAGATCATTTATGCAAAATTTTAAAAAAATTTGAAAATCATTTGATATAATATTGAGACTCATCAAAATTAATGATATTTTAAAAAAACTCGTAATCCGTTAATCTTTATGGGTCACAATAACATATCAAATAATTTTTATTTTTATTTTTAAATTTTGCATGAACGATCTATATGTATTAATTTTCAATACAATGGTAACTTTTGAAAAATTTGTATTTGTTGTGGTGAAATCAACGAACTTGTGCACAATCTAGGGGGTGTGGTTGAGCAGTTGGGGTTCATCCTCCGTTAACCAAGGATCGAGGGTTCGTTCCTCGCCTTGGATATGGAGCAACTTTAAATCTCTGAGCCAACTGTCCCACCTTTTGATATGCCTCCAAACTAACGAGAGGAATAATCACTATATTCAACGATGTATATCTTGGTCTCGACAAAAAAAAATTTGTGCATCATACACCATATGTGTGCATTAACATACTCAAATGTCTACCACATACACAACATGTTGTTGGTTATATTATATTTAATTAAATTCTTAATTAAGACTTAAATAGAATTTTGATCCTTGCAAATATGATTCATTTTTATTTTGGTTTTTGAATTTTTTTTATTTATACCCTATATAATTACAAATTTTTTTTAAAAAAAGTCTTTAAAATAGTTTTATAGCTGATTTGGCAAATTTAAGCTGATGTAGGAGAAGCTGAAAATGCATGTGTTGCTGATTTGGCATATTTATTTATTAAAAATTAAAAACAAATAAACTTAATTAATTAAAAACTAATCTACTACAATATTTTAAAACATGTCAAGGCAGCAACACAAGCACTATCAGCATGTATGCCACATTAGTTTAAGTTTGCCAAACCGGTTGAAAATTCATCTTAAAAACTTTTTAAATTTTTTTTGTAATTTTATAGAGATATAAATTAAAACTTTTTTTACAGGGACTAAATTGAAAATGAGTCATATTTACAAGGACCAAAATCATATTTAAACTTATTTTTAATAAATGTAAATTTTGATGAGTAGTCTTATATTAAAATATAGAGTGGGAGATTATTAGACAAGATTATTTATAATAATGGCAATCATCATAAAAAGATAATATAAGCCTTACCAAAAACAAAAAGATAATATAAGCAATTTGCATATATGTATGTAACTAACTAATGCATATCCCCAAGTTATAATATAAGCAACTTCCCTTATCATGACTTGTTTGTCTTCCACATAAATTGACAAAATTCACTTACCTTGAATATAGTGGACGACTATCATCAATTTATCTTTTGTTTTTCTAATATTAATTTATTAATATATGATATACATTTCTTTGTCCAAAATTGGTAGTTTCTTTTCTAACTGAAATAACTAGCTACAAACAACTTGTAGGTTAAGGATCAATGGAATCATTGCACTTATTTTAACTTTGACAACTTTGAGCATATTCTTTTTGCTTATGAAAATAATTTATTTTTTCCTCTCTATAATAGCACCAAATGGTTTCACCAAACAAGAGGAGCAGCCAGCTGTAATAGAAAAAAATAATTTAAGGTCACTTCACAAATTCTGATTTTTTTTTTTAATTATGAACTTCAAATGGGACATCCTTAATTAGTTGAGAGCCATGATTGAACCTCTCTTTAATTATTTTATAAATAATGGTATATTAAATTATACAAAGGGATCTAAGTTAATGATTGAAAGCTAATATTCAAAGTGCATGATATATATAGACAAAGGAGGTTGATGCATGTGATTGTGTGGAGAGAAGACTAAAATGGAAGCATTAAAAAAATATGAGAAAGGTCAGGTGTTATCGTTAATGTTTAAAATTATGAACTAACAATAATTAATATAATTGGAAATTATGAGAATAATAATATAGCCAAATACAATGTATCATTCCTAGTAAAGCTATTTTATATATAAAAATCCTTAATTATAATATTATTTATAAAAATAAAATAAAACTAATACCCCTTGTATAGGTAGAAAGGCCAGCATGTTTGTCTTAGGTTGAACTTTTCATTGGCCAAATACACCTAATGTAAAATTTGTGATAATTATACTTCACAACTTAACTTAATTGTTTGTTTTCTTTTCCTTGTAGATTTTTTAAATAATTCTTCTTCCTTTTCTTGTATTTGCATTGTTGCGTCTTTCATGCATGTGCTTTTTTACTTTTTCCCCAATACAAATATATATGAATATTTTTTTTGAAATCATAACTTATATGACTATTGTCAAAAGAAAGAAAAAACAAAGATATATGCCTAAATAAGAATCTGTATAATTCTCGCGGGTTTAATTCAATTGGTTCAAACATCACATACATTTTATATATAGGAGTTGAAATTCGAATTTCAGACACTTATTTATCTTATGGGTGTAATTTCTAACTATTAGTGTACTCAACAACAAAATATAAAAATTCATAGAATTATAAAAAATTAAGTTCAAGTTTGTAACAATATTATATTCAAACTACAGGATCATAATTAATTACGTTCGTTTCATCATAGAATGAGTTTGAGTACCTTTTATTATCAACTTATATTTGATTTTGCCATATATTCAACTAAGATTACTAAATCAATTTTTTAAGAACCATAAGACTATTAATATTATGATACAAACTAACATATATTCCAACATTTCTTGATCGTATTCTTTTCTTTTCTCTGTTTGAATTGTTCAAAATTCTAATGCTTATTTCTATTAGGATTGCAATTGTAACAATAGTTTGTGAACAATGCCATATACGAGGGAGGTGAAAAACTTCCTTATATAGTATATTGGAGTGGTAAATTAATGCACATTGTTCAATATTCTTTATATAGACGGTAATCAATACACATAAGTTGACTTAATAAGTATCAAATTTCGTCATGAAAAGAGGCATATTTAGAGATTAATTAAAACTTACTAATATTTTTATAAAGACTAAAATAAAATTTGAATATTTATCTAGAGACTAAAAGTTTATTTAACTTGTACCACAATAAATATAATAATAATTTTTTTTATTAATTTTGAGATAGTACAACAATCATTAATTGACTGAGATACAGGAAGGTTGAATCCTAATGAATTAGTGACATCGATCATGACATGGAAGATTCGAGAAAATGCCTTAATACATGTTCTAAGAATAATACATAGTGAAAGAAACTCTAATATGGTTAGGTTAAATATATTTTAGGTCTTTATAAAGTTATAAAATTTTGTTTTTAGTCTTTGTAAAAAAAATGACATGTTTTAATCTCTACAATTTTTCAAAATTTTAAATAATGTTTTTCATAAATGTTTATAATACTATATAAAAAGTTTTTTAACAAAAAATTAAAATATTTTAAAATGAAAATAATTAAATATAAATTTTTTAAATTTTAAAAGTTAAAGATAAAAGTACAGAAATCTCGACCTATAAATCAATTTTTTGAGTTATTTTTTTCAGGAACTTTTTACAATGTTCTAAATATGTTTAAAAAAAATCATTCAAAAATACATATTAATTTAATACTAGGGACTAAAATTACTACATGCATAATTTATAGGGACCAAAAATTGGAAAATAATTTAGAGCGAAAAAAAGTAGAAAGTTCAAATGTTTATAGGGACGCAAAATATATTTAACCGAATATTATTAGAGTAATTTTTTTTAAAACTCAGTATTCGGTTTAAGGACCAACTAATTCGAGGGAACTAATCTCACCGTCTACTTGTAGAGATTTCATTTAAATTCAACAATTTTATTTTATATGAAATAACCTACTGAAATTAGCTAATATCGTGTAACGACCATAATTCAAGGATCCAAGTCAACATCACTACCAATCCAAATGAGTTTATTAGAGCAACTTTTATTTGAGATTTGGGTTAATAAGACCCATCAAGCCACATGTCTTTGGGCCATCCCAATACATAAACATACATTATGTCATGCTGAAGAAATGGTTACATTATATATGACAAAACAAAAGAAAAAAAAAAGAGTAATCTAGAGGATGAAGCCAAATGAAGTTTAATTTGGATCCTCATCATGAATAATCTTGTTATATGATCAAGTGTTTTCATTTTTATTTTGCTAGAAATAAATGATTAAGAATAAATATATAGCTTTGGATACCAAAGAAACACTTAAGCAAGCAAGTTGTTGAGCCACTAATTAATATGTATACTCTTAATCTCATATTATGATATTACTATCAGTCATACCAATCCACGTGGTTAAGCACATTAATAAGTTGCATATGCAATGTTCTTTCTTACTATTGAACATAATTCAGAATTACAGATCGATATTATTCATATATCCAGAAAGTGAAGACTTTCTATAAAAAGAATCCGATGTCATCTATATAGAACACAAGTTGGTTTAATTTCTAAACACATATTAGATTAATAATTAAACATCAATTTAGTCTCTAAAACCTTAAATTGGAGTAAATAATTTATTGTGATATATTATTGTGTATGTACATTAATTTGTATAAATAATTTATTGTTTTTTTCGACAATTTTAGAGGAGATCAGATTCCCTAAATAAATAGGAGTTGACTATAAGTCAGGCAAGGGAGCATCACCCATTCCTTCAATTCAATTTTGTTTGCAATTAAATATTAACATTTCTTAAATTTAACACAACCCTCATTAAAGAAGAGCAGTTGGATCTTATCACTAGGGATGGCGGTTCATAATTTTTGTATATATAGCCCTATTGAAAAACCATTATTTTTGTATACTCTCCCTTATTATTAAGATCCCAAGAACTTATTAATTTTAGCAACAGTTTTGAATATAAAAAATTTGTTGTCAAACACAATTTTTTTTCTGTGTATTATAAAATACGTGTCAAATATATAAAATAATACACAATAATGTTTTATTTAAAATGAATATATATGTTATTTGTGTAAAAAAAACAGATGTTATTGTAAAAAAAAACATATGTTATTAAACATATTAATTTTTTAACCATTTGAGAATACAACAATGTTAAATATTTTAAGAAAATTTTTTACTATCTTTTACAATTTCACTCCACTTAAATAATGAGTCACACGCAGAAGATATTCAATTCAAACAAAAATAATAAATTATTGCTGCCTAAGGAAGTTGAGCTCCATTATTTATTAATGAAGTGTGTATTATAGCCCATTATGAAGTAATAATATATTAGGAAATTAAGAATTTTTTTTGAATATTGAATTGTGTATAAGCGACAATGTAGGTCCAATGTTTACCACGTGGCAGACAGCATCAGTCATCCCTTTCCTCCCACGTAGGTCCCCAACCCTTCAAAGAGACTAAACTCTTATATATTGCCCCACCACATGGGACCATCATCAAAACCCATTTTTCTCCTTCATTTTCTAACTTATAGTACTACTTAATTAATATAATTAACATGTTAATTAATTGAGTTTGATTGTTATGAAACAGTTATACACAATCGCCGGATGTTTAGTAAAAAAAATGGCTAATTAAAGTAAGACTTGATCAAAAAAAATGGTTAATTAAGATAGTCATTAGATATAGTGGTGGTTATGATTTATGAACTCAAGTGAATAATAAATATATCAAATGTTAGTTGATTTAGTGGTAATTGATGCTAGATTTGATAAAAAAATATTATGATCCGATCTTGCAGTTGCACTAGAAAGAGACTTGAAACTACTTGAGATAATACATGATCCACATTAGTTAATTACCTCCCTATATATATACTATTTGGTAAAAATTAGACATTAAAAGTTTAACCCAAAAAAATACCATACCTGGCTTTCTTACCTACCACCACCAGCCATTAATTATCGCCACCCTATAGAGCTGTATAATTTAGTAGAACCACCAGCCGATCCTATGAAAATCATTCAACACCTTCCCTAATTTTCAAAAATGGCCTTCACCTAGCTAGCTATAGTAACAATAATAATTTATCACTTACCAAAACAATTAATTAACTTACATCACTTTATGCATAATAGTAGTAGTAGTAGTATTTGTGAACTCCACATTCATCACACTCACAAAAATAAGCCATAGGCACCACCTACATCACATCCCCCTTTCTCCCTAATATCATTTCTCTTAAAACAAAATATGAGATACAAAACATCAAAATTCAAATAATTAATATTCACATTTATATGCAGAAAACATATGGCTGAGCATCGGTAAGTGTCGAACAATTGGGATCGAAAATTATCAACCGATAAAAACTGCAACCACTTATAATTTGGACTAAATTTTGACCATCTACATCTTCAGTTTGTTCGGTTGTTGGATTGTATGAGTGGCTATAAAACGGGTCGGTCGTTGCGGTTAAGGTTGGAACTTTATTGTTATATTTAAAATTCTATTAATCTAAAAACTCATATTCTTCAAATAATTCAATACGTGGTAAATAAGACAATAAATGATTGAAAAACTAAATGAACAACAAAAAAGTGAGATATATTTACTTTGTTTCAAATATATAAATCTGAAGACAATAATAAATCAAATAAATGAGAAGTAGAAATTAAAATATATCTAATATATATTAGAATATCTTTCACACTCATTCATCAACATATTACAAATTAATAAAATATAATATTTCTCTTATGTATCAAAGATCAATAAAAACAACAAAGCAAAGCAAAACATATAAGAAATTGAGAGTGGGAGGAATGGAGAACAAAAATTAATTTAATTTGCATCTTAATAGTTATTCGATCAGTTTCAGATATCAAGAGATAGAATTTTAAAGACAAACACCCGTCTATATGCAACCGCACATGATCAATTTTTAACAATTATTAACCCGAGATTCGATCTACCCCCAACCTATTGTCGATTATATCGATTTTGAGCCGGATCGCAGATGCGTGATCAACCATATCAAAAAACACGTCGGTTTAAACAAAAAAAAATACTACATCTAGTTGGTCAACCTAACCTCTGCATCTATCTATCTACTGTCTCCATCAATAATAATCCATTTGAGTCAACTTATTGAACCTTCTACCCCACCTTCACTCTCTCCCTCTCCCCTTTATATACCAAAAAAACCAAAACCAAACACCAACGTAGTTCATAACATAACATAAACATTAACACTTTGTCAAAAAAAAAAAACATAAACATTAACACATTTTTTTTTCATTCATTCATTTATCAATCACACAACAATGGAAGAACCAACATTTCTCTTCCCACCACCAGACTCCGACCTCGACCTCAGTTTCACCAGCACAACCACCGACCGGACCTTCACCTCCTCCTCCGCCCGGACCAGCTTAGCCCGCACAAGCAGTCTTGCACTCAGCTTCAACGACCGTCTCTCAACTGCCTCCGCCGTGACAGACACTGTTTCCTCCGCCGTCATCCGCCGTCCTCACCGGAGCTCCGATCCAAACTGGACTGCTATCAAGGCTGCAACTAATCTTTCCTCCGACGGACGTCTTCATTTACGTCATTTGAAGCTTCTTCGCCACCTCGGCTCCGGTGATCTTGGCCGTGTGTTTCTATGTCGCCTCCGTGATTATGACGGTGCAAATTTTGCACTTAAGGTTGTTGATAAAGATCTTCTTACTCCTAAGAAATTCTCTCATGCGGAAACTGAGGCGGAGATTCTTCACGCGCTTGATCATCCTTTTTTACCGACGCTCTATGCGCGTATCGATGTGTCTCATTACACGTGTCTATTAATCGATTATTGCCCCGGCGGTGACCTTCACTCGCTACTTAGGAAACAGCCGGGGAACCGACTTACACTCTCGGCTGCGCGGTTTTTCGCAGCCGAGATCCTTGTTGCGCTCGAGTATCTTCACGCGCTTGGGGTTGTGTATCGTGACTTAAAACCTGAGAATGTGCTTCTTCGCGAAGATGGACATGTCATGCTTTCAGATTTTGACCTTTGCTTTAAAGCTGATGTGGCACCTACTTTCGAGTGTTGCAATAATGACAAACCCCGTGTGGGTCCCACGTGCGGTTGTTTCGGTTATAATAGATCAAGGTCTCACGATTCTAAAGGGCAAGTTATTGCGGAGTTTATTGCAGAACCAACTACGGCGTTTTCACGGTCATGTGTTGGGACCCACGAGTATTTAGCGCCAGAGCTTGTCTCAGGTAACGGGCATGGTAACGGTGTGGATTGGTGGGCTTTTGGAGTTTTTATATTCGAATTGTTATATGGAACAACGCCGTTTAAGGGGTGTAACAAAGAGAGCACATTGCGCAATATAGCATCTAATAAGGACGTTAAATTCCACATGGCGGACATTGAAGAGGCAGGGATGGTACAAGCGAGGGATTTGATAGAGAAATTGTTAATGAAGGATCCTAGGAAGCGACTAGGGTGTGCTAGGGGCGCGACCGATGTTAAACGACACCCATTTTTTGATGGAATTAAGTGGCCTTTGATTAGGACCTATAAGCCACCTGAAGTAAAGGGACTATTGAGGAAGAAAAAATCAGATTCACATTTGAATCATGTGACTAGTAAGAAGAAGAGAGGGTGGTGGAAAAGGCTTGGATGTGTATTGAGAAATAAAGGAGCTAGATTTGATTTACTTTCAAACTATAGTAATAATAATCACTATTGTTATGTTAGTAGTAAGGTTAGGTAAATGCTTTAGTTTTTGTTTTGAATGGTGTTACAGATCGGTACATTCAACATATAGGATAGTCAATACTGTGACCATAATTTTCAATTTTGAGTTTGTAGTTTTTGATGTACCTTACAAATTCACAGTTTGTATATGAATGATGAATTACATTGATACACATTAAAAACTAGGTAATTCATCTCTATTTTTTAATTTCTTGTTAAATTAAAATTGCTTTCATTTTCACTTTCCATTATTCAACTTCTTACCATAATTAGTATCAAATCGACTTCCACATCATAGTACAAAAATGAATTTTCATATTTGAATCACATAACACTTGATTCATATCAATCAGTCTAATAAACCACACTGGAACTTAATTTTTATACTGAATCGAATCAACACCTCCACAAACTAAAAGACCACAAATTTTAAGGCACAATCACAACATATTTCAATATTTGATGGAAAAATCAATTTCCACAAATTTGAAGTAATATTAGAGGAGAAATTGACTACCATTGGTGCAATCGATTGGAGGAGAATCTAGAGGAAGTCAATGAGTACAATTCGACTGACATCTGCTTTTGAGATCAAATACAACGGTTGAATGAGGCATTGTCGAATGCCTTGTGGGAGAAGCTCGAGAGTATTTATACATTGAATTCACTAACTAATCCCCTTAAAGATGAAGTTGTATCAACTCAAAATGGAAATGGTTGGAAAATTTCATGACCATATTAAAAATCTCAACAGTATGCCAAAATTTGAATAAACGCAGATGATAAAACCTCATACGGGAACTAGATTTTATTGTTGTTGTTCTCACTACCAAGACCCTATACAAACAATGTTCGTAAGTTGCTCCATATTATTTTGTAGGCACATTATTTGATATATAGAAGTTAATTATTTTTTTTAGTAGGTACATAGTTAGTTTGTTGATTTTCTACTATACTCTATATATAGAGTCTAAAAAAATACAAGTATAGTACAAATGTCTAAGATGAGATGAGAAGTCATAGCTTAGAAATATACAATTTATATTTCACCAACTTGTGTAAAATCATGAAGATAATCATTGGACATTAAGGACTTACACATGAAGGACACTTGGTTATGTTAAAGCATTGGTTTTGCTTCTTAGAAAATGATATTGTGACTTTCTTGTTGCTTAAGTTACTTATTCACTTAGCTATGAGACATCATTGGCCAATATTCAGATATGTGGAAATGATGGAGTATCCAATGAACTCTCCTTTGAGGACATAGTGAAGCTTCTTGTAATTCACAACTCGAGACCACCATCTGCATAGCATGCACAATCTATGATAAGTCAATATGTTTTAATTTGTACATAAATTTCCTACTATGAACTTCACTAGGTTACTTCAAACTTATACCAATATGCTATGGCCACAATCTATATTTTAATTTGTTTTTTTGGTCAAGTAGTCTAGTGGCTAGGAATTTCACCCTTAAGGTGAATAAGTGGGGTGTCTAAGGTTCGAACCCCGTCCCCTGCATAAATAATATGATGTCCCTGCCAACTGAGCTAATTAAGCTCACAGGGACATGTAATTTTGTTTTTTATGCTATCTTATGTGAAATTTTGGCATAATTATAAGGTCATGTGAGAAGTTTATGTTTCTCATTCTTCACATACACGGTATATAGGCCTCTCTTATCTTTCTGACGAATAAGCAGTCGTTAGATTAATCCAACGATTGAGATTTGATAGGAGGGAACCAAGTCTATAGATAGAATTTTTTTCCCCCTTATATGAATTATCAAAAGTAATATCATTGAACATTCTAACCTTTGGAAGAAGAACTTTTATCTTCATCAAGTGGAGATTCAGATGAAGGAGATGTTGGTGATTGGTTGACATATTCTCTAGCATCAATCAACATTCCAATGACCTCTCTCATTGTAGGCCTATTAAGTGGAGATGAACTGGTGCAAAACAGTGCAATTTTAAGAACAAGAGACATTTCTTCAACAGTTCTTTGTTCACTCAAATTCAATCTCTTATCAAATAATTCAGATGTAG
Source organism: Trifolium dubium (assembly GCA_951804385.1). Lineage (NCBI taxonomy): Eukaryota > Viridiplantae > Streptophyta > Magnoliopsida > Fabales > Fabaceae > Trifolium > Trifolium dubium. The sequence goes on along the minus strand of OX638068.1, from coordinate 12,819,337 downwards.
GTACTGATGCTTGAATTGATCTTCTCACCCAATTCACTAAATCACCACCTTGTTCTAATGGTTGAACTGGTGACTTCCCAGTAACTAGTTCCAACAAAACTACCCCAAAACTATAGATGTCACATTTTTCTGTCACCTTCATGGTGTAAGCATATTCTGAAAATATAGATAAATAAATCAAGCGACAATTAGAAAAGAAGAAAGATTACAATGACTCGATCATAGTTCTAAATTGTGTTTGCAGTCGCAGTTGTGCTTACAGCTACAACCATGGTTTTAAATTGTGGTCACGGTTGCAGTTGCGCTGCAAACCTTTATATTGCAGTAATACGCGGTTGAGGGCCGTAGTTTAAAACCATGGTTACAAGCTTGATATTTTGGACAAATGCATGAAAATGCGCCCTACACGACCACAATTGTGGTTGTAATGCTATTATAGAGACCTCTAAAACCTTTATATTTCGACTACAATTGCAGTTAAAGAGCACAATTTAGATTTATGGACTAAATGAGTGTGAAAAAAAAATGTACTTGGCCCACTACTAAAATCAACTTCCTAAAATGTTGTACTAAAACATCAAAGTGAATGATAATCTTTCTGCTGATACTATCTCTTGATATGGGACTTAATTATGATAATCTTCACAATTAAGATTTATATTGAAATTATCCTTACCTGGGGCAATGTAGCCATATGATCCAGCCACAGCAGACATAGATTTTGAGAATGAAAAATCAATCAGCTTCGCCAATCCAAAGTCTCCAACATGAGCCTGAAAACTTTGATCAAGCAAAATATTGTTCGATTTGATATCACGGTGAATGATTTGAGGTTTACAATCATAATGAAGATAGCATAAGCCTTCTGCTGCTCCTAGAGCTATTCTATATCTAACATTCCAATCAAGTTCAAATGATTTTGAACTTGAACTATGAAGTTTTTCACCAAGGCTTCCATTTTCCATGTATTGATACAACAGAAGATTAGAATCCTCATGAAAACAAAATCCATGCAGCTTCACAATGTTCCTATGCCTTATCTTTCCAAGAGTTGAAATCTCTGCAAGGAAGCTTCGGTCAACGCTTGTTCCTTCTCCTCCGCGTGTATTCAGTTTCTTGACAGCAATAACTTCACCATCATTCATAACAGCTCTGTAGACGGTTCCACAAGCTCCTCTTCCTATAACTTCACTTTCTGAAAAATTTCCAGTAGCTTCCAAGAGATCATTGTAAGTGAAGCCTTCTTTTGGAAAGTAATAGCTATTATCTAGAACATGAGTCTTTGTTTGTTCTTCAATCGGAACAAAAGAATCGCTGCGGCGGCGCCTCATCATAGTCCAACATATAAAAACTATGAAAATAAGAGAAACAAGACCAACTACACCAGAGACAATACTCACTATCTTTTCCCTTGATAAACCATCTTTCATCGGCTTTGCATGATGAGATGAAGCTAACGATGGATGACAATGATTAGTACCTACACGGCACAAACCGTTGTTCCCGGCAAAATTTGTTAAATCCATCTTTCTAAATGTGGTTGTGTCAGGAACAGTTCCTATCAGTTTATTGTTAGATACATTGCATACTAAAAGACTAAGCAAGTCACCAATTGATGAAGGAATTTCACCAACAAGTTGATTATCATTTAAGTAAAGTGATTCTAGCATTTGCAAGCTCCTTAAGCTATCAGGAATTGTACCAGAAAGATTGTTGCGACTCAAGTTTAGTGCTATCTGAAGAGCAGAGAGTCTTCCAAAACGAAAAGGGATGCTTCCTGAAAACCGATTGCCACCGAGCTCCAAATCGGTTAGACGAATAAGATCCCCCAAAGTGCCCGGTATTTCTCCCAAAAGCATATTATCAGAAACTTTTAGTAGCTCCAAATTCACAAGATTTCCTATTGAACTTGGAAGCTTGCCAGTAAACTTGTTCCTGCTGAGATCAAGCCTTTGCAGCTTGACACATTTTCCTAACTCATTCGGAATAATTCCACTGAAACGGTTAGACGAAACATTGAATGTTACAAGCTGAGACAAATTTCCAATCTCAGAAGGTAGATAACCAGAAAAATAGTTATCTGACAAGTGAAGCCTCTCTAGATTCCTAAGTTGACCAATTCCAGGGCTAATCATCCCGGAGAATCTGTTCTGATGAAGCTCGAGTGCGGTAAGATTACTAAGTTCATACAATTCAACAGGTAAACTTCCTGTCAAAAGATTATCCCCCACCATTAACTGGACAAGTGACTTACAAGTTTTCAATCTATAAGGAATTTTTCCAAAGAGTCTGTTTGATCCAAGGCTAAGGAATTGAAGCCTCTGGTATTCACAAAGACGGATCGGTATCATACCGACAAGATTATTTGAAGATATATCAAGAATAGTAAGGTTTCTAAAAGCTCCAAGATGTGGAGGAATCACACCTTCAAGTTGATTATCAAATAGCTGCAAATCTTCCATGAGTTTAAGATTTTGAAACTCCAATGGAATTATGCCTGTTAAGTTGTTCAACGACAAATCTAAATTTCTCAGCAGCCTCAAATTTCCAAGCTCCTTTGGAATATGACCCTGCAAATTGTTTTCAAATAGGTGAAGCAAGGTAAGATTAGAGATTTGACCTAACTCTTTAGGAATGATACCAATCAAATGGTTTTCAGATAGATCAATCTCAATAGCATTAGTACAGTTTCCTAACTCAGGTGGAATTGTTCCATTCAGCTGGTTTGTGTACATGTACAATCTCCTCAACCGCGGCAACCTCCCGAGATCTTTCGGGACATCACCGATTAATGAATTTTGATGCAAAGCAATTAATTCAAGGCTACTAATATTTCCGATCTCAGGAGGAAGCTCACCGGAAAAAGAGTTTTGCCATAGAATCAAATTAGTAAGGTTCTGAAGCTTTTGAAGCTCTTTTGGAATAGAACCTACTAACTGATTCTGTGCCAACCCTAATGTTTCTAAGCTTTCGCACTCACTGATTTCTGAAGGTAATTTTCCCGAGAGACCATTCAAACCAGCCCGAATAACTCTAAGCTGCTTCAACTTACTGATTGATGTAGGAATGCTTCCTGTTAAGTTGTTGCTATAAATCACTAACTCTTCAAGTAATGTTAATTTACCAATCTCTTCTGGTATTTCACCATACATGTAATTTTCACAAAGGTAAAGCTTTCTAAGTGTTTTGATTTTCCAAATAGGTGTCAAAAATGGTCCATGAAGCCTATTTGTACAAAGGTCTAAAACCTCAAGTTTATCACAGTTAACAAAACCTTCATGAATTGGACCGGAAACAAAGTTTTTCGAGACATTCAACTCAACTAACCATGGAAGATTACAGATTATAGGAGACAAATTACCAGACAGATTAAGATGGTAAAGATTAACAGAAGTTACTATCGAATCACTACAATAGACACCAGTCCAATTGCATGGAGTTAAATCAGAAACATTCCAGTTAACAAGATTGTTATTTGAGTCCAAAAGCGAACTTTTGAACTTCAAAAGAGTTGAACCCTCTTCATTGATTGAACTTACAAAGAAGATTCCAAAGCTAAACAATAGAATCATAATCATGTGAAAGTAAAAAAACACATTTTTTAAACTTAACTCCAATGCCATTTTCTCTTAGACAAATCAACAAACACATAAAGGGTTAGCTTAAAAATCAAAACACAACAACCTAAGAGAACAACAACAATAACAACAACATGAAAAACAATTGAGAAATTCAAGACATTCAAGATACCGTGTTGTGAAAGAAAAGAGTTAACTTTGACGATAAACAAAACCAAATTGAGAGAAAATAAAGTGACCCTTTTGGTTAGAAAGAAAAATTAAATAGACCCATGAAAGCAATGAATGAAAAATTAAAGCATGAAAAAGTAGAGATAAACCGTGAAATGATCACACGATAATTGAGTCAACTCTATGTTGTGTTACAACACTTTACAGAACCATAATGTGTGGTTTGGTTTGGTTTGGTTACTATTGTTGTTGTTGTTGTTGTGTTTTTATTTTGATGATTTACACAACCATAATATTTTGTTTGTTCTGGAAATGGAAAATCAGAACCATAATGTGTGGTTTTTGACACATAATGGAGTTGACTAAAATGGTGTGTGTGTGGAATGAAAGAGAATAAGGACGTGTTGATTTGTTAAGGATATGATGAAATTTTTGCGGCATTGTTGGTGAGCTTAGCATTATGGGGAATTAAATTTGAGTAGTCATTGGTGTAATCATTTCCAAGATGAAGATGAATGAAAGTTAGTGCCATAGTGCCTAATCACAGTTCAATTATCTATTCACTTCGGACACAAATATAAGCAAATTTGACTTGTATTTATGTTCGAAGGGAGTACATCTTTTAACACTCCTTTCTTTCTCCACCGCCACTCAAATTCAATTACTTGGTTTGCTTCATTTGCTTGTATGGGTGTATTGGATTTGACATACAAAAAAAAGTTAAATATGGGTGTATTGAATTCGGATAAAATTAATGAAAATCATGATTTAAAAATTAAATTTTGAGCTATTTTTTTGGAAGAATTTTTTATCATGATTTAAACATATTTGCGAAAAAATCATACAAAAATACACGTTGATTTACCAGTAGAGATCAAAATTGGGTGGATGATAATTTTCGAAGAACTAAAAATTTAATAAAAATTAAGTAGGAATTAAACTTTTAGGCTTCGTTTGACCCAACTGTTTTTAAGGGTAAAAGCTGCTTTAAAATTAAAAGTAATAAAAAAAACTTTACAAATAAAGTAAACATTTTTTGGTAATTTTTTTTTTGTATTTACAAGTATAGTTTATTTAAACTTAAATATTTTGATATAGTGTGTACTTTGTACTTATCTTGTTTTTACATAGTGTTTTTTTTTGGTGGAGACAAATCTTTTTTATGGTGTGATAAGCTTTCTTCATTAATATTAAATCATTTTTTTTAATAAGAGCTTCATAAAATATGTGTTTGAACCTACTTAATGACTTAAGGAGAAGTGAAGCTAAAATAAAGTCGGGCCAAATAGACAATTAAAAGGTCACTATTTTGTATAGACTAAAAACATAATTAACCTTAAAAAAACACTCCTTCTGTTTTGAAATAGTTGATTTTGTTGATTAATTACGCACTTTAAAAAAACGTGTAAGTAAGAGAAAGAGAATAACATTTTTAAATTATCCTTCCTTTTTTTATTGTTATAAAATTATTCTTTTTTATATATGTAATTTTTTGGCTGCATTAATTGTCTAAGATCAAGTTGTATAAAGTTGCATGAGAAATATAAACATTTATAAGGGTAAATTATCAAAAATATTGTAAGTTCTTCTATAAAGGGTAAAATGGGAAGAAATAGTCTGAAATTTTAGCTTAACTGACAGAAAATGACAAAATTAATAGACCATACACTGATGATTAGGATTCAATCCTCGGTCCTCCATTTTGTGTGTGTGAGGTTTATGATGATTTTGTCAATTCCTCGGTCCTCCATATATGAAAAAACAAATTAATATTGTTATGTTGGAAATGTAAAAAGTTAATTATTTTGGGACAAAATATTTTGGCAAATATATCAATTATTTTGGGACAGAGGGAGTAGCAAAATACTCCATCAATCTTACAAACTTTTTTTTTTTTTACTTTTTTATATTTTTTAAGAAAAATATTAAAATGAGTTTGTTTACTAATACAGTATATCCTTATTAATTAATGTTTTTTTTTTTTTGAAGCAGCAAAGATGATTTATTATTAAAATATAGCTAGATTAGCACAAGATGTGCTGAATCTAGATGCCAAAGTTACAAGAATACATAAAAGAAACAAAGACGAACACAGTTATAGAGTAGATTACAATCCAGACCACCCTAAACATGTTAAAGGGTTAGAGAGCCATAAACCAAACTCAGGGGTGGTAGGATGAAATTTTGCCTTTAGCCACCACCAAGTCTGTACTTTGATCTGATCGAGCACCTGAACCTCTTTAAAAACCTTATTCTGAAAGAGTCCGTCATTTCGAGCTTTCCAAATCCACCAAGTCGTGGCTAACCATAAAACCTGAAAAAAATTCTTCGGCTTTACCGACTGAGGCTGAAGACCAAGAAACTGCAACGCATGTGGAACCACTTCAAACGGCATGACACCCTGAATTCCTATCCAAAGCAACAGACCACTCCAAACCAGCTGTGATTTAGCGCACCCAAAAAATAGATGGGATAGAGATTCCACAGAAGAACAACCAAGACTGCATAGATGAGCACCCTGAGATATAATTCCACGGCTAAGCAAATTATCTCTAGTCGGAAGACGATTATGAAATAGACGCCATGCGAAAACGGAAACTTTGAGAGGGACCAATTTATGCCAAGGAAACGTAGCAGACATATCAGGAATTGCCACTGGCTGGTCCGGTCGAGTCAGAGTCAAATATGCCTCCTTCACAGTATAAACCTCGGATGAAACATCATTCCAACGCCACCTGTCAAGAATAAGAGACTGCAACATAACATGATTGAAAAGATCACAACAACTTTTCAACAGATCCTCCTCCCAAACAAAAAGAGGCCGCCGCCAAGACCAACCCCCACCACTCACCTCCCATCCCTTCTGACACATTTCTCCCACTATTACATGAGTATCCAGACTAAGACCAGATAACCTCGGATACAATGCATGCAGCACTCGACCCTCCCCCAGCCAAGGATCATGCCAAAAAGATGTGGATTCCCCATCCCATACCGACCGAGATAAAAAGCTATCAAACTAACCAGCTACCCCATTGAAAGTACCCCGACGAACGGCCACTATATCCTTCCACCAATTAGAAGCCTGACGACCCCCATCTTTTATCTCCGCCCTAACAACCCCATACCTATGCCTCAGAACCTGACGCCATAACCCTCCCTCCTCTGTTTTAACCCGCCAACACCATTTACCAAGTAAAGCTAAATTAAACTCCCTCACCTTTTTAACCCCCAATCCCCCCTGTTTTCTGTCACAACACACTTTATCCCAGTGAACCCAATGCACCTTACGCGCCTCTGCTGTCCCACCCCACAGAAAAGATTTAAAAAGAGATTCAATTAGAGAGATAATACCTGAGGGAGCCTTGAAAAAAGAAAGGAAATATACCGGAATCGATGACAAGGCAGCTTTGAGTAACACCAGACGACCACCCATCGAAAGATTGCGACTTTTCCACAAGGACAAACGGGATTTGATTTTCTCAACAACGGGATTCCAAAAAGATATTCTCCTCGAATTGCCTCCTATAGGCAGCCTCAAGTACACAAATGGTATGGTTCCAACCCGACAATTTAAGATACTGGCTGCATCTCCCAACCACGACTCCGCCACATTAACCCCAATCAGCATGCTTTTATGAAAGTTAACTTTGAGACCCGACAGTAATTCAAAAAGCAACAAAATCGCTTTAATAGCACGGATATTAGCCCAAGTCTTGCTGCCAATCATTAATGTGTCATCTGCAAACTGCAAGTGAGTCACAATAAGAGGATCTGCCGACCCAATCGGATAACCAGAAAATAGCCCAACAGAATGCGAGTCTGACATCATAACACTCAGCCCTTCTGCTGCAATCAGAAAAAGAAATGGCGATAAAGGGTCCCCTTGACGTAATCCTCTCTCGAAACGAAACTCAACTGTAGGACTACCAACACTGAACCTGAAGCTGTACGAACACATTCTGAAATCCATCGGCACCACTGAACAGGAAAATTCATTTTTGCCATGACTAAAAACAGATACCCCCATTCCACTGAATCAAACGCCTTTTCAAAATCCACCTTAAACATGATCAACTCGTGCTTGGACTTTTTTTGCATCATCAACTAGTTCATTTGCAATTAAAATACCATCCAAAATCTGACGCCCCTTGATAAAAGCAGACTGATAATCTGAAATCACACACCCTATCACGTGGCTCAATCTGGTAGCTAATACTTTAGCCAATACTTTGTAGAGACAGCCCACAAGAGAGATAGGACGGTAATCTGCAACTCGTGTAGGCGACTCAACCTTAGGAATAAGAACAATGAACGTGCAATTAATGCCTTTAACCAACCTGCTATGCTTATGAAATTCTTGAAAGAACCGAATCATATCACCTTTCAAATCAACCCAAAATTCCTTTAAAAAACCAAAATGAATTCCATCTGGTCCCGGACTCTTGAAGCTGGCACAGTCCCAAACCGCATGTTTAATTTCCTCTTCGGAGAAGTGAGCTAATAGTAAATCTGCTTCGGCCTCACCTAACATTTTAAAATTGAGACCACCAATTGTAGGTCTATTACATGGAACAGATGTAAAGTGAGAAGAAAAATGATTGTAGACTGCCTCCCGAATCGGCTGGACCCCTTCAACCGGTGTGCCGTTAACATGAAGAAAGACAATCAACTTTCTCTTACGCTGATGAGTTGCCAATGTATGAAAATTGAGAATTCGCATCCCCCTCACGAAGCCATCGGGACTTGGATTGTTGCCAGGCTATACTACATTCCGACCGTGCCATAGAAAACAGAGATTGTGATAAAATGCGTCTAGTCAGAACTTCTTCGTCATTCAAATCAGTTTCAGCAGCTTTCAAATCTAACACACTCAACTTGCCTTGTACTTTTGAAATTCGACTGGGAAGATTACGGGCATGTTTGACATGCCACTCTTTAAGAGCACCTTTCACAAATTTCAACTTCTCCTTCAAAACATAACCCCCCCACCCACTGACATTACAAGAATTCAGATTTTCCTGAACAAATACCTTATTAATTAATGTTAGTTATTCAAATAATTTGGTAAGTTGAAATACAATAAATAAAGATAGTATGTATTCAAAAGAAAGTAATAAATATTGTTTTGATTTTTTAAAGAGACAAATAATAATGTGAGATAAAATATAAATTCAAAAGGACATATTGAATGGCAAAGTGAGTATAAGCTTAATTGAATTATATTAATCATTATGAGTTTTATGTGTCCGTGATGATTGTTTTGTGTTTGCTAAAACAATGGGAGTTCACCTATGTGTAGTGTGGATATAGGAGAAGCACTAAGACTTTACCCTGCTCTCAATTGGGTAAAGAGTTACATCTAGAACAAGTAGACTTCGTACTTGATTTGAAAGGAGTTGTTGACTATTTTCATAAAGTTGAGAATGACTTCACAGAGTTTATTGATGTTATAGAAGAATGTCATAGTGTATGTTGAGCTTTATAACAGACAAGTGAATGAGGTCGCTCATGCACTTACAAGAGTAGTTACATCGAAAGTTAACTCCTGTGTAACCTTATCAAAAATAAAACTCCAATGTAATTATTGATGTACTTATATATCTTTAAGTTAAAATAAAAAGTTAATCAAGATCGGAATGTATCAGCTTGCCAGTTAAACCTGCAATAAAATATTAACTTTTTAATTTACATGCCTCATAAAGAAGTCACTTATTAAAAAAGACACCCCTAAATCATCAATTAGCATGACTAATAATGAAAGAATCACAACATTTTGTTATCATATTTGCTAACATATATGTCTATGCAAATATTTCTTTTACGAAATATATGGTTGGTGGACATGATCCAATTTTTAGGTTTTTTTACTCATATATTTCTATTTCAATCCAAAATTATCAATCTAACCTACTTTAACCACCCCATACGGCGAAATACTCTTTTATTTGTAGAAGGTGGGCCCCGCCTTTGAGCCACTCAAAGTGGCGAAATGGCCCTTTCCTTCTTTTTTTTTTCTTTTCATTTTTGCTGTTTTATTTATTACTCTCTCTAGTCTTAAATATAAGAGAATTTTTACTTTTTAAGTTCATGAAATAATTGATATATTTTGTTCATATTATAGACCAAATACATCAATCATTACATAAATTTAAAAAGTAAAAATTCTCTTATATTTAAGACTAGAGATAGTACTATATTGGCAAGATTGTTTGCTGTTTTATTTTTTTAGTTACCAATCAACGTTTTATATTGCCTGATTATATATGCGAATCAAGTGTTAAACCAAATCAACCTTACTTTATATTATTAGGGTTCGTTTAGTGTGCCAGATAGAGTGGAGACAAGACATGATAAGAAAATGGTTAAGAATATGATAGGATAGTGACATAATAAATATTATTTTGTCATGTGTTTGGTGTACACATGATATAAAAAAAAGATGGTATTATTTTTTCCTATCACATGTTTGATGCACACTTCATATTAACATGATAAGATATGTGTTATATTTAAATAACCAAATTATCCTTAAAGAATAAATATATTATTTTAAAAAAAAGCATATATTTAATTGACTTTTTTTATTGATTAATTGATATTAATTAAAAAACACTAGTAATTAACTAATTTCATATAATTGTAGAGAGATGATGATGAATTATGAGTGGGATAATTATGCTATCAGGTTGGTAACCTAGTTTAAAATAAGGATTAAATTAACATAGAGTCAATCGGATAAGATTAAAATAAATTTAATTTATCTTATCATATTGGTGCACCAAACGGGCCCTTACTCTAATTTAAGTAGAATAAAATAATTTTATCATATCCTGTTTCTCTATCCTACGCACCAAGCGGGCCCTTACTCTTAAATTTAGAGCTATCTAAACAGACTGTCTGGATCGGCGGCGGGCTTCATCAAGCCGAATTAAAAATCCAGAATGAAATATGGATCTTAGAAAATATTGTCTGAGTCTGACCCTACACATCTAGCAGGTTTTTAGGTAAGTCCGGTCTGGTGTAGTTTTTTTTTTTTTTGAAATAATAAAATTAATTTTATTGAAAAAAAAATTACTATTTCAAATTGATTTTATAATAAATTTTAGACATCACATATATATCATAACAAACATGTTTTAAGCATAACCCAAGGGGTGTGGTTGAGCGGTTGGGGCTCATCCTCCCTTAACCAATGGTCGAGGGTTCGATCCTCACCTTGGTTATGGAGCAGCTTTAAATCCTTAGGCCAGCTATCCCACCCATCGAGGTGCCTTCAATCTAGCGAGTGAATAGTTACTGCGTTCGGCGGTGGATACCCCAGTCTCGACAAAAAAAAAACGAGTGAATAGTTACTGCGTTCGGCGGTGGATACCCCGGTCTCGACAAAAAAAAAACATGTTTTAAGCCTAAAAAAAGGCTAGGACCCTTAGCTAATAATACAAGTTCTAAAACGAGCTGGACTAAAACGTCGGGATGAAAATTCCGGTATACTCCTTCCGTCCCATTATATAAGCCCCTCTGACCAAAATCACGCTTATTAAGAAATATTAGGAGTGTAATTAAAGTGTGTATTTTATGTATAAAGATTACTAAATTGCCCTTTTTTGAATGCCACGTAAGTAGATTTTTTTTAAAAAAAATCTTCAAGAAGCTCTAATTGAATGCCACGTAAGCAGATTTTTTTTTTATATTTTTTTTAGATATGTTTTTTAGCATAATTTAGTTGCATAATTTTTATTTTTGTTGTTATCCATAATTTTTATTTTAATTGCTTAAGATTTTTTTTATTTTAATTTCTTTTTTGTTGTTATACTTAGGGGTATATTTGGAAAACAATCTTAAATTTGTATAGAAATTTGAAAAGGTGCTCATATAATGGGACTAAACTTTTGTTAAAAGGGTGCTTATATAATGGGACGGAGGGAGTATATTTTAAGACTCAAGTTCTACATTTTAGCAGACTTGACAGGTCGGCCCATACAAATTAGACGGCTTACTCATAATGCTCATAAAGCATCCTCAAAACAATTCAAATTTCTAAAATAAAATAAAAATATTATATTAAATTAAATTCCAGAAAAAAGAGAATAATTAAAACCATTTGATGAAGCTATACATGAAAAGTTAAGATTTTTAATAGTTGATTGAAGATAATATGCACATAATAACAGAAGCGAAGGAATTGTAACAAAGTTATAAATATCAATTTAATTGTAAATTAGCAAAAACAAAAAAAATTAAGAATAGAGCATTTCGCCACCTTAAGTCTCAAAGGCGGGTCCTGCATTCTACCAATCAAAGAGCATTTCGCCACATGAGGTGGCTAAATAATGCAAAATTCAAAAGTAGGGTAGATACATAATTATTTTTTAAAGTGGGACATATTGAGTATTTTAGAGTTGAAATAGGATATACAGATAAAAAAATCCCAATCTTTAAGCAAGAATTCTCTAGTTATCTTTAGCATATGCATTGCAATGTGATGAGTGTTATAGGTGTTCCCATAATAAGTAATTTTACCACATGAATCTAGTTTGAGTAGCTTATAATCTTCTTAAATTCAACGTTCGAACACAATGATGCACACCAAGAGAACTGGAATTTTCGCATTTAGATAGTTTGACTTGACCAATTACTTACACTCTCATAAAACCAAAGTTGGAAGGTCCTCTCATGAATCCGAACAAAACCTCCATAGCCTGTGGCAGAGTTAGATCGAAATATTCAGGTGAGGCGTAAATATTTTTATAATATATAAGTTAAATGTGCAAAATATATTATATACAAAAGAAAATTAAATTTTAATAAACACATGCTTGATTAAAAAGAAATTAAGCTACATAACTTAAAATAATATGTTACGTTTTGAGCGCGACTTGAAAATATTTTGTAAAGAATATAATTTGTCTATTTAACTTATAAATTTATAAATTATATTTAAACAAAATAATAAAACATCATTGAGACAACGTAAATAGGCTGGTGTACACACATACAAAAACAACAACCAAATAGTTATAAATTATATAAACTATTAACTAAAAGAGCATAATTTATTGTTGGTTAAGTGAAATGTTTGATTATTTTATAGTAAATAAGGTTAAAATTCAATATGTTGAATTATTATAAAAAAGTGAAATGTTTGCTTCAAAAAAAATTATAAGAAAAAAGAAGACAAAACTTAGTGCATTTCTTTAGGTTTTTTTTGTATGTTTCTTAGCTAAATGATCATAATTTAGTTAAGAAGGACAAAAACTGAAAAAGTATAAATTAAATGAGCATAATTTATTGTTAGTTAAAAAGCAAAACTTGATTACTTGAAATGTTGTATTTTGTATTTTCTTATAATAAGCTTCATAGCAAGATGTAAAAATAATTTTCACCGGATATTATTGATCATGAGAAAATGGATAGAAAGCAAATAAAATGTATTTGGCATTTAATTTTAAGAGGATAAGTAAAAATAAATCATGAAAATGATAAGTTTTATAAAAAAAATCTTGGAAATAAGAAAAGTTGGTATTTCTTGCATATAATTTGGGACAAAATACATTAATTTTTTTTCCTTATAAATTGGGACGAAGAGAGTATGTTTTATTAAAAAAAAGAAAACGTAGATGGATTTTTTTAGGTATTTTTCGTATGTCTCTTAATATAACATATGATTTCTTTAAATTCATCATTTTCTTAAAGTTTGTTATAACCACAAAAATTAAAGTTAAAAATCATACGAAAAGTACTTAAAATTGATTTTTTTTTGTTAAGAACCATACGAAAAGAATTTAAAGAAATGCACTAAATGTTGTACGAAAAAATTCAATATATTGAAGAAAAAAGATGTATTAACAAGGAATCAATTACTCACGATCTATAGAAGCAAAATTAAAGAACAACCACTAATTGAAAAATTATTAGATGATATACATTGCAACGTTTAATATATATACAAATAAATCAATATCAACAAACATATATATATATATATATATATATATATATAGACACACATACCATCATTTAAGGAAAAAAAATTTGGGGCAGGCTGGACCCTATCGCAACTTCACCTCTGTCCATAGCCTATTTTTCCCGGGAATTAGTTTGAGCACTACAATCGACATTAAACAGTATGATAGCTTCATTGCCTCATTTACAGCACTCTTTACAAATCATCCTAGATTGAAAGGAGATGTCTCCAAAAACATTTTTCGAAATATGTAGTTGTGCCCGGTGATGAAGCTAGGCAATATAGGCTTCATCCTCGGGCCTCCAAATTTTAAGGGCTTCATAAAAAAAATAGTTCTATTATTATAGGTTTAATTATATTTGATTCAAAGAATGTAGTAATAAATATCTAATAAAAAAAATGTTGTTTCGCGTTTCATGTTTAAGTAGTTAAATATATTTTGATGATATTGATTAGAATATGATCTTTTTTTTATTATGTTAGTTACAGAGATAAATGACTAATTTTGAAGTTGTTGATGTTATTTTTTTTTTTTTAACAATTTGTTGATGTTATTTATAATTTAAATAAATGATGTTTTCTTAAAAAAAAATAGTATAGTATATATTTTTTTTGGTACAATTTTTTTTATTAAGGGTCTATTTTAATTATTTGCTTCGGACCTCCAAAATGTTAGAACCGGCACTGGCGAAGATTTATTTGTAGTACAATATTTTCTAGATGAATTCCTTCAAAGATATGTTTGTGGCGTAAAATCCAATATTCTACATGATTATCAACATAACTACACTACCAATATTAGCCATCGAATTCACCAACCATAGCAAAAAGTTGTCCAAACTGTTGTAAAAATACTGGAACAATATCAGGTTAATTACCACATCACTTCCAAATATTAGTTTCACGACGAGGACATATAAAACGTCAGTGCACTATAGTCTCTTCCTAATTACAAAATGGGCAGACAACCGGTGTATTAATCTATAGAGCAATATAGCTTGAGGAGAGATTCTAGATAATTACTACCTCGGTCTTATAATAGGTGTTTTTTTTGAATATTTTTTATATCTCAAATTATTTTTCTCTTTAGAATAACATAACGTCATTTATTACTCTTTTTCAATAAACTATCCTTATTTATTACTACCTACTCTCTCCGTCCCAAAATATAAGCAAATTTGACTTTTTAGGTACATTTGACTATTGATGTATTTGGTCCATAATATGAGCTAGATACATCAATAGTAAAATATATCTAAAAAGTCAAATTTGCTTACATTTTGGGACGGAGGTAGTATTTATTATCAATTCAATAAATTACTACACTTAATATCATATTAATAAAAAGATTTTGATAAACAAATTCATTTTATTATTAACAAAACTAATATTTTTTTTAAAAAAAATGTGAATTTTTTTAAAATAATACCTATTGTGAGACGAAGGATAAACAATATATAAAAAATTTCCACGTTGTTATTGTCATTATGGTCTTGACTGTTGTAGTTGAAAATGGCATAGTCAATATGGCATCATCATCACTAATTGTACCAAAAATAGATGTCCCCCCACTTATGCCCATCTCTCGTAAAGAAGGAAAAATGCAAATTCCTCATTGGGTGTTTCATATTGTTTTCTCAAAGCTCTTCCACTTTTGAGATATCTAAGTTGACTACAATTCATTTATATTTTAGTTTAGCTTCTTTACTTTTTCATACTAGAACACCAAGTTATAAAAAGAGGTTGAAGAATTTAATAGTAAAAACCGAAAAATTTAAATCGCTTATAAATAATATGATTTCACAGTTCAATTTGTAAACTAGCTACGAGACATCTAAAGAGTTTTAAGTTAGTTGAAAAGACTAGAATAAGAGTCAAAACATATATTAAAACTCAAATAACAGAGGTCCTTACAATCAACAAAAAATTTACATTAACATTGAAAGTTGAACTTGCACACTTACAAAATACTCCCTCCGTCCAATATAAGAGAAAATTAGTCGACCAATGTATTTAATCCAAATTTTAATCAACTACATCAACTGTTTTTGACTATTCTTTTTTATATTTTGGCACGAATGGAGTATCAATCAACTTGAGTCCTCACCATCTTTCTTGACTATTAAATAAACTAATATTATCAGCACCAATCTCTATAAATATAACTTAGTTGATAAAATAAAGGGTTAATAGAATTATACCCCTGTAAAATACGTGATTTTTGCAATACCCCCTGCAATTTTTTTTTGAGAATCACTCCTTATAATGTTTGATTTTTTGCAATACCCCCGACCTAAATCAACCATAATATTTTGCGGCGGTTTTAAACCCCCGCTAAAAATTATTTTTTGCGGCGGTTTTTATTTGCGGAGGTTTAAAACCCCCGCTGAAATTATATATTGCGGCAGTTTTTTGCGGGGTTCTATTTTGTGGGGGTTATATTATGGTTGATTGAGTCTAAGGGGTATTGCGAAAAATCAAACATTACAGGAGGTTATTGTCAACAAAAAATTTACAAGGGTATTACAAAAATTCAAGTATTTTATAGGGAGTATAACCCTATTAAACCTAAAATATATTATATTTTATATGCAAGTGAAATTTGATTATAATCAAATTTTTTTTGACAAAAACAAATTGATAAATCAATTTATTAAACCATTTAACAAAAATAATTCTCTTAACCAAATTTAGTTCCCACAACTAAGACAACCAAAAGTTTTGAAGAGATGAGCTTCATGGGCCTAAAGTTGAGCCCACTAGGATATCCCCAGCTAATTGTTTCTAAATCAAGGATGCCTGACTTATTTATATATGGGAATGGATGCCTTCAATCACTTTTCCAATAATTTTGCCAATAATTTTCCCATTAATTATAAAATTATTAATTTTGTTGGCCATCGGTGTTACTAAATAGTCATGGGACAACTCCCAGGGAGTTCATGAATGAGATTTTTTTGTAATCTGCATGATCAAACTTTCTTAACCTTTTAAATGAAAATTGCTCTTTAGGCTCATTAATTTGCTCTCACACCCCTTAAATTGACAAAAATACACTTCGCATTCTAAAATATGAAATGAATTTTGGTTCGTATTATACAAAATGAACTAATTATAACATATAAAACGCATGCACCGTGAAAAAACCAAGTGCTTTTTTTTTAGGCTATGTAGATTGGCTTCGTATTATATAATACGAACTGAGATACGGTTACGTATTTTAAAATACGAAGTATGTGCAGTTCATATTTTAAAATATGAACACGCTCAATTTGGTTTTGCAAAATGCGAATAGTCCTGTTATATGACAGTTAGCAGACTAACAACTTCATTCTCCACTCCAACACTCAACCTCACACCATATATACAAAAGATTTGTGAGTTTTAGCGATTTTTACGTGTTCAAGCTTGGATTCAACATTTCTTCATTCATTTGGATGACCTTGCACTTATTTTGAGTCATAGAACATGTATTGTGTGCTTTAACCATTTATTTTTTTATTTTTTTTTGAAGAAATATGCATACCCATATTTTGTTTTTGTTGTTGTTGTTGTTGTTTAATTTATATGATTATGGTGTATTTGTTCGCACAACTTATCAAGTTAGGCAAAAATGGCATTAACTGATATTGCAGAAAAAAATTTACACTAACAAGTGTTCGTATTATTAAATACGAAGAATATGGCATTCGTATTGTAAAAAACGAAACCGTACTCGAAATCGTCCCGTATAAAATGAATGGTTATTTCGTTTTTAAAAAACGAATGCATTGTCCAAATCGTATTTTAAAATATGAACCACTGGGATCACAGACGCTTTTAGTTTTTTTTCACAAACTTCCCACGGATTAGCCTGTGCAATCATGTACAATTTCTTAATAAAACTAAATTCGCATTTTAAAATACGAACTTAGGCGTGTTCGTATGTTAAGATACAAACCAAAAATAATTTTGCATTTTAAAATACGATGCATACTTAAGCTAAATTTTAAGAATATTTTGGGGTTATTGAGGGGTGTAAGAGCAATTTGAGGGGTCTAAAGAGTAATTTTCCTTTCAAATTTAGTAAGACCACACTATATTGTTATGGTTGGTCCAAGGCCTCGTGATTAGAGATTTGATCAATTAATATAGTATGTGGACTAGGTGCTTTATTTAGATACTTGCTTCTAGATTAGTCTTAAATCATAATACTAATAGTATGTGGATCTTGTGAATTCTTGTGTTCGTTCCGTCATATATATTTTGTTTTGATTTTAATACTCCCTCAATCTCTAATTATAATTATTAAGTGTATTTATTACATTTTTCTTATACATACTCTTAATTATAACACTAATTTGTATTGGAATAAAAAAAACTCAAATTAAATACACATACAAAAAAATGACGATTTAGTAAAATTTACACACAATTTTTAGACACAATAATTACACTATTAATTTTTCTTTATCTGTGAAATTAGTCAATGGGACTTATAATAAGGGACAGAGGGCGTAGATGTAAAATTGATCCATCGAATTAGTCGATCTTTAAATTAGATACCAAATTTCCGAAAAAACTATTACTTTTTTCAAGGAATAGCATAAATATCGTCTTCTTTGATTCTCTCTTCTCTTAGAGGTAACCTCGTGGCGTGGATCAAACTTTTGCTTAGGAGATGGCTAGAAGTATACCCAGGTCAAAGGGTGCAGACATCCGAATTCAAACCACTAAAACCCCTAACACAGTAAGGTATCGAGTTTGAATTGGATGAAGATGTTGGGCTTAAAAATTTTCTGTATTGTCGATTGAGATAGGAGTTAGAGATGACTCATAAACATTGTTATTATATATGCTCTAATCGATAATAACACTATTGATATAAATAATATCTATTTACTATACTAAAAGAAGATCATGCTTACTATTCCCAACCCTAAAACCCTACTATCTTATGTCATGGATGATGCAAGAATGATGTAAGGTACTCATGTTGACCAATCAAATTTAGGCGAGTGTCATTTTAGGGTCCATTTGGCTTCCATCTCAACACTAATTCTTGTTTGGTCAATATTTATGCAACCATATTCTTACTTGGCCAATATTTTGTATCCATCTCAATACATGTATGTGGCCTACATGATAAGTTTAGACAGATTCACGCCACCACCTTGCATTATTCCTTTTAAGATTTAATCATTACACGTTATTGAGTTGCATGTAATTTTATTGAATCATTATTTCCCCCAAGCAAAATGTGACAACAAATCAATTCTTTTCTCATCTTCTTCCACACTAATCAACCAAGAGTACTCTATCATCTTCTCTTAACTCAACTCCATCCTCTCTCACCACTTCCATCCGTTCTTCCTTCCGACCACAAATAACCACCACCATACAACAAGCATTCCATCAAAAAAAAAAAATAGATCAGAGGAAAGGAAAAAGAATTAAGGAACAGAGAAAATGGTTTCCAATCACAATCACCTTCGTCCGCCGTCTGCTCTTGCCGCACCTCTCTTTCCCTCTCGCGCGACCTCCTTCTCCGCACAATCATAATTAATTGAATTATGTTTCTTTTTAACTCTGTTTACAATATTAATTATTTTTTGTGTTTTTTATACTATTTATAATTTAAATATAGGATTTCTTTTAAAAAAATCACTTTTAATTAACTAAAGTCTATTTTTAATATATAATCGAATTGAGCCTCCAAATAATCGGGGTCGGCCATGCACATTGTACTTCATTTCGTGTACTCTAGGCCTCATGTACTGAGTCTTGTTGCTACTGTTGGTCTACCATTGTGCCAAGAGCTGCAACATCGTGTTCGTTGTTTGTTTTGCTACAGTAATGCTGGAAACTATTTCTTCTTGGTTGGAATCTTAATTATATAATTTAAGGGTAAGAAAGTATATATTCAAGGGTGGGCTTATGATTTGGCATGTGGTCTTATATGTCTTATGGAGCTCCATGAATGAGAAGAGATTTCATTCGGCAATATTGGAAGTTGATCAGACCCGGTTCTGGGGGCAGGTAATGAGTGCCATGGCCATAGACTTATGAATTTAGGGGCTCAGTACATACATATAATACTCATATACTATTAAGTAAAACATATACTAGTATTCTTTTAGGGGGCTCGATAGTATATTTTTATACTAAATCTTTTGTTTTAATTCTGTTTTTTTTCTTCCACCAATCACACTTCACACACGTTAATATTTCCAATTTATAAATTATACCCATTATTTTTGTTGGGTTTTTGTATGTTAGCTACATTTTGCAAAACAACTATTAGCCATATGCTAAGACAAATGCTGTAGCATGTGGAACATCATTGTGTGATCTGTTTGTTGCGCGCCAACTCGCGCTATATTTATGTGCAAGATCTTCTGAAGATTCTATGAAGTTTTATGTTTGACCTAGCGTGCTGATCAAGACGCACATGTTTAATGAGTTGTAAAAGGCTGTCTTGCCTTGGTGTATTTCCATAATTAAATATTGATATATTTTTCGAAACAATATTCTTGCTCATGAAGAATTGTTAGCTGGACCTGACAACGTCCAAGCTATGTGTTGAAGCCCAAACCCGTGCTAGCTCAGTACTATATATGTATGAAGACAAACCCTAGTTTTGGGTGTGGAAAACCGTGTGTGTACTAAAGCGTGTGTTAAGGTTTTAGGTTTTCTTGTTAGTTGTGAGTCTTGCTTGTATCATTTGATTCAAGTCAAGTACTCTGTGTTTGAGTTGTAAGTGTGTACTGCTCCTAAACTGTGAAGTACGGAGTTAGTTGTGTCTTTAGAGTGTGACTCTTGAAACAAAAAGTACAAGTGATAACAGTGCCGTCTGTACTATTAGTAGGAATTGAGATGGGGTCTCATATCTAGGAGTTCCTAGGTAGAGAAGCACAGGATAGGTTCTAGGTGCATAACCAAGTAGTGAGACTACGTTGGTGTATTTCACTAGAACTATTATAGTGGGTTCATTCCTGGATTGGTATCCCCCAAACTAGGGCAGTTGCGCCGAACTGGGTTAACAAACTCATTGTGTTCTTTACTATTCTATCACACTTATTTTACTTTGCTACGCTGCGTTATATTGTTGTTGTGTGACAAATGCTCGAACACTAGCGCTAACATTGTGCACAACATTTGTCTGTCTGGTTGCCAGAATTTCAATTTTTATTAGAAAATTTTCACTTTTTGAGTAGTAATAGTATTTGCCGTCAGGATTCTCATCCAACATAGTTCAATTCAATATTGCTCCAACTATCAATCTCTAATTTCAATATTACTCCAATTCAATTGAATTACTTATCAGGTTATTTTCTTTTTTGTTGAATCACTCTAAATTTGCAATTCATTTGAATCTTGATTCTTTATTTCTTATCATGAAATTTCAAATTATTTTTTATTTATATTTTGTAAATTGTTAACATTAGCAGATTATTTTATGCACTCAATTTCAACTATTTGAATCTTATATTGGAGAAATATAGTCTTCAATTTGAAGTCAATGATTACTTCACATGTGATATTGTTCTCTACTAGAGTATTTTTTAGTTTTTATCCGGTATTCAATTTATTTGAAGATGTTGCCTAAAAAACACTTATTTGGTTGTGAAAAACGAAAGAAAAGAAAACAAACTCAAGAGCTAATGAAATCACATTTTGTGTCAATCTAGTGTGTGTCTTTTAATTTATGCATTTGGTTCTTTGGTTGATTAAAAAAAATATATTATATATTATGGCATATTATATTAAATAAAATATACATATTAATTTTTTTACGATTGGCTTAAGACCCACAAAATATCATAAAGGGGACTTAAGTTGATGCAACGTTTGAAAAGATTAAATTGGTTTCTTGGAAGTTGTTGCTATCAAAAAGTTAACTCTCCATGTTTACTATATGAATTGGGAGTCAATCATTATCATTTTGTTTGCTTAAATAGATAGTTAGTTGCTTAGGTGGAGTATATTGATACAAAATTTGCATGTTTTGTTTGGTTTTTCCTTTTTTGTGTGTGAATAGAGTACTACTTGTATTTATCTCATTCTGTCAGAAAAACCTATACTTATCCTACTATAGTGAGTCTAATACCTCTTATATTTTATCCTTCTATTAGTTACAGGGCCGGACTTGGCCTGTTCAAGCTGTGCTACAGATTTAGGCCTCTAAATTTCGGGGACATCTATATTTTTTTTCAAATCCATCATTCTAATATTGTAATAAATACTAAATTCGCGAAACTAATGACATGAAAAAAGAATTGGCGTAGTGGTAGCTTACTGAGCCGTGCACTGCATGGAGGAAATATGACACCTTTTTAGTGAATTGGCGTAGTGGCACCTTTTTTTCTTCTTTTTTTACTTTTAAAATAATAGTAACTACTAAATAAGTCATTTTTTAGTGATATTAATTTTTTTTTACAAATTTTTAATGATATTAACTTGAAGATATATTTTGTTATTATGAATTAGAATATGACAATTTTTTATATTATTGATGTTATTTATATTTTAAATAAAAAATACACTTTTAAAGGGCCTTTTTATAATTCGTCTGGGGCCTCTAAATATCCAGGGCCGACACTGATTAGTTATACTATTAACTTTGCCGTTCAAAAAAATAAAAGTTTAGCACATATGTACATCTTTTATTTCTTTTATGAAATACATATGTGCAAGTATAACTTCATTGATGCATCTTTATATTGATAAAATACATCTTTATATTGTTAATAATTGCTTCATTGATGCATTATTTTTATATCTTTTATTTTTCAGCGTTAATAATCATTAATTATTATTTCTATTGTAGTAATTTTCCGTTGTCTATCATGAAAGGTTAAAAGAGAAATATAAAATATATTGAAGTTTAATAAAAAAAAAGAAGAAGAATGAACTTTGATGATCATCAAGAGTTTAATTTTAGATCTTTACCCAAGTTATATTTTAACAATAATATTTTTGAGTGGAATAAAGACATAAACACGACTCATTGATGCTCCTTAAAGACATTTAACAATAATTTATATTTTATGTATTGAATTTCTTTTTCAACTTATAATTACTAAAAAACATTTAATTGATGTTGACGAAGAATGCATTTTTTTCTTATAAAGTTATCAAATAATTTTATATTTATTACATACAAAAGAAGACAAGCATGGCTCGAATAATTCCAATTTTATTTTATGCTTTGACCATCTTTATTTCTATTTTCTTTGTTGTAACTAATTGCGGTAGGTCAATTTCTTTTACACCGTTTTGAAATTTCTAATTTTTCTTATGCACAATATTCATCACCCTTTACATAATTTTTTTATTCTTATTTTACACTGCAGATCAAATTCCATGCAATAATCATACCAAAATAAAAAAAATTCCATGCAACAATAGCCATGACTGTCCAAGATCTATGTGTTTTCCTTTTCAAACTCCGAGGTGCCATAGCGATAGTGGTTTTTGTGAATGCATTGAATAAGTGTAACAATTAAGTTGAAAAATAATTTTATATCCAATAAGTGTAACAATGAAGGTAAAAAATAATTTTATTTGTACGTCACAATATTAATACTATACTATATGTAATAAATGGATTTTTTTTTTGACAAAAAATGGAGTTTTTTTTTGTTTGTCTATTTGTGGAATTATATGATATATTTTAATAAATGAAGTTTTTTTGTTTGTCACAACTTACTCCAAACAATGATCCAAAGAATATGGTTGAGCGGTTGTGGTTCATCCTCTCTTAACCAATGGTCAAGAGTTCGATCCTCTTTTTGAGTTGGGTCAGCTATCCCATTCTTTGAAGTGCCTCCAATCTAGCGAGGGGAATAGTCATTGCGTTTAGCGGTAGACACCCTAGTCTAGATAAAAACAAATTACTCCAAACAAAAAAAAGTACTTCAAAATAAAAAAGTTCGTACAAACATAAACAGGGCAATAATAAGAAAAAAAAATCCACATTATAAGTTAAAAATAGAAACTACAACCCAATAATAGTACTTTGATCCTAATATGTAAGTATATTGATCAAAATCTGAAAATTAAACAGAAAGCAGAACTTTAAAAGAAAAATTCTCTCTAACCCCCCACACTTCTTTTTAACCCCCCTAAAATCCTAAAATATCCTTGACTTTAACCCCCCTAAAATCCCTAAATTCGGGACGCATCTCACGAAGTGCACTTCGGGAGATACGTCCTGAATTTGATTACACCCGCAAGTTTTTAAGTTCAGTATCGATACTGAAAAGTTCAGCATCGATACTGAAATGATTTCTGGAGAGTTTTGGGGGGTTACAGGTACAATTTTTAAGTTCAGTATCGATACAGAAAAGTTCAGCATCCATACTGAAATGATTTCTGGGGATCAGTATCGATGCTGAAAAGTTCAGCATCCATACAGAAATGATTTTTGGGGATCAGTATCGATGCTGAAAAGTTCAGCATCCATACTGAAATAATTTCTGGGTGAGTTTTTGGGATGCAGGCCAAGTTTTTAAGTTCAGTATCGATACTGAAAAGTTCAGTATCGATACTGAAATGCTTTATGGGGATCAGTATCGATGCTGAAAAGTTCAGCATCCATACTGAAAATGATTTCTGAGTGAGTTTTTGGGATGCAGGCCAAGTTTTTAAGTTCAGTATCGATACTGAAAAGTTCAGTATCGATGCTGAAATGATTTCTGGGTGAAAATAACTCATTTCGAGACGTAGATCCCGAAATGCATTTCAGGATCTACGGGATCTACGTCTCGAATTTTGTTGATTATCCCCTAAGGGCAAAAAAGGTAGTTAGGGGGGGAAAAGAGAGTTGTGGGGGGGGCTAAAGAGAAATTTTCACTTTAAAAAGTACGGGAGATTGTTGTATTAAAAGTTAAAACTATGTTACAAATTTGATTTATCACAACTCATATTCGGAATATTGCTGTCACGAGTAATCTGGCTGTCTGATCAACATTAGACAATCTAAATTTAAAATAATTTATATAATAATTAATTAGTTTTAAATTTGGATTGTCCGAATATCTCCTGAGTGCATGACTTCAAGTAATCTAGATCCATCACAACCTATAATATAACATCCTACCAATTGAGTTAAGTTCACGGGATATACATAATTAAATTTTACTCCTTTTGTCCCAAAACTATTGTCCTTTTAGCATTTTAATTTTGTCCCAAAACTATTGTCCTTTTCGCAAACCAATGTAAAGTTAATGTTAGTTTATCAATTGTACCCTTACAAAAGTTAAAACATTAATTAAATATATTTTTTCTTTTTTAATAAAGTAAGGATAAAATAGACTTAACTTATCAATCTTTGTTGTTTCTTAATCCACGTGCATAACTCTAAAAGGACAATAGTTTTGGGACGGAGGGGGTAATAAGTACTATTTTTTTTTGACTCATTGAATGTATTAAATATAAACATTAATTAGAATTAAATTATATTTGAATGTATTAATTTTTTTTTTGACTCATTGAATGTATTAAATATGATTTATTATAAAAAATAAATAGCGAATCCTATAAATATATCACTAATACTCTAGCTACTTCACAGTCACTTGACAACTTAATTCATTTAGGATTTGGTGATTTTTTAACAATCATGACAAATGAGTTGCTTTTGTTGGATATATGGGCTAGTATGTTTGGGATGAGAGTTAGGATAGCATTAGCTGAAAAAGGTGTTAGCTATGAATACAAAGAAGAAAATTTCAATGATAAGAGTTCTTTGCTTCTTGAAATGAATCCAATTTACAAGAAAGTTCCGGTTCTTATTCATAATGGAAAACCTATTTGTGAATCTGCAATTATTGTGCAATATATAGATGAAGTTTGGAATGATAAAACTCCACTCTTGCCCTGTGAACCTTATGAGAGAGCTCAAGCAAGATTTTGGGTTGATTATATTGATAAAAATGTAAGAAGTTTTTTTTATTTGTTTTTATTTTATTTTCATCTAAATTTTGGTGGGATAACCTTTATTTATCAAAAATTAAAATAAAATCATGTTCATGTGTTTTTTATTTACAATTATCCATTCTTTTTTGATACAATCTCAATCATTATTCATAATTGAATTTTCCTCTAAGTATCGAACATTATTTATATTAATGTATGCTTTGAATATAAACACATCATTATTGATCTTGAACGTAGGTGTATGAAACTTGGAAGAAAATGTGGCTTTCAAAAGGGGAAAAACACGGTGAAGCGAAGAAGGAGTTGATCTCTATCTTTAAGACACTAGAGGAGACATTGGGTGACAAACCTTTTTATGGTGGCTCCAATTTTGGGTTTCTTGATATTGGATTGATCCCTTTTTATAGTTGGTTTTATACTTTCGAAACATATGGAAACTTCAAATTCGAAATAGAGTGTCCTAAACTCGTAGCTTGGGCCAAGAGATCAATCGAGAAAGAGAGTGTTTCAAAATCACTTCCTGATGAGAAGAAGGTGTATGATTTTGTTGTGAACGCGAAGAAAGCACTTGGTTCGGATTAGAGAATGAGTTGGTGAATCAAATTTATAATGTTTGCTATTTAAAATGTGATTTCGTAATAAGGTCTTGTGTTTGGTAAACTTTGATTACATTACTATGGTTTGCTAAAAAGGTCTTGTGTTCTTTGTAATTAGGGTTAGGATTGCATTAGCTGAAAAGGGTGTTCAATATGAATACAAAGAACAAAATCTCATAAATAAGAGTCCTTTACTTATTCAAATGAATTCAATTCATAAGAAAATTCCAATTCTTATTCCTAATGAAAAAGCCATTTGTGAATCTGCAATTATTGTTCAATATATTGATGAGGTTTGGAATGTTAAAGATCCAATTATGCCCTCTCATCCTTACGAGTAGGGATGGAAAAAAAAGCCCAAACTCGAGGGCCCCACCCGAATTTGAACCCGAGTCAACGGATAAAATCCGAGTTGATTGGGTTCGGGTTCGGGTGACACCCGATATGTCTGATTCAGGTTCGGATAGTGTCAAACTCACACTCATTATATATTAAATTATATAATTATCCCTCTTATATTAGTATGTTGTAGACTATTTTAATGTTGTAGACTATTTTTCATCCCTATTTTAATGTTGAAAACAATGTTAACATGCTGTAAGCCGTAATTTCGTTGAATATGCCGTATTTTTTTTTTCTTTTGTTATTGTGAGTTCGGGTTCAGGTGATATTTTAGTTCCTGTTTGTCATTTGGATTTGGGTTCAGGTTCGGTGGCCATTTCGGGTTCGGGTTTGAGTATTGTAAATCCCGAGCCCGACCCGTTGCCATCCCTACTTACGATAGAGCTCAAGCTAGATTTTGGGGTGATTATATTTACAAAAAGGTTGTTGAATATGTTGTTGGAGTTTGATTGAAGTCCCACATTGCTTAGGTTCCTGGATTGTTGGGTTTATAAATATGTGAGGGCAACCTCACTCTATGAGCTACTTTTGGGTTGAGATTCAAACATATTTAACATGATATCAGAGCCGGATTAAGAATTACAACTTGGGCGTTTGATCAAGTCCACGCAAGGCGTGAAGGTGGGTGTTGAATGTGTGTTGACTAGCTTTTGGGGTTGAGATCGAAACATATTTAACATGGTATCAGAGTCGGGTTAAGGTGGGTGAGGGTGGATGTTGAATATGTTGTGTTATTGGAGTTTGTTTGATGTCTCACATTGCTTAAGTTCCCGTGTATAAATATGTGAGGACAACCCCACTCTATGAACTTATTTTTAGGGTTGAGATCCAAACATATTTAACAAATGTAGCTTTTTTGTTTGTTTCTCTATTATATTCATCCTTCATTTTTGTGGGTATTGTTCAAAATTTGGAGTTTTATGATTGAAATTGAATTGGTTCCTCTGTTTTTATAGCTTGTGAAATTGAATTTTACCTTTGTTATCATATTTACTTTTAGTATAGCAAAGAGAGTCTAAGATAGATATATCTTTGACTTTTGGTGATATATTTGCATTTGGGATGTTGTTTTGATTTTTTGTTACCATAAGTTGTCCAAGATAAAAATAACCTTGGACTTGTATGAAAAAAGTTTAACTTTATTTTATCTTTTGTTATGAAAGTACTCCCCCGTCCTATTATATAAACACTTTTACTACAAAAATTTAGTCCCAAAATAAAAATCTCTTTACAATTTATTAGGTACATTTATTACTTTTTTGCTTACACATACCCTTAATTATTACTACTAAGCTGCATTGGAATACAAAAATTGTAAAGGAGCTTATATTTTTAGACTAGACTTTTGTAGTAAAAGTGCTTATATAATAGGACGGAAGGAGTAGTAATTTGTGCAAAATTATTTATGCCGCAAAGATACGCACGGCTCATATGAGTTAAGACCATATGTTAATGAGTTCAATAACAATAGTTAATCTTAATCTTTTTATATAAGGAAAAAAACATTATTGTCATTTTTTTTTGAAGAAGTTAAACTAACCCACATAAATTGTCACTGGAGAGAATCGAACCTGAAACCTCGAGGAGGAGCATACTCCCAGGTCCCAAGCCAATACCACCAAGCCAACCCAAGCGGGTTAAAAACATTATTGTCATTGATCTTGAATTTAGGGGTATGATACTTGGAAGAAAATTTGGCTTTCAAAAGGGGAAGAACATAGAGAAGGGAAGAAATAATTGATCACTATCTTTAAGACATTAGAAGAAACATTGGGTGACAAGCCTTTTTATGGTGGTGGTAATTTTGGGGATTTCTTGATGTCGGTTTGATTCCTTTTTACGGTTGGTTTTATACGTATGAAACATATGGTAACTTCAAAATGGAAGTAGAGTGTCCTAAACTTGTGGCATGGGCCAAGAGATGCATGGAGAAAGAGAGTTTGTCAAAAACTCTTCCTAATCAAAAGAAGTTATATGATTAATTGATTATATTGTGAGTGTGACGAAAGCATTTGGTAGATCGGTCTATTTTATAGGGGTAAAATAATTTTGACCTATTTTAAAGGGAGTAAAAAGTAATTAACCTTAATTTTTAATAGTAAGTGTAACCTAAAATAAGTTGTAATATTCGGGTCTTTTCTTTGTTAAAAAGAAAATATACGGGTCTTTTCTAACAAGAATATTTTTCCATGGTGTTTATGGCCTTGTGTACATTGTTCTTTCATTTGATATACTTTTAACTAGGGGTGGCAAAACGGGCCGAGCCTGCCGGGTCGACCCATTTAACCTGCCATTTTTGGCGAGCTGGGCTAAGGTTTTCGGACCGCCACTCTAAGTTGGCCCGTCCCGTTTAGCCCGCTCAAAAAACGGGCCGAGGCGGGGCGGGGGCGGGCATGCCCGCGGGCATTTTACTCTTTTTCACAATTTTTTTTCTATTGAGGAGTCTACTCTAAATACTCAAACCACTATTTTTTTTTTTTAATTTATAAAAATATATACAGTACGTTGATCTCATATTTTATTTTGGTGTTTTAATTGCACAGTAAATATATGCACCTTAAGTGGTTATTAGTTTTTGGTGTTGTACTTAAGTTGTTTTGTTTATTTTGAAGATTATGACATTGACATTTTCATATTATGCGATGTTAAAAAGTATTTTTTTGTCGCATCCTTGATATAACTAATGATTTATAATTTTGTACTAAATAAAATTGTAAAAAAAATTAGAAATAATTTTGAACTCGCACCCCTAAGTATGTCCGCCCCGCCCCACCCCGTTTATAGGCGGGCTTAAACGGAGCGGGCCTAAACGGGGCGGGCCGCCCGTTTTGCCACCCCTACTTTTAACTATTCTTAAAGTATGAATTCATACAACATTGGCTTACACACCTATAGCATGATTCAAACACCTTAAACTTGCTTAGAGATATAAAAAAAATGTTAAATTGTGCTTCAAGCTAAGTGTGAAACATCCATTGATAAGAAAAGTAGAAACATCAATAGCACATCTAAATGCTATTTTTGTTATGCTATTAATATTATTCATAAACATGATTTTAATTTTCATGATATCAAAGATAACAATATAATCACATGATACCAATGGTACAATTGTGACTGCGATCGCAACTGCAATTTAAAATCTTATTGAGACAATGAATACCCTAAAATATTTCCTCTAATTTTCACGATGCGCAAGTCTATTCTCTTCTAAAAACCGTATCACCTTGTCCTCTTGAGGAATAGACCTAGATACACTCTCTTTTTTAAGACATCTTTCGGCCCAAGAAGTGATATTAGGATATTCTTCATCATGGATGAATTTTCCACCAAAAGTATAACTATAAAACATGCAAAACAATGGAACAAGTGCAACATCCACAAAGCCAAAGTTGTCTCCACCAAAATAAGGTTTGTTTCCTAGTTGTTCTTCCAACACTTTAACACCCTCAAGAAATTCCTTTTTAGCAGCTTCTTTATGCTCTCCTTCAGCTTTTGTGTACTTAAACCCAATCTCATATATCTATCTCATTCATAGTAGTAAGTTAGTACAAAATTCCCCTTTTCCAACATTGGTTTATATAAAATTAGAGTTGAATATATTTTTAATACTTTTAAACAAATTAGAGATCCTACTTAATTTTATTTTTAAAAAAACTATAAAAAAATAGAATGTTTTTGGTCTCTTTAGTCCTTTAAAAACAAAATAGGAAATATAATTGATCAAAATTTATGTAAACATTAAACTTAAAAATTTGTTAGGTATTAAAATATAATGTATTTAGTTCATATATAGCTGCTAGGACCGGCCATGGACCCAAGCCAGCTGTGTTGGAGCTTGGGGCTTCTAAAAAAAAATAGGGCCTCAAATTTTTTTTAGGTACTTATATGTTTAGATCTAATCTATATTTGGCCCAAAACAAAGTAAATATCTAACAAACAAAAGGAGTTGTTTAAATACTAGGAGGGAGGCTTTTTTAAGTAGATAAAATGTATTTTTATGATATTGATTAAAAAATGACATTTTGTTTATGTTAATTATATAGATAAATGACTAATTTTAAAGTTATAGATGCTATTTATAATTTAAATAGATGATGTTCTTTTCAAAAAAGTATTATATCTTTTTTGGTACAATTTTTTTTATTAAAGCACTAAAAACAAACAATTATTCATTCACACAATTAGAAATATTAGTGGTCGTTGGATCGAGATTGGATAGATAACGTTTTAATACATGTTTTGATTTTTTAAAACTAAAATCCTCAAATCTCAATCCAACAACCACCAATGTCTCTAAGCACATAAATGTAGAATTTTTCAGACTCCGGGCAAATTCAAATTCTTAGAAGAAGTACCTTAGTGTCAATGTAGTTAGCCCAAAATTTGGCTTGAGCTCTTTGGTAAGGATCAGAAGGAAACAAAGGAGAATGATCATTCCAAACCTCATCAATATATTCAACAATATTAAGCGATTCACAAATGGATTTACCATTATGGATTAGAACTGGAATTTTCTTGTGAACTGGATTCATTTGTAAGAGTAAAAGACTCTTGTTACTTAAATCCTCTTCTCTATTTTCATACTTAATACCTTTTTCCTCTAGTGCAATTAGAACCCTCATGCCAAAAGGACTTGGCCAAAAATTCAACAAAATCACCTCATTTGCCATTGTTGAGATAGATGAATACAACAAGAGAAAATTGGCTTAGGTGTTTTGGTTTTGGTGTTCAATTTGTACGTATAAATGGTTGAGATTTGAGAAGCATGTAAGATGAAGTAATTAACAATTCATGGAAAACAAAGAGATGGATCTTGGACGGATATTTTTATGCATGCATATTGTTTCCTATGAAACAATGTTAAAGAAACCTATGACAGAAACAAAAACTGATGCCTTTCATATTGTGTAGTACACAAATATATATAAGAGGTCCATGAGTACATCTCCTAAGATTCAGCTATACAAATTAATATTCCTAAGACATTTCCTAAATTAACGATTGACAGCTAGTATATGATTATTCATATCATACAACAATATCACATATTACTGTAATGACAATATCACACATTGATTGCATCCTAAAATAGTGATTATGTAATAATCACACATTGATATTGTCATTATCTCATTACCCCCCCTCAAGTTGGAGCATGTAGATTACATATGCCCAACTTGCTTAGCAAGCAAGTGAATTGAGTTGAACCAACAGCCTTTGTAAAGATATCCGCCAATTGTGCTTTAGTAGGAACATAAGCTGGTGCAATATTCCCAGCAAGATATTCATCACGAATGTAATGGCAGTCCACTTCAATATGTTTGGTTCGCTCATGGAAGACCGGATTCTTGATAATATGAAGAGCTGCTTGACTGTCACAATGAAGTTTCATAGGTTGAGGATGTGAAATACCAAGAGTTGAAATAAGACCTTTTAACCATTTTAGTTCTCCTGTTAAAGCTGCCATGGAACGATACTCAGCTTCGGCTGAAGAACGAGAAACCGTTTGTTGTTTCTTTGTCTTCCAGGAAATTGGGGATGATCCAAGGAAAATAAACCATCCGGTAAGAGATCTGCGAGTTAAAGGACAACCGGCCCAATCAGAATCGCACCAACCAGACAGTTGCAAGTCACATTCCCTTCTTAATAAAACACCTTGTCCTGGATTCCCTTTCAAGTATCGAACGACTCTTAGAGCGGCTTCCCAATGATCCACTTTAGGTGCTTGCATAAACTGAGAAAGGACATGTACACAATATGAAAGCTCGGGTCTAGTAAAACATAGGTAAATGAGGCGGCCGACTAATCGCCTATACTGCTCCGGGTGAGGAAAAGGCACATTTTCAGCAAGTGCCAACCGATGGTTTTGTTCAATTGGCACATTTGATGGCTTAGCTCCCATAAGACCAGTTTCAGCTATAATATCTAAAGCATATTTGCGTTGACAAAGAAATATACCAGCTACAGATCGCGCCACTTCAACGCCTAAGAAATATTTAAGGATCCCCAAGTCTTTCATGTGAAAACAATTGTGTAAATAGCCTTTAAAATCAGTGATAGCATCATGATTATCACCTGTAATGATGAGATCGTCAACATACACTAACACCACAATATGGACCCCTGGTTTTTGCAAGACAAAAAGTGAATAATCAGAGCGAGATTGTATAAATCCATAGTGTTTTAATGCAGCTGAAAGCTTTGCAAACCAACACCGAGGCGCTTGTTTAAGCCCATACAAGGACTTATTAAGTTTACATACTGTGTCAGATTGCTGAGGAAGAAAACCAGGGGGGTGCTTCATGTACACAGTTTCTTCAAGGTCTCCGTGTAAAAATGCATTGTGCACGTCCATTTGATGTAACTCCCAATCTCGTGTGGCTGCTACGGCTAACACCGTACGAACCGTAACCATTTTCACCACAGGTGCAAAAGTCTCGGTGTAATCAATCCCTTCCTTTTGATGGTTTCCAAGAATTACTAATCGTGCCTTGAATCGTTCTACACTTCCATCAGATTTATGCTTTATTTTGTACACCCACTTACAACCAAGTGCTTTCTTTCCGGGTGGTAATTTTGTTACTGTCCAAGTTCCATTGGTCTCAAGTGCATGTATTTCACTTTGCATAGCATCTCTCCACCGACTATCTTTAATTGCATCAGCATATGTGATAGGCTCTTTTTCCTGTGAGACAGATGCTAGAAAAACACGATGTGCAACAGAAAATCGGTCATAATTCACATAATTAGTTATAGGATATGGTGTACCTGAGGTTGCTTTTGGAGAGGGCGAACAGCTGGATGGGCTCAATCTTCTTGCAGTATTCGTCACATAGGGTGGTAGCAAGCGAATAGATGGTTGTTTTATTCTGTGTCCTCTACCCAACAATTGCTCGGTTACTTCTATTGTATCTTCTTTGTCCATATCTTGTAGAGTAACATTTTGTTCATTAACCTCCTCATTATATGACTTGGTGGATGATGTAGATGTGAGTGTTGTTTCTTGGTTGTGTATATCATGTGTAGTCACCGCATCAAACCCCATATTTGACTCACCTCCCCCATTATCCACTACCACATCATTGCTTCCCTGTGAATGATTTGTTTCTTCTACATCATCAATAAATTCTTCATTATTCCCACTACTATGGGGATCTCTTTTCAAAGTGGTAGCTACATCAAAAGGAAATTTAGTTTCAATGAATTCAACATCTCGAGACACAAAAATATCTTCAGTTTCTAAATCAAATAACTTCCACCCTTTCTTTCCATATGGATACCCAATAAACACACACTTTCTACTCCTACTTGCAAATTTATCACCATTTCTTCTTTGATTATGACCATAACATAAGGATCCAAATACTCTCAAATGTTCATACTCAGGTTGTTGTCCATGAAGCATCTCATATGGAGTTTTCCCATTCAAAACAGTGGAAGGAGTCCGATTAATTAGATATCCCGCAGTTAGAATACATTCTCCCCAAAACTTAATAGGTAGATTACCCTGAAACCGTAGTGCTCGTGCTACATTCAAAATGTGTCTATGTTTTCGTTCCACTCTCCCATTTTGTTGGGGTGTTCCGGTGCAAGATGTTTGGAAAATTATACCATGGTCAAGAAAATATTTTCTCATACATGTGAATTCCGTCCCATTATCACTTCTGAATATTTTTACTTGTTTATTAAATTGCCTCTCAACTAAAACAAAAAAATTGTGAAGCATTGTCGACACTTCGCGTTTATCAGTCAACAAATACACCCACACAGCGCGTGAATAATCATCAACTATTGTCAAAAAATATAAAGCACCACAAGTAGAAGGAGTTCGATATGCTCCCCATAAATCACAATGAATTAATTCAAATGCAGTACTAGCTTTATTTTGACTCAAAGGAAATTTTTCTCTAGTTTGTTTGGCTCTGAAACAAACTTCACATGCTTTATCCACTACATTATTATCCTTGTTTCTACTAACTTTAGGAATTAACTGGGTAATTTTCAATGAAGGATGTCCCAACCGTTTGTGCCAAAGATCCACCGGATGAAGTCCATCAGTCTTGCAAGCTCTCTCTCTTCGAATTCCTCTGAAGAAATAAAGCCCATCTTTCCGTTCACCCGCTCCAATCAGCGTCCTCAAAGTACGGTCCTGCACAACACATAATTTATTAGTGAACTGAATAACACATTTGAATTCATCCATCATCTGTGAAACAGATATTAAGTTGCAGTTCAACTCTGGCACATAGAGAACATTAGTAAGTTTTAACCCTCCTTCCAGCACTACACTTCCTTCTTTACTTGCAGCTGTATGTTCTCCATTAGGAAGACCGACTGGAAAACTTCGAATATCTCGTAGTTCTCGCATGTGTCTCAAGTTTCCAGTCATGTGGTTAGAGCAACCTGTATCAATTATCCATGTATCAAACTCACCTGTCATCTTGTCATTAGAGTTTGTTTTATGAGCATTGAGTAATCCTATCAGAGTTTGCAATTGTTCTGTTGTGATTCCAGCTAAGCCTGAACAATCTCCTTGTGAAATTCCAGTTTCTGCAGTTGTTCCTTCTGTGTGTACAACATTTGCACGCACAATGCCTCCTCTTCCTCGTCCCGTTCCGGTTCGCTGCATTGGCTTGTTTCGTCCGCCATTTTTCCCTTCATTTTTTGGTCTGTCTCCCTACCAATCGGGATAGCCAATGAGCTGAAAACAACCTCTAATGTCATGTCCTGTTTGATGACAATGAGTACAAGATCCTGATTTGTCTTTTTCATCCCATTTTCCCTTGATTCCTCGCCCATTTGTTTGAACAGCTAAGCTCATCACTTCTCTTCTTTCTTCTGTTGCTCTAGTCATCATTCTCACCCTTTCTTCTTGAATCATTGTTGAGTATACTCTATTGAGATTCGGCAGCGGATCTGTGGCAAGAAGATTGGATCGAACAGTTCCGTAATTTGCATCATCCAATCCCATGAGGAATTGATGAACTCTTTCTTCCTCTCTTCGTTTTTCTAACTTCGAGGATATATCACACTTGCATCCACGACAAGTGCATGCTGGGATTTGATCGTAATTGGCCAACTCATCCCACAACACTTTCAGTTTTCCATAGTATGCTACCATCGACATACCGTCTTGTTTGCACCTTGCTAGATCTGATTTCAGCTGTTGTATTCTAGGGCCATTCACAATGGAGAATCTTTCTTTGATATCCATCCACAAATCTTTTGCATTTTCTGCATAAGACATAGTGGAGCGCAATTTTTCTTCAACTGTATTTAGAATCCATGATACCACCATAGATTGCACAGTCCACCAATCTTCCATTTCAGGTGAGCCTTCCTCTGGTGTTTCAATGGTGCCTTCTACAAAGCCCCATTTTCTGCGAGCACGCAGTGACCTCCTCACGGCATGCGACCATTCATCATAGTTTTCGTCGCCTCGAAGTCGCACTTGAGTTATCAAGTTTCCTGGATTATCATTGGAATTCAAATCATATGGTGATGGAGTTTTCTTCACCGACTTGTCGATCGTCTTCTTAGGAGACTCTTTTGTCTCCTTAGAATTTTTTGTTTCGTGATCAGATTCATGATCAGACATTGTCACAGAATTTTAATGGAACCTTTTGTGCTCTGGTACCATAAAGAAACCTATGACAGAAACAAAAACTGATGCCTTTCATATTGTGTAGTACACAAATATATATAAGAGGTCCATGAGTACATCTCCTAAGATTCAGCTATACAAATTAATATTCCTAAGACATTTCCTAAATTAACGATTGACAGCTAGTATATGATTATTCATATCATACAACAATATCACATATTACTGTAATGACAATATCACACATTGATTGCATCCTAAAATAGTGATTATGTAATAATCACACATTGACATTGTCATTATCTCATTAAATGTGCTTGTCATTTTGTGTTGAGTGTATAGTTCTAAATTGCAGTTCAAAGATGATTCTATTTAGATTAGTGCAGTAGAAATTGCCATATTTGTTTATGGCACTATAATCTATAAAGTAAAAGAAAAAACAATTGAGTTTTTTGAAGCTATTAATTTGATAGGATTACTTAAAAGTTAAAACTAATCCTATTATAAGTATCATTTGAACATATCTTAAAGAAACATGTTGAAATATCTAAATCTAAATATAAAAACGTTGCATTTAATAATACGATAATTCTCAAAATTGTAATTCATTATATTCTGTCCATTTAATAAACAATAAAAATAAAATTTTGCTTCAAAAATTTTTTGAAACTGTCACATTTAAAATAAAAAAAAGAAAAGAAGAAACTTTGTAATGTCCTCAAAAGAGGTTTCTCTTGACGTGCCGACTCGGGAATCTCCTCCTTTTGGTGGGTTTGGAGACACCGAAACGGTTTGTGTATGAACAACGATATTTGGTCTTTGTATCTACTCAATAATAATATGCATAATACGGTAAAAAAAATTATAACTTGCATCCCAAATATGAAGATACTCCGATTGAAAGGTACGGATTTTGCGAGTAACCCCCAACATCATCTTCAACGTCACGGGAGCTACCTTCTGACACCTATTAGAGCGAGTTTCGGGAGAATCATTAGGAACCTTATTAGGTTGTTATTTTTCAGATTTAATTTCTTGATTCATCCAAGTAACTAACTTGGACATTGTGTTAGTTGAGTTATATCATATATGTCATATCAAGGGTTACTTTCGGCCAACAACATGAATATTGATGAGATAATGTGCTAATTTGCTTCTCTTCATTGTATCAATCTCCGAATTTTTTGGTTAATTAGTTGGATTTGGCACAATTTCAGATAGGAATCTAGAATTTCATGTGTCCCTTCTGAAAGGCACTCTTGAGTCTTGATCTTCTTACGATGAGTGATGCATCTGGAACCTTCTTTATATAAGAGAGTAGTTCATTAGCCTCTTTTAACTCTTTATTTTCTCGTGTTGTATCTTTGTTATGTATTAGCATTTGTAACAAAAATAACTATTTTATTCTCTTTGATAAAAAAAACTCTATTTATGTAACCCAAAAAAAAATCTCTATTTTATTCTCCTCTCAGTTTCTCTGCATTTCGCTCACTCCAAAATATTCAAATTGATCTTTACTTGTATTTTATTCAGGTCATGGAACACGATGCACATTTACTAAATAATCTAGGGTGTGTTTGTTTCAGCTTTTTTCTCAAAAAAATCTACTTTTTTTTATAAAAAAAATCATTTTTTCTATTTTACTTGTGTTTGTTTCAGATTTTATAAAAATCATTTTTTAAAAAAAATCATTTTTCTCTTCAAAATGAAAAGCTATTTTGAATAGCTTTTTTCAAAATCTATTATTTTAAGAACATGAACCATGTGTTTGTTCTCAAAAATGATTTTTTTAATTATAAACAAACACAAAACAACTTTAGATTTTTTTCAAAATCTCTACAAAATAAATCTATTTTTTAAAAATAGATTTTTTTAAAAAAATCTATTTTATTTTAATCTCAAACAAACGCACCCCTAATCTCAAAATTATGTAAATGTTACTGCTAAGTGCGTTTGGCGCATCTACTAAATATTTTACCATTTGTACAAATAGAAAATCATAGTTTTATAGTAAAACTTTGATTCATTTAAGAAATAAAAATAAAATTAATGATATTTTACCATTTGTACAAAAAGAAAATCATTAATTAAATGAATTTTTTCTTTCTTACTCCTTCGGTCTCAAAACTTTGGTCCTTTTAGGAACTTCTCACGTAGATTAAAAAATAAAATTGATATATTAAGTCATTTTTACTTTACATTATTAAGTGGGATAAATAATTTTTTTCTTTCTTACTCACTCCGTCTCAAAACTTTGATCCTTTTAGAATTTTGTACTTAGATTAAGAAATAAAAATATTGATATATTAAATCATTTTTACCTTTTCTTTATTAAGTGGGAAAAATTCCTTTAATAAATATTTTAATTTTTGTAACAGTACAAATGATAAACTCTCATTAACTTTATAATGGTTTTCAAAAAGGACCAAAATTTTGGAATAAAACAAAAAAAAACTAAAACGACAAAAGGGAATTTCTACGGTACATTAGAAAAATAATAATGTACTATAGTACGCTTGATCTTTAAAATCATATATAAATAATTCTTTGTAAAAAATTAAAAAGTTATTTATTGAGTTTTATATTTTAGAGAACATAATTTCATAAGAAAAATCACAACTTTGTTTTTTATAAATATTATACTAATTATTTTTATATTTTTTATAAAAATAGTTCAATATTCACTATTATGAATAATAAAAATTCAAAAACAATAAAAAAAATCAAATTTTATTTTTTTGACAATTTTGATAAATGTTATTGAGTGATTAAAATATTTTAAAAGATAAATATTTTTTTTTTAAAATATATTAATTCTCTATTATTTAAAAATATGTTGTACCAGTAATCTAGTATAATAGAATTTGTCTATTATACCATAGAACTTTCCATTTTTAATTCACGTGCAAAACTTTAAAAAGAACAAAGTTTTGAGACTGAATTGAAGAAGTATGAAAATTTCGAAATTAAGTCTAAGTTTGTATTCCGGGTATGAATGAAAATTTTCCAAAAAATGTCACAATCTATCATATTTTTAGAGAAAAAAATCAATGTAAATTTTTTGATTATGTTTGGCGCAATTCTGTATAGAGATCTAGAACTTTATCTACTCTTTTGAAAAGAATTTTTGATCTTAAGAGATCTATGCTCAACCACAAAAACTAATTATCATTATAAAAATTATCTATGTCATATATTTAATTTAACCAATATAAAACTTTTAACACTCTAAAACATGAAATCATCAATAACAGACGGTAATATAAAAATTTTGCACTACTAAATAATAAATAGATTTGGAATTGGCTCTATTTTATTTCTTCTCCACTCTGTTTATCTGCATTTCGCTCATTCCAAAATATTCGAAGTAAGATTTACTTGTATTTTATTCAGGCCATGGATCACGATGCACATTTACTAAATAATCTAATTTCCACTGTGTTTTTTTTTTTTTACGAATATTTGTAAGTTATTAAAACAAGTTTATTGTGCTTGAATTTTTTTTATTACAGGACCATACGCCTTGGTTGTGCTGCATTGTTTTGGCAATTTAAAAATACACATTAGATGTATTGTTTAGTTTAAGTTCTATCATATCACTTGATTACTTAATCAACTGCAATTGTTTATCATGATACATAGATTTTCGGTGTTTTATTTTTTATTTTATTTTTTTATGAATGAAGAACCAGTAAAGTTAAGAGATATTAAGACATTTTAGCTATGTTAGCACCTCTCAACCACCTCCAAACAAAGTAAGTTTCAAATATATTAAAAAAGTTAAAAAAATGTAATACTCCCTCCGTCTCAAAATGTAAGCAAAAGTGAGTCAACAAAAGTGAATGTATTTGGACCAGATACATTCACTTTTGTTGACTCACTTTTGCTTATATTTTGAAACGGAGGGAGTACATAAACCTGGGGGACTAGACCAAAACTCAAGTAGGAGCTATAAAAAAAAGTCAACTGCCTCATTAAAAACTTTATCTATAAAACCCTAAGGAATAAAAAAAGAGCAGTGCTCCAAAACAAAAAGTTAACAAAATCTATATTCAAGTAACCTACAGCTATTTCTAGCAAAAGCATTACCAATACTTGAGGGAATGTTATCCCACCAACATAAATTCTGAATATGAAGCTCAAGATTAGCAACCATCAACACACTAATTTCTTTCGCGATAAATATGAGAAATAATGAAGTTCATCTTCTTTGTTAACTCACACAATTAAGTCACCTATTTTTCAAATTCTAAGGGATCATAGAAAAATTCTTAAAAGCGAGAGCGACAAAACAAAATCTGATTCAACTCATAGAGAATACCAACCTTTTAAATTAGCAATTTCAATAGCAAGCATCACGCCCCTGAAAATTCAGCATGAAAAACATAAGAAATGCTAAAAATTTTAGCAAAGCAACCAATAGCAACTGCCGACTTATTTCAGAAAATACCACCACAAGCAGCTAACCCCAAACAAACATGAGCAGCATCATCAGTGTTGCATGTAACCCAATTGACTTGAGGAGGAGACCAATAAACTTTTTTAATCTGAGGAGCATTTAGTTGAATGAATCTTAATATTGAAAGCTTTAAGAATTTAGAATTTATTTATGAAAGAGAAGTCGAAGCTCTTGAGGTGTTTCCAAGTACCACACTAGAAGTGTTTTATTTGAATACGAAATTTAACAAGTAAATTGGGTTTTATAGCAATTCACTACTTAGCATATGAATTTTTATGTGCTATCATATTACAATATTAACTATACATTATCATATTCTATAATAAAAATTAATTAAACTGCATATCATAAAAACTATCATTGTTTTAGTCAAAAAAAAAATAAAAACTATCATTGTTCGGTGCGAGCACGAGTTCTATAACTAGTTATCACATAAGGTCAAAATAATATATATTTTATTATTATTATTAGATAAAATTATCAACACTAATTTTAGCAATAAAACATTATAAATGACCGGTTTCTGGCTAGTTCATACTTGACAACTTTAACACAAATCACATAGTTTAGTGATCCTCAACAATCATGGCAAACGAGGTGGTTCTGTTAGATACATGGATTAGCATGTTTGGTATGAGGGTTAGGATTGCATTAGCTGAAAAAGGTGTTCAATATAAATACAAAGAAGAAAATCTCCAAAATAAGAGTCCTTTGCTTGTTGAAATGAACCCAATTCACAAGAAGATTCCAGTTCTTATCCATAATGGAAAATCTATTTGTGAATCTGCTATTATTGTGGAATATATAGATGAAGTTTGGAATGATAAAGCTCCACTCTTGCCCTCTGATCCTTGTGAGAAAGCTCAAGCTAAATTTTGGGTTGATTACATTGACAAAAAGGTAACTTTTTTTTTGTTTTTTTCCTCTGACTTTCATCCTTAACTGTGGTGGATTTTGTTCAAGGTTTTGAGATTGATGTTTAGTATATTGCCTTTTTGGGTTGTTGTTTTTATATTTTTTTTCCTTTCCACTTATTCAAAGATTTAAAATCTTATAGATAAGGTGCAGTCTGATCTCTGTCAAACAGTCCATATTAATTAA
This sequence comes from Trifolium dubium, assembly GCA_951804385.1. Lineage (NCBI taxonomy): Eukaryota > Viridiplantae > Streptophyta > Magnoliopsida > Fabales > Fabaceae > Trifolium > Trifolium dubium. The sequence goes on along the minus strand of OX638068.1, from coordinate 12,777,534 downwards.
ATATGCATTTTAATATCTTAAAAAATACAATTTTAATCTTTTAATTTTGAACCATTTGATAAAGAGCGGACGGTCACATATCATTGACTCCATGACGGCATGGAATCCCTGACTACACATTAATAGTGTCCCTACTCCCTATGGACATATGAATCCTCTCCTACATTCTTTTATCCTTTCTTTTCCTAACTTTAAAATAGTTCCAAGACGGTCAATAAAAAGAGGTAGTTACACAGTAAGGATATGTGGACCATCTGACCTTGATTGGACGGTTAAAAGAATAGTAAATCAATATGATTTTAAATCTATATCGTTCAATTTTGATCGAATGGTCTCCAATGTGTTATTATGTGAATGCAGATTTCGGTTGACTGTGAGAAGACATGATCCCTCCTAACTCGAATCTCTCTCAGGAAAAATTTTCTATCCACCCCCATCATTCTCTTTCCCCTCTAACTATCATTTTTTCCCTTATTAGGGAGTTTACAAGAAAATTCAGAACATAGATCTCGAACTAAAGTTCGAGATATAAAACCCGAAGTTTGTGCAGAGTTTTGGGGAGTATATGCATCAGTTCGGGATCTAGAACCCGAACTGGTGCAAGTCCCCAAAACTTACACCCGTTCGGGTTCTAGACCCGAACCTTAGTTCCAGGGACGGATCTGTGTGAGGCTAGGTGTGGCTATAGCCACACCAGTCCAATCCAATTTTTTTTCAAAAATAATAATAATATTAATAATAAATAGTTTTAAGTCATTTTGTATACATATTCATACAGATATTAATAAAAATATTAGTTTAGAGTTTATTATTGATGACCATAGGTCACTCGGTACACATGTTAATTTAAGTATTAATGCAAGCATTAGTTCATAGTCTATTATTGATAATTTTAAGTTTTTCATGTAATTTTTATATCATAAATGTAGAGTATTATTTTAAATTATATAGTTCAACTTTATAATGGTCAACTTTCACTTTGTTCGTAAAAAAATAGTGGATAATTAATTAAATTTGTAGTATTGCATAAAATTAACAAATTTTTTATCGGGTGAAATTAGTAATTGAACTAACATATAAATATGAAATTACATAAAATACTATGTTTAATTAATATTTAATTTTTTCAAGTAAGATAATATGGATAAAATTGTAAAGCAAATTAATAAGTTGTTAAATGAATTAAACTATAAACAATTATAATTTTGAGTTCTACATATTTTTGTCCTTTCTATAATTTCGGGTTCTTCCGTCAAAAAAATAATAAATTGGGTTCTATTTTGGGTTTTATCAGATATTTAATAAGTTATTGTCCTTTTTTGTTTTCGAATAAAAATTGTATTTTTTTGAATAATAATTTGTTTGAGTTTTTTTTCAATAGAAATTTTATGATTTGTTGTTGTTATTTTTTTTATATACACATTATATTAGTAATAATCTCATATATTGTTTGTTAACCGATTTATTAGAATAAATATATTTTTTTAAGTAAAAGTTATTAGCCACACCAATTAGTTAAGTCCAGGTCCGTCCCTGCTTAGTTCGGGTTCTATGTTCCAAATTTTTCTGACAAGTGTTTATGCTATAAGAGCCTATTTAAGTTGTTTATCCAAAAAATGTCATGATGTTACAAATATAACAATCAAAATACATTCATAAATGTAGGTGTATGATACTTGGAGGAAAATGTGGCTTTCAAAAGGGGAAGAGCATGAGGAAAATAAAAATGAGTTAATCTCTATCTTTAAGACACTAGAGGAAACATTGGGTGACAAGCCATTTTATGGTGGTGACACTTTTGGGTTTGTTGATATTGGTCTCATCCCTTTCTACAGCTGGTTTCATACTTTTGAGAAATATGGTAACTTCAAATTTGAAGTTGAGTGTCCTAAGCTTGTGGATTGGACTAAGAGATGTATGGAGAAAGAGAGTGTGTCAAAATCTCTTCCTGATGAGAAGAAGGTGTATGATTATCTTGTGAGCAGGAAGAAAGCACTTGGTTTTGATTAATGTGGCTTTGATTTGATTACTTATTATAATTTTGCTAGACACTTGAGTGTGTCTACAATGTTGTTATGGTTGTTTTAAGTTGAAAACTTAATCTGTTCTGTTTTGTTTCTTCTAATTAATAAACAAAAGCTTGTTACTTTATGAAAATTTCTCCTCTCTTATGGCCTTGTGTACTTTGTTCTGCTTCTGCAATCTGATATAATTTGGCTTTCTGCAATCTGTACTTTGTTCTACTTTGTTCTGCTTCTCCTCTCTTATTTCTCCTCTCTTATGGCCTTGTGTATTTTGTTACTTTATTGCTTAATTAGGAATTCATAAAACTTTAATTTGCACACATATATCATCTAATATAATTAGACAAAGAACCAAAGAAAAAGGAGCAGATTTCACTACTTGTGTAGTGAAACCATTAGCACGCCTAAATGCCATTTCAAATATTGCGGTCAAATCAAGGTAATTATCTTCGACACATATGTAATTATCTTATTTATATATATATATATATATATATATATATATATATATATATATATATATATATATATAAAATCCTTTCCTTTAAAAAAAAAATAAGGTTTCTCCGTACTCTATTAACATCAAACAAATTTTACAATATCAAATGTTCCGGATTGGACGAAGACTCATTTCCACATTGAATCAGGTCACCTCCAATCACTAGCTCTAAGATGGACCAAAGCATGGACTCACACCAGAGGTGCATTGGAAGAGGGCCGATGGACTATTGCAAATCATTGGATGAAATGCTTTAAGCAATTGAAATTAAACTCACAACTGTGAAATCTCGGGTTCGAATCAGAGTTGCAATTTTGACATTAAACAAAATTAAAGGGAGCTAAGACTTTCTTGCATTTTGACAAAATTAAAGGGTTCGAATCTGAAATTAAACAATTTTGACATTTTGCAAGTTGAGTTAAGACTTCTAAACAAAAAAAGAACAAAGTTTGATAAAGGGATACAAAACAAAAGACTTTTACTATGAATTGAATATAAAGGTAATCCAATCCAACTACAAAAGCAACTACAAACGAGAGAGATGCAACCAAAACCTTAAGGCAATGGGTTTATGAGTCTTTCTACTTATAAAGTGTTCAACCTCCACTTTTCTAAGCAATGTGAGATTTAACTCACACTTGCCACAACAAAACTAGACAAACATAGTAACATATCACTCATAAGACAGGCTGACAAATTAGCTCATGAAAAAAACCATTGTCATGCTTGGCACATTTAAGTGCCTTTTATTCCATAATACTATTATTGTTCTATCAGAAAGATTAAGAGAAAGTGAAATCACTTAACTTAACATCTCCAATATAGTTAGTCAGTTCCCAATCCCATTTTCTTAATGAATTCCACAATGAAGTTATCGATCTTATCCTGATCAGGAAGAGACTTAGAAATACTCTCAATTTGCATGTATCTTTTGTTCCAAGCATTGAACTTGGGGCATTCCTTCTCTACATTGATGTTGCTAAAAGACTCATAGCTTTTAAACCAAGTGTAGAATGGAATAAATGCTACATCCATAAAACCAAGCTTGTCTCCTCCAAAATAAGACTTGTCTCCCAACTCTTGCTCCAACAATTTGAGGGTATCTATGAATTCCTTTATTGCAGCTTCTAGCTCTCCTTTTTTGGCCCAAATGTTCTTTCCAGCTTCATATATCTATTTTACATTGAATTAACACACACTCCGTTAAATCATGAAGTGCAAAAACAAAAAAGAGAAAAATATCATATTATTTATCGATAATAATGATTATACACGTTAAAAAACACTCCCTCGCTTTATTTATAAACAAAAAAGAACTTTTTAGATTCATTGAATAAGTGATGTATCTAGACTATATTTAACTTATTGTAAATCTTTCAATGAGGTTCATGGTTCTCCTTAAACTTGCATAGGGTGTCTAACCTAAACTAGTGTTTTTGTTACAAATAAACAAGTATTCCCGGTTAGACTAACTTCAAAATTCTTTATTGAGATGCATGATTGAATCATATTAAGCTAATCTCAATGTCCAATTCTAGTTTTTCTCTTATAAGCAAGTTCGGAGCGACTTCTAGCATCAACAGGTCTCAGTCCCTCCCAAGCGCAATTGTGAAAATCAAACTGTGTTTCTCCCTACCAATCCAGGGTCAATCACCACCGGATTAACTAACCTTTGATTACAAGTAAATCACTTTATTTTGTAAGGTTGAATTAAACACAATCCAAAATTCAAAGACCAGTATCGGAGTCAGGTTTCGATACAAGATCTAAACAACAATAAAGCAATCATGAAAACATTCTAAACAACAAACAATCACATAAGGGTAATTCACAAACCTTTTTGTCAATATAATCAGCCCAGAATCTAGCATGTGCTCTCTGATAAGGATCAGAAGGCAACAGAGGAGATTCATCATTCCAAACTTCATCAATATACTCAACAGCAATTAAAGATTCACAAATGGATTTACCATTGTGAATAAGAACAGGAATTTTCTGATGAATTGGGTTCATTTGTAGCAACAAAGAGCTTTTATTCTTCAAGTCTTCTTCTTTGTACTCATACTTAATGCCCTTTACAGCAAGTGCTAATTTGACCCTCAATCCAAATGGACTTGGCCAGTAATTTAGCAGAATCACTTCATCAGCCATGGCTAATATAAATGGAAACAAGGGTTGGAACTATGAAGTCTTTATTTATAGAGATGGATTTGGAATGGGAATAGAGAATATGGAATTGTGAGTTTGTGAGGAGATTGCAGACTTTGTAGGTGTGGCGGTGTATTGTGTGGTTCTAGTAGCTTCACTGGCTACTACTAGTTGCACAGTACACCTTCCGGTTCTAAATATAAAAAACATTTTATTTTTTAAGTTTATGGAATGATTCATATATTTAGTCTATATTAAGAACCAGATACATCAATCATTCTATGAATTTAAAAAACAAAAATTTTCTTATATTTAAGACCGAAGGTAGTACTATGCAAGTCAGCATGTGTCGATTTGATCTTGGTTGAATAAATGTGATGTAATCATATACATCATCATTAGATACTGCTACCAAGTTTCAACAAAATTGTCATAAAAAAATACACCAACAAAAAAAAAATAGTGCTACCAAGTCAAAAAAAAAGAAATAGTGCATGCATACATAAATATTACTCTCTTGTGGGGATGACAACAGATAGGTAGCGTTGGCGTTGACTGCGGGTTTAACACTATTTAAATTTAAATTTGAAATGATTATTACAATTCGAAATTTTAATCAAATATATCTACGTTTTTTTGACTATTTTTCTATTATATTTTAAGACAGAATAATAGTTATTCATGACTCAAAATTATTGTATATAGACACTTGCTCTCTAATGAGAAAGACAAACTAAGCAAACATAATTCCGTAATTGAATGAGATGATATTAGTTAGTGATCTTTAATTTCATAATTCGATTTAAACTACGAAATTAAAGTCACATTAAAACTCTTTTGATAGTTTTTGGATATATATTTCTATCTAACTCGAGTAATTAATTCCACATGTCGCCAAGCATAACAATATTGTTGAAATAAATAGGTTAAAAAACAAACAAAACAAAACAAAGCAAACATCCATCACAATTCACAAGTTTTTCAAAACCATCCTTACAAAAAGCACAAACTTTGTCAAAAGCATTAGAAGCAAAAGACTCATAAGTATTAAACAGAGTACAAGAGCAAAAACAAGAACCACTATAAAATCTTAGACAAACATTTCTTCATAATAACAAATTACATCATTGCCATGCTTTTATTGTACATTTCTTTAATCAACTAGTTTAATGGCTAAAATTTCACACTTAAAAAAATTAAGTGGAATGATCAAAGTTCGAACTCCGACTCCTGCATATATATAAAATGAGATGTTTCTAACAACTGAGCTAAGTTCACGAGAACATTTTTATTGTACATAATCATTATTGTTAAGACAAGTGAAAATGTGAAATCATTTAACCAAACGTCTCCAACATAGCTACTCAATGCCTAACTTCTTCCTAAACTCCACAATGAAGTCATATACCTTATCCTCATTAGGAAGAGACTTGGAAACACTTTCAATTTTGATGCATCTCTTAGCCCAAGCAATGAACTTGGGACATTCTTTCTCTACATTGATGTTGCCAAAGGTCTCATAGGCTTTAAACCATGTATAGAACGGAATTAGTGATATATCCACATAACCAAGTTCGTCTCCACCAAAATAAGTCTTGTCTCCCAATTCTTGCTCCAATATTTTGATGGCTTCTATGAATTCTTTCTTGGCAGCTTCATGTTCTTCTCCTTTTTTGGTCCAAAGCTTCCTTCCAACTTCATATATCTATTTTTGTCGTTAAGAATTAACACTCAATTAGATGGCAATGCTGTAATTTGTTAATAACTATGTTGAAATATATAACTATGCATGTATGATAAAAAAAGAAGTTAAATATGTTTTGTCCCTACAAAATGGTGACCTTCTAAATTTAGTCTATATTGAATTTTTATTAAAATTTTAGTCCATAGAAAATTATCTCACTTTTGGTCCCTAATCATAAAATAACATTATTTTTTAATGATTTTCGTAGGTACATTCTTAGAAGTTATAAAAATTCGTTTAGAAAAAACGAGCTCAAATTTTAATTTCTAAGTCATAATTTTCGTTTGCTACATTTGGATTAATTTATTATTGGTATTTCAAGAATTAATACTAAAAAAGCAAAAGAATAAAACTTTCATCAACTAACGGCAAAAGGGTATACAAAATCAATGATCAAGAATTTCTAAGCAACAAAAAATGGCATGCCATGAAACATAACAAAAGGGTACATTCACATACCTTCTTATCAACATAATCTGCCCAGAATCTAGCTTGTGCTCTCTGATAAGCATCAGAAGGCAACAAAGGAGACTTATGATTCCAAACTTCATCAATATACTGAACAGCAATTAGAGATTCACAAATGGATTTACCATTGTGAATAAGAACAGGGATTTTCTTATGAATTGGGTTCATTTGTAGCAACAAAGAGCTTTTGTTCTTTAAGTCTTCTTCTTTGTACTCATACTTGATACCCTTTTGAGCAAGTGCAATTCTGATTCTCATACCAAATGGGCTTGGCCAGAAATCTAGCAGAATCACTTCATCTGCCATGGCTTATTAGTAGTTTATATAGAGAGATTAATAATAATGGAAGAAAGATTGTTGTAGAAGAAATGTGTGGCTGTGTAAAAATGAAGAGTTGGAGCTCTTTATTTATTTAGAGTAGGTTTGGCATGAAAAGGTTTGGCAAAATAAGGTCACAAAGGTCAAAGCTGTGGTGTGCAAGTCAGCAAGTGTGATGTAATCAAGTACATCATTTGATCGATCAAAAGTTTGCATTAGGAGAAATATTAAACTAGTCAACGTATGATGTAATCAGTTACATACTCCCTCCGTCTCATTTTAAATGTTACAGTTGACCAAATCACATACTTTAAGAAAAATGTGTAAAAAAAAAAGAGTGAATACGACTTTTATTAAAATATCCTTTTTTTTTATTGGTAGTAGACATTGGAATACTAAAAAGTAGATATTTGAGTGTACTTTTTCTCTTTCTTAATAATTACTATAAGGATAAAATAGGAAAAGTTAATGTTATAAATAGTATAGAACATTTATTTTGGGACGTAGGGAGTAGTATATATTCCATCTGTCACATAATATAATTTTTTTTTCTTTCTAATAATATATTATAAGTAAAAAGACACAAACATTTATCTTAAATTTTCTCTCTCTTACTTTTTCTATATTCAATAACCAATAAAAATTATTTTTACATTTTTTCATACGACTTTTTTCAAAAAAAACATAATTTCAATCATTATATTTTATTTTTTCTGAATAAATGTGATTTTTTTTTCTCTTATAATAAGACGGAGGGAGTACACCTTACCTCATCTCTTTAATGTAAAAGAAAATTTATTTTTTAGATTCATTGAGTTTCTTAAATTAATCTATAATGTAGATCAAATATATTAAATATTTAATGAATCAAAAAATAAAATTTCTTTTATATTAAGCACCAAAGGTATTACTAATATTGTACTTAAAATTTTCTATACTCTATTGTTCAATTTTGTCTTCCAAAGGAAAGTATTTTAATAAAAGTAAAAAGAAATATGAAATGTTAGAGACGTAAAATTGAGTCATTGATTACACAAAAGTATAAAAAAAACAACTCTTAAAAGACATTACAACAATGAACAACTTACATAAAAATGGTAAAACAATACAATCAGACGACGAATCTAATAGAAGAACCAAATGTGTAGCAAACAAATACGCACAATATATAAAACAATTCAACGAACCTAACGTCGGGAGTGAAACTAGATTGCAAAAGAAATAGATTGTGTAAAAGACCGTACGAAAACATTAAAACAAAATAGAAACCACCTTAAAAAGATTCAAATATAATCTATCTTTTTACAGAATGACAAATAAACCGACCCACCAACGATAAATACTCCTTCCGTCCCAAAATAAGTGTCCTACTTGCTAAAATTGTTTGTCCCAAAATAAGTGTTATATCCTATTTATAACATTGATTTTTCTTATTTCATCCTTTAAAGTAATTATCAGGTGAGAGAAAAAGTACATTCAAATATCTACTTTTTGTTATTTCAATGTGTACTACCAATAAAAAGAAAGGATATTTTAGTAAAACTCATATTCTCTCTCTTTCATTTACACATTTTTCTTAAAGTGGGTAATTTGGTCAACTATGACACTTAAAATAGGACGGATGGAGTACTTAAAAACAATGATTTTACATGCATATTTTGACTTTTAAGCACTTATTGACCTGGTTAACAACTACTAATTAATTTGAATCTTCGTGTAAATTTTAACTTTTCTTAGTAATTTTGTCAATTTAGCTACTTTAATCTAGTTTCCTTTCCTTTTTGTAGGTATTGTGAGCTTAATGGTGAAAGAGCTGAAAAGAGTAAAGATAAAAATTGAGAATAATTAGGGCCGTTTGTATCCATCTTTAAAAAAATAAATTTTTTTTTTTGTATTTTTGAAAATAGATTTTACAAAATTGTTTTTCAAAATATTACAAGTTTTTCTGAAAAAAAATAAAACCGATTTACAAAATATTACAAATTTTATTATATTCATTTTTTAAAAATTTAAACACTAATTTTGATATGATATAACAAAAGCATATATTATTGAAGATCAAAACATAGTTAAAATCACAATTTTTTCAAAATATTGTATATAAAAAGTATTTTTATGAAAATCTATTTGAAATAGCTTCAAAACTAAGTGAATTTTGGATTGATATCCAAAAAAGTTTTAATAAATTGATGAAATATCTCAAATAACATTTTAAGAATAACTATTAAAATCAAATTTTCAATTGAAGTTTTTATAAAAAGTTTCTTTGTAAATTATTTTTACACAAAATTATGAAACACTATATAAAATCCTTTTTTAAAGAAAGCCAAACAGGCCCATAGTAAGGTCAAAGTAGGTTTTTTTTATATAAGTTTTGTTGATTTTGTTGTTAATATTTGAATCCTTTTTATATCTTTATTGAACTCGCTTTTTTCTTCATCAAAATTTTATTCGATCTAATGAATATTTTTTGACAATATATTTAATGAGTCAAAGAAATTCCTACACTTTGGATTTTAGTCTAGTTAGTACGTCCTTTCAAGGTTTCTTTATATCTCTTATTTTCTTTTTATATAATATATTTATTAAGGTATTTTTAGATGCCAACATAGTAAAGATGTTTTATTTGTAACATTTGTACCTTTTTGCCTTTACAAAATAAAAGTCATAAAAAGGAAAAAATTTACATGCCTATATTGCTCGGCGAGCATAAATTCGCTCAAGGAAATTGAGAAAATCAGCATGGCTATGTGCCCAACAGGCAAATGCTTCAAGCTGAAGAAGAGTCAATTCATACATAACAAAGAAGTAGAAAATAGAGAGGAGGCCAAGAGAATATATGGATAGAGCGGCCAAAGAGAGTGGAGCAATCATCGTCGTCATATTTCCATCTCTTCCATTTCTTATGTGTAACTAATTATATCTTTAATTTGTTGTTGAAATTAGATTTAGTAACTATTATTCTCTTGTAAACTCTTAATATGACTAACCATATAATCTCTATTTCATAATTTAATTTAATGATTTATTTATGCACTTTATGTTTTTTTTGACATAAAATTGATTATTTGATTTAGAAAGTACTAGAGATAGACTTTTTATTTAGGGTTAACTACCTTTTCCACCCCTGTAAAATATGCAAAAGTTAATTTACCTTTTGTAAAATTATTTTTTTTGTTTTACTCCCTGTAGTACAAGATTCTGCATTTTACCTCCTAGTCAAAGTCAATAAAATATGACTGGGCATAATCTTGATGTGGCATTTCACGTGTCATTTTTTTTTGCCAACTCAGTTTTTTTTATTTATTTTAAAAAAAAAAAAATTTAAATTTTTGTTTTATAAATTTGTTATTTAGCGGTGGTTTCTAGTATAATTTGCGGCGGTTATATTATAGTTACCGGTGGTTTTATAATATTTCGCGGAAAATTTATTTTGCGGCGATTTAATTAATAAATATCGCAAATTAGGAATTTATTATGCAAAGTGCACTGCTATTTAGTGAGGGTTTATAACCGCCGTTAAATTATACTAAAAACCGACCATAAATAATAGATCTATTGAAAAAAAAGTGCATTGACTATTTAGCGAGAGTTTTAAACCGCCACAAAACAGAACCACCGCTAAATATAATAAAACACTGCAAATTATACAAAAAAAACCGCCCTTAGATAACAAATCTAAAAAAAAAAAAAAACACTGAGTTGGCAGTTTTTTTTGAAAAAAAAATAATAAAAATTGTAAAAAAAAAAATGTCACGTGGCACGCCATAATCTTGTATTTCATGGTGTAAAGTAATAAAATAATTTTTTAAACTTTGACTAGGAAGTAAAACGCATAATCTTGTATTACAGGGTGTAAAGTAATAAAATAATTTTATAGATAAAACATTTTTGCCTATTTTACAGGAGGTAAAAGATAATTAACTCTTTTGTTTTAAAAATGTGAAATAAATTCATCTATGAATTCTAATAGCATAGTTAGATTCACAATCACATACACTATTAAATTCTAATGTCATTATATTATTGATTAACTGATTGAGACATCATAAATAAACTGATATATTTGTCAAAAAAAAAAAAACTGATATAATAGATTTGTCATTGTTTTCCAGAGGAAACGAACAATGAACAATATGTCAAAACATAATTGAATTTTAGAAAATATATATAATCGATTAAGAGGTTACACTAGAAGAAGAGTAGTTAACCAAATCTAATTCCAATAATTTTATATTATGTAATTTTTTTTTTATATATTACTGTATATTTTATTGCTAAGCGTTGTGAACTTATCAATGTTGTTAGACCCCGTTTGGCCTGATTTATTTTCTACTTTTTTTTCTTCTCCTTAAAAATAGCAACGAAGGAAAAAATTATGTTTGACTCTATTTCTTTTTATTTTTTACTTCTTTACTTTATTTCTCTAATACTTTTAAGAAGAAATATGACTAAATTCAATTTTATACTTCTCTATTTCGTTTAAGCTAAATAGAAAAGTAGAAAATAAGTTGGGTCAAACGGAACCTTAGGCCCCGTTTGGCCCGACTTATTTTCTCCTTTTTTTATTCTCCTTAAAAATAGTAAAGAATGAAAAAATTGTGTTTGACTCTACTTCTTTTTAATTTTTATTTCTTTACTTTATTTCTCTAATACTTTGAGGAAGAAATATGGCTAAATTCAATTTTATACTTCTCTATTTCGTTTAAGCAAAACAGAAATGTAGAAAATAAATCAGGACAAACGAGCACTTAGTGTAGATATTAACTAAATACACATTTTTTCTATACTTAGAACAATAGTAATTGTTGAACAGTTTTAATATTGTACCGAGTCCTTATGCATGCAATACTCGAAATACTTATTTTTTTTATATTCCAATTCACATTCATCAACCAACACAAACAGATTCACGTACCAACAATCACTTGTGATAAGTTCAACTAACAAAACAACTCTTTCGAGTCAAATAAACTGGACTGTCACACCTTTTTAATGTAGTTTAATTTTATCATATTATTGTTAAGTATTTATGTTACTTTTTTTTGTAAGTATTATCTATAAATAATCAATCGTTTAAATCTATAAAATTAGTTATATAAATATAAATATATAAAATCAAATATAGAAATTTAAAAAATAATATTTAAAGTATTATTTCTGTAATCGAATAAGCTCGTAAACCAAATGAGTCGAACTATATATAGTTTAAATTCAGCTCATTTAATTAACGAATTTAATTTTCAATTCAAATTTAGCTCATTTGCTTCATGAACAAAGTTCAACGAATCAATTGTCAAATCGAGTCACGAATTTTCTTCAAATTGGTTCAGATCACTGCTAACCTTAATGTCTACAATTTCCAACTAATAAAGGTTTAGTGAGTGAATCAACAAATTGTTGAGTGAATTCAACATGAAATGGCTTTTGAAAAAGAGAATGATTGTTCACGTACACAAACAAAAAACAATTACAAAGCAAGTGAGTTGCTCTCTTGGACGAGAGTACTCTGAAAATAATAAAAATGTTAAGTTACAATACACTATTTATGTAAGTTCTAGGAAAAATCTCTCCTCAAGTTTCTTAAGTGTCTTCTTTTATAGTCTAACTCTATTTGACATAATGGGCCTCTCCTTAGACATCCAAACCTATTAAGCTATAGCATGAATCCATATAATGCTCGTTCGTAGAAGGCGTGAAATCGAGCATGTGTAAACTGACACGTCATTTATCCGTGAAGGTCACATGAAATGGAAGCACGCACAACTCACATTACTATGTTTGTACATGATGTGTAAAACCATACCGAAAGACCATCACTTCCACGTAGACGCTAGCTCGTGATCCGAGTAGTTTGAGTGATATAACCAAAAGTAAAGTTTAACATGACCTGAATGGTCATGATGAGCTTAATAGACAATGGTCAAGTTGAGCTGGGTAGATAATGTAGCAATCTAGATGTTCAAGCTAAATAGAGAATGGTGAAACTGATGATCAAGTTGAACTCAATAAACTGATAGATTATAGAGTTAATGACCTAAATGATCAAACTGAACTGGAAATCTTGATAGTCAAAATATAATAATTCATATGAGATTTTTTTATTCAAATAACCCTCTCAGACCCAAAAAAACACCAATCTACCCCTGTTTCTCTGAAAATTTCTGATCTACCCCACTTTTTCAGGTGTAGGTGAACTCGCGACTGGTAGTGTAGAGTTCTCCTTCATACTCTCGCGACTGTCAGTCTAGAGGGTATGAAGGAAATTTTTTTTCTGACGCCAGTGAAGCCTCGCGATTGGCAGTGTAGAGTTCTCCTTCAGAGACTCGCGACTGCCAGTGTAGAGGCTATGAAGGGATTTTTTTTCTGACGCATGTGAAGCCTCGCGACTGGCAGTGTAGAGGGTATGAAGAAATTTTTTTTCTGGCGCAGTAGAGACTCACAACTGCCAGTATAGAGGGTATGAAGAAATTTTTTTTTTCTAGCGCAGTAGAGACTCACAACTGCCAGTATAGAGGGTATGAAGAAATTTTTTTTCTGACGCATGTGAAGCCTCGCGACTGGCAGTCTAGAAGGTATGAAGAAATTTTTTTTTCTGGCGCAGTAGAGACTCACAACTGTCAGTATAGAGAGTATGAAGAAATTTTTTATACTCTCACAACTGCCATCCTTCTACATATGTACCACCATACACTCAATCACAACAAAATTCTGATTTTTTTTCACAACCATACTCTCAATCACAACCAAACTCTGATTTTTTCTCACAACTCTACACTCAATCACAACCAAACTCTGATTTTTTCTCACAACTCTACACTCAATCACAACAAAACTCAGATTTTTTCATACCCTCTAGACTGGCAGTTGTGAGTCTCTACTGCGCCAGAAAAAAAATTTCTTCATACCCTCTATACTGGCAGTTGTGAGTCTCTACTGCGCCAGAAAAAAAATTTCTTCATACCCTCTACACTGCCAGTCGCGAGGCTTCACATGCGTCAGAAAAAAATCCCTTCATAGCCTCTACACTGGCAGTCGCGAGTCTCTGAAGGAGAACTCTACACTGCCAGTCGCGAGGCTTCACTGGCGTCAGAAAAAAAATTTCCTTCATACCCTCTAGACTGGCAGTCGCGAGAGTATGAAGGAGAACTCTACACTGCCAGTCGCGAGTTCACCTGCACCTGAAAAAGTGGGATAGATCAGAAATTTTCAGAGAAACAGGGGTAGATTGGTGTTTTTTTAGGGTCTGAGAGGGTTATTTGAATAAAAAAATCTTCATATGATATAGTCTTCTATATCAGTCCACAAGTCTACAGTTCCCAAACGTTCTGTTAAAGGGTAAGTGTTTGTTCTTTTTCAGGTCAACCTGTACTAGTCTAGGTCCACCAAGCTCAAGCCGAATTGCAATTCAGTCACAAAAAACCATCATAAAGTGTAATTTCCATAATCAATATATTAATTAATTCCCTTAAGATTAAAAAACTATATTCTGCTGCATAATCTGTCATTACAGTACCAGTAAACAACAGAGCAATAAAATAGTCTCACTAACACCAAACATACAAATGCAGAAAAACTTAAATAAAAACCAACAAATATATGAAAGACACATACAATTCACAAGTTCATCAAAACCTTTCCTACAAAAACCACAAAGTTTGGCACATCTAAGTGCCTTTTATTACACAATTATTCAATCAGAAAGGTTCAGACACATTATCAATGTTACATCTCAAACCTACTCAATTCCTATCTTCTTCCTGATCTCCACAATGAAATCATAGACCTTATCCTGATCAGGAAGAGACTTAGAAACACACTCAATCTTGGTGCATCTCTTAGCCCAAGCAATGAACTTAGGACACTCCTTCTCTACATTGATGTTGCCAAAGGTCTCATAGCCTTTAAACCAAGTGTAGAATGGAATAAGTGCTACATCCACAAATCCAAGCTTGTCTCCTCCAAAATAAGTCTTGTCTCCTAATTCTTGCTCCAAGACTTTGATGGCTTCTATGAATTCCTTCTTGGCAGCTTCTTGTTCTTCTCCTTTTTTAGTCCAAAGGTTCCTTCCAATTTCATATATCTGTGCAACATTGAAAAGAATTCATACACACTCAATTAGATCTGTTTTTTGAACAAAACTCTCAATTAGATCGTAAAAGACAAAACAAAAACACAACAACTAAGAACTAATTCTTGTTATTAGTAGACAATAGTAAATCTTTCTAAACGGCAAATATATTATTAATAAAATCATGTCTCTCCTCAAGAGATAGAGAGATAAAAGAAGAGTTTACAAAACAAAGACGTCAGGATAACAATAATGACTATCAATGCTGATAAGAATCCCACATCGGATACCAGGATATGAGTTTGGGGAAAAACTAGTTTTATTTTTCAAACAATCATAATCAATCTGAGTCGTTGATTTGATATCAGACCGTCTAATTCTGAACACAATTTTATATCCTCTTTTCAACTAATATGAAATTGAATATATAGACAAAATAACAAAGTCAATATTATAAGATCCTACATAAGTGAGGGAGCCGAGATCCGACCCTAATCTCGGGGTTTGGCCCATGTGAAGCTCGGACACATACAAACACCAAACACGACACACGTCAACATAGGCTAATTTTTTTTTTAAAATGATATGATTCAATGTAATCGTAAATGTATGTGCTTCATAGGTTCGCCTAACAATTTCAGACATGTTTGTCATTTGTTGTCAGTTGAACTAAGACTTGTTGACACAACTCACACAAGTTCTACATTTTCTTTTGATTCATATACATACGAAAAAACTTGCATACAGTTAAAGAGAGGTTAAATAAGAGAGTTTTCAATGTTAAGTCAAGAATAAAACTAAAAAAAGCAAAAGAATAAAACTTTAAAAAAGTGAAAGAATCAACTAGGGGTAAAAGGGTCTGCAAAAGCAATGATGAAAAAATTCTAAGCAAGAAACAACCACATGCAATAAATCATAGAAAGAAACAAAGGTCAAAGGTATATACCTTCTTATCAACATAATCAGCCCAGAATCTAGCCTGTGATCTCTGATAAGCATCAGATGGCAACAAAGGAAACTTATCATTCCAAACTTCATCAATATACTGAACAGCAATTAGAGATTCACAAATGGGTTTACCATTGTGAATAAGAACAGGGATTTTCTTATGAATTGGGTTCATTTGTAGCAACAAAGGACTTTTGTTCCTCAAGTCTTCTTCTTTATACTCATACTTAATACCCTTTACAGCAAGTGCAATTCTGATTCTCATACCAAATGGACTTGGCCAGAAATCTAGCAAAGTCACTTCATCTGCCATGGCTAATTAGAGAAAAACAAAAATGAATAATAGACTGTTATGGAAGAAGAAATTAGTGTGGTTGTAAATAATAATAGAGAGTTGGAACTCTTTATTTATAGATGGAGATTTGGAATGAAAAGGGTGTGTGTGTGTGTGTGAAATGGATGAGAATATAAATGGAATAGTGAGTAGATGCGGACAATCTTAACTTTGCTACCGCTATTGGACAATATTCTAGGTGAAATCTAGATTATTGTATGTAATGTTCCCAAATATGTAAGATTTATCTAGAGATTTCAAATCAGATGTGACTTTGTCTACATTGAAGTACTACTATAATTTTTGGAAAAAAAAAAATTTTTATCTCCGTTTTTAAATAGAAGATTTGTTAATTAAATTACAGTAATTAAGAAAATAGATAGCAATAATAAATTTATTGATAGTTGATGTTGTTTTTACAAATTTATTTCTTAAGAAATAGAGTTTATTAAAGTATTTATTGTAGGACACGAAAAAAAAAGTGGTTAAGCAAGTAGAGATATGTAAGTAACGAAATAATAAATTTAGTTGAAAATTGAAATAGGATTTCATGAAAAAGGATAAAGAATTTTTTCATGAAAGTCATATAATTATAGACGGAGATAGTACTATATAATTTCTTTTTCTAAAGAAGTCATTCTAGCAAAAAAAAATTATTTTTTTTAAATGTCATTTGATGATTTAAAACTATAAATTGTCAAATGTAACATTCTTTCATTAATTCAAATTTACAATTTCTAAGAAATAAAAAATTTATTATTGGAGAGAGAATTTGACTTAAATAAGGATAGAAAGAAAAAAATAACACAAAAACTCCACTACCTTTATTTGGTCCTTAAATTACAAACTTGAAGATATATTTGGTCTCAAATAGGAGGAATAAATTGTCTAAAATTTGCAATTTAAATTAAGGGTGTATACGAGTTGGGTAAACCCACTCGATATCTGATTAAACCCACCCAATCCAATCCAAAAAAGTGAATTAGGTCGGACAATTAGATAAATATAAAAAAATTAAAGGGTTTTGCTATAACACACCCATGAAGGTGTGCATTAGCATCATTCACCTTGTTTAATTCTACACTAAATTTTTTTTCTCTCTTCAATTTAGAATTTTTTATTATTTTTATAAAGTAACAAACACACCCATGATGTGCATTATCATCATTCACCCTCTTTATAAAATAATAAAAAATTACAAATTGAAGAGAGAAAAAAAATTTTAGTGTAGAATTAAACAAGGTGAATGATGGTAATGCACACCTTCATGGATGTGTTATAGCAAAACCCAAAATTAAATATATGACTTTTAATACAATTTTTTCTTCTTAAGTTTTTTTTTTTTGAACAGTCTTTCTTAAGTTCTTTAAAAATTAAATACTACATAATATTTTCTTAATTCTTTAATCAATACGAAGATTACTATGCAAGTAGTATGTGGTGTTTTTCTTTTTGTGGAAAGGTTGAGCTTTGCAAGTGTGATGTAATCAAGTACATCATAAGGTCGATTTACTTTGAATTCAACAACTTTGACGTGTGATGTAATCAGTTACATACCAAAATAGCAGGAATTAATAAAAAAATATTTTCCTCTTTATTAATTGAATGGAAATTAAAAAAAATATGAGATGTTACATTTTATTTATTTTCAACAATTTTTTTAGAAGCAACCAAAATATGAAAGATATTTATTAGCTTAAGGCTTTGTTTGGATGATAGAAGAAAGTTGAAGGAAAGAAAGTAAGAGGAAAAATTATTGAATGATTGAAAATGAGTGGAAAGTAAAATAATTATTTTAGTTGTTTGGTAGAAGTGAAAGTGAAAAGAAAGTGAGAGGAAAGAAAGAAATATATTTTGTGAATGACATAAGTACCCCTTGTAGTACCCCAATTTTGGACCTAAAAAATCCAATTTGCCTTTTTCACATAAAAAATATACAAAAAATATTTTATTATCTTTTTCATGCATTTTTCATATTTTTATCGTTTTTCTTAAATTTCTTTTTATTTCATTTTATTTCACTTTATTTTAAATAGTTCGCATTTTAGCGTAAAAATCCAAAAATATCAAAAAATAGTCTTTTTCTTATTTTACGCGCATTTTATATTTTATTATCATATATTTCAAAATATCAAAAAAAGATTTACATTTTATTACATTTCATTACATTTTATCATTTTATTTCAACTATTTCATCTTCACTATTTTTATCTCAAAGTTTACCAAAAATAGTAAAAAGAATATACCTTATCTCTTCTTATCCTTTTTTCATTTTAAATTTAAATCAAAAATAGCTTTTTACAACTCATCACAACAATATTCCTCTTAAACCAATCATATCTCTCCACCTCATCTCATTCTCATCATAAACCATTTTTCATTTTCAAAATAAATCAAAAATCACATCATTTTCATCTCATTACTATTTTATCCTACCATTTTATCATTATTACAAAAATACCCTTTACCCTAATTTTCTCCTATAAATAAACCCAATCACCTAGAGATTCCCTCATTCACTCATACCTAGAACCTTCCACCATTCCCCATTTTCACAAAAATTTCTCTCACAACTTTCCAAAAATCACAAAACAAATAAAAAAAAAAAATAAAAAAAATAAAAAAAGGCTTAAACATACATTTGGTCCCTGTAAGTACACCAATTTTTCGTTTTAGTCCCTATATCGAAAATTTTGACAAAATAGTCCCTGTATCACGCTTTTTTTTTTTGACGTTGGTCCTGCCGTCCAATTTCATCCAAGTGGCAAACGTTTTGCCACCTGGACCCTGCCACGTGGGCAAAAAATGTTGCTGACTGGATTAGAGGGACCAAAACCAAAAAATTGAACTTAATGCAGGGACTAATACCAAAAAATTGAACTGAATGCTAGAGGGACTAAAACCAAAAAATTAAACTAATTGCAAAATGACACATTTAAACTCTAAATCCTTAAATTGAAATTTGTTTCTCTACTCTTCTCTTCTCATCAACCTTTCAACAGAGAGACTCATTGCTAAAAAAGATTATTCTGATGATTTCCCTTTTAACGATCCCGATCAACAACCGCCCAACCGTGGTGATTTTCTCGACGCGCTTTCTGATCACATTGTCAACATTCGCAATGCCTCTCATAATTTCATCAAAAAACTCATCCAAATGGGGCGCAATGATCTACCCAAAATTATTTTTACCATGAAAGTTGGTTTATGAGAAGAGAAGAGTGGAAAAACAAATTTCAATTTAGGGATTTAAAGTTTAAATGGGTCATTTTGCAATTAGTTTAATTTTTTTGTTTTAGTCCCTCTAGCATTCAGTTCAATTTTTTGGTTTTAGTCCCTGCATTCAGTTCAATTTTTTGGTTTTGGTCCCTCTAGCATTCCACGTGGCAGAGTCCAGGTGGCAAAACGTTTGCCACTTGGATGAAATTGGACGGCAGGGACCAACGTAAAAAAAAAAAGTGCGATACAGAGACTATTTTGTGAAAATTTTCGATACAGGGATTAAAACGAAAAATTGGTGTACATATTAGGACCAAATGTATGTTTAAGCCATAAAAAAAAAGAAAAACATCACGTTCTTCATTTTTCCAGAAGGTTACAACAAACCTTCATTCTCTTTCTCCTTTATCTCTCTTACTCTATTTCACAATCCTACCCAAATCAAACACATATATCTCCTTCAATTGTCATTTTCTTTCACGGATCAACAAAACTCATCAAACCAATTTCATAAACTCAAATTCACTTCCAGCTTCTATCATACTAAATCCTTTTCAGATCAAAACGACTTTTCAAAACGAAATCATCCGTTCAGATCGAAATCAGCGAGCGCCAAAAATCACCGTCGAACATCACCGATCTCGTTTCCGATCCGTTTTGCTTTGTGATTAAAGGTTGATTTCCGTAATATATTGCAACTGGAACTCATAATCTGATTTACTTTGCTTTGATTTTGATTGATTTTCGTTTTGATTTTCACTTAGTAAGCTTTTAGATCCCGTCGGTTTTGTACTCGATCTAAGTTCTCAGGACTTCATCTGTGAATTTCGTTTACGAATTCAGAATCAGTGAGATGGAACGATGAAGATCGAGCATTCGTTTGTGATTTTTGGTCTTGAATTGATGATTTTCGCTTTTTGAAGCTTTTTATATGTTTCTGCGTTTATGTATATCCATTCCCTTGTTTCAATGTTGAAAAAGAAAATATGATCTATAATATGGGTACCCGTTTTCCAGATTTAATCACAACCGTTTGATTCCTTAACCTTGGACTTATACCATGATCCCAAGATCTGATCAGGACAGTCTGATCAAGATCAAGGGGAGAGTATTTGTTGGAACACGGTGGACACACACAAATACACCACCACACAGACACCACACTGAACTGTGAACCGGATCTGGTTCAACTAATGAACCGAACCCGGTTCAGACCGGTTCAAAAAAAGCAAAAGGGCTTAGTCAGTTGAGCCCAACAAACCCTTTTCATATTCACACCCCCCTTTTCCTAGACTTAATATTTCTTACACTATTTTATTTACTAATTGCACCCCCTGTTTATTTTTTTATTATTATCACTACTTCTCTTGTATATTTTTTTTTTACGTCATTTTTTTTTCTTATTACTACTTTCTCTTTTTGTTTCATTTACTTCTTTTCTTTAATTTGGTTTTTTTATCATTTTATTTTTATAGTTTATTTATGTCTTTTAGTCCTTTGCATTTATTTTTATCCCTTTTCTTTTTATGTCATAACTTTCTCTTCTCAATCCAATCTCCACATGCACACACCATTCTTTCTTTACAATTTCTCCCTCCATTTCTTACAACTTCTCCCTTATTTTCTTAAGCACATTAAAAGCAATGAAAAGTAATAAATTAGAGGTTACCATGGAGTACCATGAGCGTTTAGGATGCTAATATCTTCCCTAGGCGTAACTAACCCCCGAGCTTAGAATCTCTCTTTTTAAACGGTTTTCGACACTTTCCCCTCTTTGGAAATGAAAGGTCAATGTTAGTGGTGGAAATCCCAAAATCCCCGCAACACCCCTATATTAAAATATTCATTAAAAAATTGTAGAGAAAAAGTGGAGGGTTGTTTAGTCTTTTAAATAAAAAATATTGGTTACTTCCTCTTTCTTTCCAATTTTGAGGGGAAAGTTTTTTCTTGTGTGTCCCACCCAAAACTTCCTTTCCTTCCTCCTTTTCTTTGGTTCCAAACAAGGAAATATTCCCTTTTAATTTCATTTCATTTCCTTCCCTTTCTTTCCTTCTTCTTTCTTTGGAACCAAACATAGTGTAATAGATTAGCACAAGGAGTGTTCAATCTATAGCAAAAACAAAATCTGTTACAAGAAAAACAAGACCAAAAACAAAGACAGACACGACCTCCTCAACAACAGAAGATAATTAACTGTCCGGTATCCCAAATCAAGCTAAAGGATTCATGCACCACAAACTAAAATCATATGTAAAATCTTTACACATCACTTTTAACCACCACCAAACCAAAATTTTAATATGGTCAACCACCTATTCTGCATCATACTGTTTATGTTGGAAAAAATAATCATATTTAGCCTTCCATATCAACCAAACAGACACAAGCCAAATAACATGAAAAACGTTTTTAGGCTTCGACGCTCGAACCTGCAAGCCTACAAACTGCTGAGGATGGAAAACTGCCTCCGAATGGAAAAACCCCCCGAATGCCTAACCAAAGAAGTAACCCACACCACACCTGCCGCGATGTCTCACAAACAAAAAATAGATGCGACATTGATTCCACTTGTTCACAACCCCTACTACAAAACTGAGTATCGGCGGTAAGGATGCCTCTGGACAACAAGTTTATCTCTACCTGGAAGTCGATCAGAAAAGAAAAGCCATGCAAACACCGATACCTTCAACGGAACTACCTTGTGCCAAGGGAAATCAATCACATCTTGAGGTTCCACGTCTTCCACCTCCTGGCTAGTCAAGGAGAAATACACATCTTTAACAGAATAGGTATCTGTAGAAACACTTCGCCACTACCACCTGTCATACACATTCTGCTGTAATACAATATTTTGTAAAAGCATACAACAAGACTCCAAAAATTCCTCCTCAAAGCAAAAAAAGACCGCCTCCAAACCCAACACCCACCTTCAAAAACCCACCCTCTCCTACAACACTCCCCCACTGTCAACTGATCACCCTCACTCAGCCCGACAAGCCGCGGAAACCGGTCCCTTAAAGACTCCCCCACCCCCAACCAAGGATCATCCCTAAAAGAGGTGTTATCCCCACAATATCTTTCCACATGTCTTAATCCCCACAATATCTCTCCACCAACCAGAATCCCTCCTACCTCCATCCATCACCACACCCCGACCCTGACCATATTTTGCAACCAAAACCAGTCTCCACAACCCCCACTCATCAGTACGCTCCCTCCAACACCACTTCCCAAGTAAAGATAAATTAAACTCCCTCACCCTCCGAATCCCCAAACCCCCTGAACTCCTATCACGACACACTTTATCCCAGTGAATTCAATGAACCTTGCAAGCCTCCCTGTCCCCACCCCACAAAAAAGACTTAAGGAGAGATTCAATGATAGAAATAATCCCTGAGAGGGCTTTAAAGAAGGAAAGAAAGTAAACTGGGATAGAGGACATAGTGTATTTGAGTAAAACCAGACGACCACCCATAGATAGGTTATGACATTTCCACACAGAAAGGCGAAATTTAATCTTATCAATGACTGGTCTTCAAAATGAGAGTCTTCTAGAATTTCCCCCAATCACAAGTCTCCACGACGTTCATACCAACCAGCAGGCTCTTATGAAAATTCACTTTCAGACCCGACATCAACTTAAACAGCAATAAGATAGCCTTAATAACTCTTATGTTCCCCTAACTCTTGTTGCCAACCAACATTGTGTCATCAGCAAATTGCAGATGCGAAATTCTGAAGTCATCATCCTCCCCCACGGGAAAACCCGAGAAGATATTAGCTTGCACGAATGCCTTCACCATGGAGTTGCGACCATCGACTGCTATAAGAAAAAGAAAAGGCGATAATGGGTCCCCCTGTCTCAGACCCCTTCCAAAAGCAAATTCATCTATCGGTCTGCCATTAACTAAGACAGAAGTTGACGCTAATCAGACACATGCAAATTCATCTATCCACTAATACCATTTCACAGGAAAATTCATTTTAGACATAACAACAAACAAGTAACTCCATTCCACCGAGTCATAGGACTTTTCAAAATCAACTTTGAACATAATCATTTCTTTCTTACGCCTCTTAGCTTCCTCCACAATCTCATTTGCAATCAGAATACCATCTAAAATTTGTCTCCCTTCCACAAAAGTAGTTTGTGTCTCTGAAATCACACTCCTGATCACCTTACTTAAACGGTTTGCTAAGACTTTGGCCAAGATTTTATAAATGATACCCACAAGAGAGATAAGTCGGAAATTTGACAGCCGGTGAGGAGCATCAACATTTGGAATAAGAACAATGAAAGTAAAGTTTAAACCTTTGACCAACCTCCCATTTGTGTGAAATTCATTGGAAAACCAAATCAGATCCGCTTTCAACTCCGGCCAGAACTCTTTAACAAAACCGTCGTTAACCCCATCCGGACCCGGACTCTTAAAGCTATCACAATCCCCAATAGCTTGCTTAATTTCTTCTTCACCAAATGGAGCAATCAACAAGCTAGCCTCTCTACCATTAATAGAACTAAAGTTCAACTCCCCCACTGCTGGTCTACTCCTCCTAAGAGACTTAGAGTGAGTAGAGAAGTGATGAAAAATTGCCTCACGAACATGTTGAACCCTTGTCACCTGAGCCTCATTAATAGTAAGAAGAACAATCATTTTCTTCCGTCGTTGATTAGTAGCCAACACATGAAAGAATCTTGAATTAGCATCCCCTTCACTAAGCCACTTCGAACGAGACTGTTGTCAAGCAATACTACATTCAACTTTAGCCAAAGAAAACAAATTAGCAGTTAATTCATGCCTCTCTCTGCTCTCCTCCTCATTCAAAACAAATGTTTCTCCCTTCAAATCCAAAACCCCTAATTTTTCCTTATGATAATGATGTGGCAAGTGGTTATTGGTTAAAAGACAAAAATTTCTAAAAATTCAAAATAAAAGGAAAGAATAGAATAAAAATGCAAATGAAAGATAGAAAAATGAAAAAATAAAATGTAAACTTAAATAAAAAGAGAAAAACTATTTTCGATTATTTTTGCTATTTTTCTCGTTAAAAGATAAATTGTAACAATTAAAAGAAATAAAAGAAAAGGGATAAAATGTACGCACATAATTTTATTTAAAAATTATTTTTGGTATTTCTTATAAAAATAAGAAATAATTTTCATAATAAAATATTTATTTAAAAAGTGAAAAATTAGGGTATTACACATACATAACAAAAGAAGCAGAAAACAGAGAGAAGGCCAAGAGAATATATGTATAGAGCGACCAAAGAAGTGGAGTAATCATCGTCGTCATCTTTCCATCTCTTCCATTTCTATATTGTAAGGTTCTTATGTATAACTAATTATCTTTATTATTGAAATTACGTTTAGTTAGCTATTATTCTCATGCTAACCGGTGCCCCCGGGGCATTGGTTAAGCAACCTTAAAAAAGAAAGTTTTAAAATAAAGTTATCACTTTTTAAACTTTTGAAAAGTTGACTGCACAATTTCTAATGTTAAATTTCCATATTTGGTTCCTTAACCAATGCCCTGGGGCACCGGTTAGCATTTCGCTTATTTGATTTAGAAAGTGTTAGAGATAGATTTTCTATTTGAAAGATGTGAAATAAATTCATATGTGAATTCTAATTGATACCATAGAGTTAGATATTCACAATCACATGCACTATTAAATTGTAATGCCACTATATTGATCAGCTGACTGAGACATCTTAAATAAACTCATATAATAGATTTGTCATCATTTGCCAGAGGAAACAAACAATGAACAATAAGTAAAAATATAATTGAAATTTAGAAAGTATATAATTGATTAAAAGTTTACACTAGAAGAGTAATTAACTATATCTAATTACCATTATTATATCTTAATTATTTTTTATTGCTAAGCTTTGTGAACTTATCGATGTTGTTAGTGTGGACATTAACTAAATACACCTTTTTTCTATACTTAGAACAATAGTAATTGTTGAACTGTTTTGATATTGTACCTAGTCCCTGTGCATGCAATACTCAAAATACTTATTTTTCGATGTTCCAATTCGCATTCATCAACCAACACAAATAGATTCACGTACAAACAATCACCTGAGACAAGTTCAACAAGCAAAACAACCCTTTCGAGCCAAATAAACTTGATAATAGAATTATTAGCCTTGCCTTTATATTGATATTGGAATGATATATACCCTTCCGCCGACCCTAAAACTTGTTTCTTCTCCAAAGCTTTTCCTTTTTGGTCTTCCATTGAATTTTTGATCCAAAATCATCCCTCTGCATCTTTTATCTTCTCTTTTCCAATCTAAATAAGTGGTTTTCACATCGATTAGATTTTCTTTTAGTTTTTGTTTGTGATTTCGTCGTCTTAGTGCGACGTTAATTTGTTTTCCCGTCATGTGCGGTGTTTTTATTTTCCCGTCTTGTGCGGTGGTCCTATTTTCCCGTCGTGTACGGTGTTTATTTGGTTCGGATAGACAGATCAACGTTGATCGGCTACAGATTCAATCAGTGATCAAGTTCCTCAACGATGCAGATCCGGAAGCATAGGTATTCCGGTTATTTTAAGTTTATCACATTATTTGTAGGCAAAAGTATGCCGTTTTATGCTATTAACGTGAATGTTGTGAGTTTGTTCGCAGATTCATCTTATTTAGTTTTTAGCGATGTTGAATTTGTATTAACATTTGATGTATTCTATCTATTTGAATGAATAAACATCTTTATTTTTTGTCAAAAAAAAGATATTGGAATGATATATATACAATATAAGTTTCTATGTTTGTTTGCTATACAATTATGAGTAGTAATAACAAGAATATTCTAATAATAATACTAATACTCTAATACACCCCTGTAGTCGAAACGCGAGGCTGACGAATGTTGAGACTATGACGAAAATCATCAAAAAGTTGTAGCGGAAGTCCTTTAGTGAAAAGTTAGCAATTTCTTAGCTGGAAGGATCATGTAGGACACGTACTTCGCCCAGAGTCACATTTACACGCACAAAATGTATATCTATCTCATTGTGTTTGGTGTGTTGATGTTGAACAGGGTTGCCTGAAAGATAAACTGCTCTCACATTATCATAATAAACTAGAGTAGTTGTTGTAACTGGACAGTGTATTATTATTATTAATTTCCTGATTTGAGAAATATTCGAACCACATCCAAGCGAACACAAAAACAACACAATGACAACGAGGTCATGAAGATCTAGATTCAGCAAAATGACATGAATTTATTTAGACTCCAACTGGTTAAAAAATAACCCTAAAACCTCCATCGTACATGAGGATGACCCAAAAATCGGCAAAGTCTCAAAATCACCACCAACCATCAAATACTGAATGCAGCACCACCATAAATAAGACCCTTACGAAGCAGGGAAATTAGCTAAATTGCTTGAGTCACATCTATCTCACTCTAAATTATTGCATCATATGTGTGATGCTCCCCCAAGTTGGGTGGTAAATGTATACTAGAATACTATTCTAGTCTCAAATATAAATAAAATTTAGTCAACAAAAATTAATGTATCTGGTCCAAAATTTATACCAAATACATTAATTTTTTTTACTATATTTTGTTTATATTTAAGATTAGAGGAAGTATTATCTATCAGATTTAATGTGGTTCAATTTTATAATATTATTATTATTAAGTTCTTATATATGTTACTTTTTTTTGTAAGTACTATCTATAATTAATCAATCGTCTAAATCAGTACATAAATATAAATGTATATAATCAAATATATAAGTTTAAAAATATATTTAAAGTATTATATATGTAGTCGAATAAGCTCGTAAACCAAACGAGTTGACCTATACATAGTTCAAGTTCAACTCATTTAATTAATGTACTTAATTTTCAGCTCTGATTTGGCTCATTTGATTCAGGAACCAAGTTCAACGAATCAATTATCAAATCAAGTCACGAACTTTCTTCAAATTGGTTCAGATCACTGCTAGCCCTAATTTCTTCCAACTTTTAAATAAGACAACTGAGAAAAGAATCAAAGATAGAGGTTTAGTGATGAATCAACAAATTGTTGAGTGGATTCAACATACATGGAAGAGCTTTTGAAAAAGAGAATGACTTTGTTCACATATGTAAACAAAAGATAATTACAAAGCAAGTGAGCTGCTCTCTAGGGCGAGAGTTCTCTGAAAATGATAAAGATGCTAGATTACAATACATTGTTTATACCCTAGGAAAAATCTCCCCTCCAATTTCTTAAGTGTCCTTTTATAGTCTAACTCTATTTGACCTAATGGGCCTCTACTTGGACTTCGAAGCCCATTAAGCTATAATATGGATCCATATAATGCTCGTTCGTACAAGACATGTGAAGATCGACCACGTATAAACTGAGGTCGTTTGTCCATATAGGTCACATGAAGTCGAAGCACGTGCAACTCATGTTACTATATATTTGTATATGATACATGACAAACCAGAATGAAGGACCATCACTTTCACACGAAGGATCATCACTTTCACGTTGACTCTAGCTCGTGATCCAAGTGGCTTGAGTGATATAATCAAAGGTAAAGCTTAACATGACCTGAATGGTCATGATGAGCTTAATAGATGATGGTCAAACTTGTAGTTGAGTTGAGCTGGGTAGATGATAATGGAGCAAATGATGAATGGTCAAGTTAAATAGAGAATGGTGGAGCTGATGGTTGAATTGAGCTGCATAGACTGATAAATAATAGAGTTAATGACATGAATGATCAAGCTGAGCAGAAAATCTTGATAGTCAAAGTGTAATACAATTTACATGGTATAATCCTCCATATCAATCCACAGTCCTCCAAGTGCCAAACATGTTTAGGCGTAGGCGTTTGTTCATTTTCAGATCAACCTGTACACTAATCCACAGTCCACCAAGCTCAAGCCTATTATGGCATAGACAATTATATTGTTCTTTGCTAAGTCGATTTGTACTATTCAAACATGATGTAAAATAAAATTATAATCAATATCAATACCAACATGCTTTGAGCTTTCATGACTGAGAATTTGAGCTAAAGCCGAATTGCAAATCACAATCACAAAAAACCATCATAAAGTGTAACTTCCATAATCAATATATTAATTAATTCCCTTAAGTTTAAAAAACTATATTCTGCTGCATAATCTGTCATTACAGTACCAATAAGCATATAAAATAGTCTCACTAACACCAAACATATAAATGCACAAAAACTTAATTAAAAGACCAACAATTATATCAAAGGCACATACAGTCACATGTTTATCAAAACTTTTCCTACAAAAACCACAAAGTTTGGCACATCTAAATGCTCTTATTACATTACACAATTATTCAACGAGAAAAGTTAAGACACATTTAATCTTACATCTCAAATCTACTCAATTCCCATCTTCTTCCTGACCTCCACAATGAAGTCATAAACCCTATCCTGATCAGGAAGAGACTTGGAAACACTCTCAATCTTGATGCAACTCTTAGCCCAAGCAATGAATTTCGGGCATTCCTTCTCTAAATTGATGTTGCCAAAGGTCTCATAGCCTTTAAACCAAGTGTAGAATGGAATAAGTGCTACATCCACAAATCCAAGATTGTCTCCCCCAAAATAAGTCTTGTCTCCTAATTCTTGCTCCAAGACTTTGATGGCTTCTATGAATTCCTTCTTGGCAGCTTCTAGTTCTTCTCCTTTTTTAGTCCATAGGTAAAGGTTCCTTCCAATTTGATATATCTGTGTAACATTGAGAAGAATTCATACACACTCAATTAGATCTTAAAAGGCAAAACAAAAACACAACAGCTACTAAGAACTAATTCTTGTCATTAATAATAAAGTTTTTTGAATGACAAATATATTATTAATAAAATTATGTCTCTGCTCAAGACAAACAATAGATTGATAAAAGAGGAGTTTACAAAACAAAGAAGTAAAGATATTAATGACTATGCTGATAAGAATTCCACATCCGATATGAAGCTCGGACAAAGACACATACACCAAAAATAACACGGACACTAACACGTCAACTCTGCTAAAAATTTGAAAAAATAATATAATTCAATGTGTCGTGTCGGGACACACCTTCGTGCTTCATATAGGTTCGGCCTAACAATTTTAGGCATATTTTCTCGGTTGAACTAAGACTTTGTAGACACAAGTACTACATTTTCTTTTGATTCATATACATACGAAAAAACTTGCATGCAGTAATTTAAAGAGGGGTTACAACTAAAAAAAAGGAAATGAATAAAACATTAAAAAAGTGAAAGAATCAACTAGTGGTAAAAGGGTCTGCAAAAGCAATGATGAAAAAATTCTAAGTAACAAACAACCACATGCAATAAATCATAGAAAGGAACAAAGGTCAAAGGTATATACCTTCTTATCAACATAATCTGCCCAGAACCTAGCCTGTGATCTCTGATAAGCATCAGATGGCAACAAAGGAAACTTATCATTCCAAACTTCGTCAATATATTGAACAGCAATTAGAGATTCACCAATGGGTTTACCATTGTGAATAAGAACAGGGATTTTCTTATGAATTGGGTTCATTTGTAGCAACAAAAGACTTTTGTTCCTCAAGTCTTCTTCTTTATACTCATACTTAATACCCTTTATAGCAAGTGCAACTCTCATTCTCATACCAAATGGACTTGGCCAGAAATCTAGCAAAATCACTTCATCTGCCATTGCTAATTAGAGAAAAACAAAAATGAATAATAGATTGTTATGGAAGAAGAAATTAGTGTAGCTGTGAATAAAAAAAAGTGGGTTGGAATTTATTGATAATTGGACAATCTTAACTTTGTATTTAATGTTCCCAATTAAGTAAGATTTATCTAGAGATCTCAAATCAGATTTGACTTTGTCTACATTTAAGTACTACATAATTTTTGTCAAAAAAAAGTACTACTATATAATTTCGTTTTGTAAAGATTTTTTTTCTTTATAAATTTAATTTAGATTAGTTAAAAGGAATATTGTTTTTTTTTGTAGAAGCTGCGGTTTGAATGTTTAACCATTAGACTATTAGATTAGGGTTAATGAAGTAATACCTCATATAAAATTGACGAGTTTTGTAATTTTTTGTAAAATTATTTTTTAGAATATCCATTGTAAATTATTTTTAGATTACTTTCTCTTTTGAATTTTTGCTAACGTGGCATGCAAAAGTCAACTGCCACATCAGGAAAAAGTTGATTGTTTTTTACATGGCACATTAGTAAAAAGTCAAAAGACGGAGATAATACAAAAAAAAATAATCTTATAAGAGATATTCTAAAAAAAAAATTACAAAAAGGAATTACAAAACTTATTAAATTTGTAGGGAGTATTACCTCATTAACCTATTAGATTATTGTATGTAATGTTCCCAAATATGTAAGATTTTTCTAGAGATTTCAAATTAGATGTGATTTCAGCTAATTTCTTCTTTTGGTATATTTTAAATATAGTTATCTCGTCATTTTAAGGTTAGTTAGTTCAGTCGTGATTGGCGCTGAGTTTGGTAGGGAGGATCACGGTTCGATCCCCCACAACTGCGATCGAGAGGGGGTTAGAATCATTTGATGCCAGAACTGACCCCCAAATCAAATTAAACTGGTGGTGAAAATAAAAAAAAAATCAATTAACAAAAACATCTAATTATTTATGTAGAAGTTGCGGCTGAACTCTAAACATTTCGAAGCTAGAATTTTTAACCATTGAACTATTTAACAAAAAAAATATATTTTAGCTCATGAAATTATAATATTTTTTGTCTGATAACAATTTTTATTTATAAATAAAAAAATAACAATTTTTGTTTATATTCGCTCATGTAAATTTCAAAAATGTTGAATTATTTTTTTATAAAAGGTGTGACACCGACTTTTCAGAAGGTAATTTATCTTTTTTAATAAAAAATTATAAACTGTTAATTTTAATGAATTTTAATAATATATTAAATAATTTTTACTTTTTTTAAAAAAATTGTGGATGACATGTATGATATAAATTTTCGATCAAACGATGAATTTAATAAATTATATTCGTTGTAGTGTTATTTATTACTTGTACATCATACACTACTTTCTCAAATATTTTATGTTACATTAAGCCTTAAAATAAAACTACACTTGAGTAAGTATGATGTTTCGATTATCGATAAAGAAAAAGTATATCAAACATTTCTACAATATTTTACCATCTATTTAAGATTTTACAAGTTTGTTTGGTTGAAAAGAAAAAAATTAAAAAGAAAATAAAACACATAAATTAATAAATGAATTCAGACTAAATTTAATTTAAATTCATTTATCAGTTATGTATTTTCTTTTCTTTCCGCTTTTCTTCTTCCTACCAAATGGGCCTACAAGCTTCTTTTACATAAGAACCACTTTTCTTTAGAAATACCAATATTTCTGTTTACCAATAAAATAAAATAAAATAGGTTAAATTATACTTTTGATCACTTATTTAATTTTAGGCTTCATTTTATACTAGTTTCTTAAAATTTTCTTGTTTTATTTTGGTCATTTAAATTATAAATGTTAGATGATTTAGTTCCTTAAAAAAAATTTTGATTCATTTTTGTCCTTAAGTTATTAATAAGCATTTCGGTCCTTATATTACAAACTTGATGATATTTTGATCTCAAATATATATGAGGATTAAATCGTGTAAAATTTGCAACTTAAAGAATCAAAGTGTATAACATTCGTTAGCAGACAACAATGAAACAAAAAAAACATTAAAGGATTAAATTGTATAATAATGTATATAAGGGATTAAAATGAAACAAAATAGTTTTGGTAACATGTGCCCTATGGTTTTTTTGACGCAACATGTGCCCTATGTTAAGAATCCAAAAAAATGGAAAATTTATATTAAAACAAATACTACCTCCGTTCTTATATATAATATCTTGTTGACTAAATTAGGGGAATTAAGAAAGTAGATAATAAATTTATTGACGGTGGATGTTGTTTTTACAAATTTATCCCTTAAGATTGAGAGTTTATCAAAATATTTAATGTAAAGTGTAGAAAAAGATGTAAATTAAGTAGGAGTATGTATGTAAAAAAATAATAAATGTAGTTGAAAATTGGAATAAAATTTTATAAAAAGGGACAAAAATTTGTCAAACAAGATCTTATAATTAAGGACAGAGGTAGTAATATTTTAACTTTAAAAAATTAAATATACAATTTTTAATATAAATTATTTTTTCATAAGTTCCTTAAACAGACATGTTAACATTTTCTTAATCCTTTACACTATGTTTGGATCAAAGAAAGAAGAACGAAAAAAATAAAGGAAGCTAAGAGAAAGGAAAAGAGAATCTTCTCTTGTTTGAAACAAATGAAAAGGGAGAAGGAAAAAAGTTTTGGATGGGGCCCACAAAAAAAATATTTCCCCTCAAATTTGAAGAGAAAGAGGAAAGAACTAACTTTTTGTTTAAAACAACCCTCAACTTTTTATCTACAATTTGTCAATGAATATTTTAATATAGGGGTAGTTACGTCATTCACAATTTTTTTTTTCCTTTTACTTTCTTTTCACTTTCACTTATACCAAACAAGTAAAATAATCATCATACTTTCTACTTATTTTCATTCATTCAATAATCTTTTCTTTTACTTTATTTCCTTCAACTTTCTTCTCTCAACCAAAGAAAGCCTTAATCAATACTAGTACTACTCCCTCCGGACACTATTATAAACAAATTTGACTTTTTTGGTATATTTAACTGCTGATGTATCTGATCCATAATATGAACTAGATACATCAGTAGTTAAATGTACTAAAAAAGTCAAATTTACTTATAATAGTGTCCAGAGCGAGTACTATGCATGTGATGGACAAGGCTGAGCTTTGCAAGTGTGATGTAATCAAATACATCATAAGGTTTTGTCAGAAAAAAAGTACATATCATAAGGTCGATTAACTTGAGTTCAACAACTTTGAAGTGTGATGTAATCTACATACTAAAATAGCAGGAATTAATAAAAAAAAATATTTTTCTCTTTAACTAATTGAAAACTCCCTCTGATTTTTATTATAAGAAGAAATTTACTTTTTAGATTTATGAAATGTTTTATATATCTAAACTATATTATGAACTAGATATATCAAACATTTCATAAATCTAAAAGGTCAACATTTTTTTATAATAATGATCGGAGGGAGTAAAAAGTATGAGATGTTACATTTTGTTTGTTTTCACTATCAATATTCAATTTACTAGAACGAACTACAGTTTTAGGCCCGACCCAACACATGTGTGGGGTGGACAATGATACAAAGTTTTAAAATTACGGCAAAATTTTAAGACATGAAAATGGTGAAGTTCTTTAAAGAATTTCTTTTTATTTTAAAACGTCACATATTTAATTTTTAATTAAAATGTCAATGAAAAATTTGCAAATATAAAGGTAAACTTAAATGTTAAAATGGAAAATTCAAACTTGAAAGGCCATAATCTAAAAATTGTAAAATTTGTGGAGCTAACTCAAACGAATGGCTATAATTAAATAAATATAAGACTTAGTGCCCGTTTGGCCCGGCTTATTTTCTACTTTTTTTCTTCTCCTTAAAAATAGTAAAGTAGGAAAAAATTGTGTTTGACTCTACTTCTTTTTATTTTTTACTTCTTTACTTTATTTCTCTAATACTTTTAAAGAGAAATATGGCTAAATTCAATTTTATACTTCTCTATTTCGTTTAAACTAAATAGAAAAGTAGAAAATAAGCCGGGTCAAACGGGCACTTACTTAAATGGCCTCTTGTTAAAAATTGAACAATTGAAATTGAATGGCTAGAATAGAACAAATATACGTAAGACTTAATTAGATAGCGTCTTGTTAGAAAAAATAAAGACTTAGATGGCCATAACTATTAATTTAAGCATAAAATTTTGAACATCTAATTTTTTTTCCGGATATGTGCCTTAAGGATGGATACAATTAATGTTTAAAAAAAGACTTAGATATCTAGTTTTAGTCCCTCTATTTTTAATTTTTTGAAGTTTTAGTCCCATATTTTAAAAACTAATGTTTTAGTCATCCTATTTCAAATTTTCTTGAGTTTTAGTCCTCCATCATATTTTCAAGTCAATTTTGATGATGTGTCAAAGTCGTTAGTGATGTGGCACTACACACTTGGCCAAACTATTTTTCATGTCATTAAACTTTTTTATATTTCAATAAATATGTTTTGTATATTAAAATAATTAAAAAAAATCTATAATATTTTCTTTTTACGAAATAATAGTGAAATACAGTATATTAGTAATTGATATTTCCTTATCTCCTCCTTATCACCATCATCATTCTTATCTCCCCTCCATCACCGTCATCATTCATCATCATCCTTCATCATATATTTTTATTAAGAATGTCGTTGTTTTCTTCATTATTGTCTTTGACACATCATCAAAATTAATTATAAAATGAGACGGGGGACCAAAACTCAAACAATATTGAAATAGGGAGACTAAAAAATTGGTTTTAAAAATAGAAGATCAAAACTTCAAAAAATTAAAAATAGAGGGACTAAAACGGTATTTAAACAAAAAAAAATTAATGTTTAAAAAAGTGAATACAAAAATTTCAAGAGAATATCTCTACATTAATCTCCTTACATGTGCCCTTTTTACATAATTTTTATATACCTCCATACAAAAATATATATGACGTTTTGACTATATCACACAAATTAAGAAATGTAATTAATGTTGCATGAAAAAGAGAAATTATGAGTTACAAAAATATCCCTCATTAATAGTATGAGAAAGATAAATTGTAAAATTAAAAGAAGAAAGAGAAACAAATAATTAAGAATATATTTAAAAAAAGAGCATTAAATGTTTTATTTGTGATGTAAAGTGACGTATATTTTGATACAATTTTTTTTTCTAAAACGACATATATTTTAATATAGAGAGAGTAAGAAAGATAACTATAGTCAACACAAGACAACACAACACAACACAGCACAGAACAATAACTTTATTTTGTAGCCATAATCTCCAAAATTGCAACCTACTCAAAGATATTATTGTAAGAGTTAAAGATTGAATATTGATCATTCACTTCTCCACACTTATAATTTATTTGTTTATGCGGTGAAAAGTTTAAGCACAATGTCTCGTTCTCTAACTTCACAATAAGATTGTCATCTCATACGATAAATAATCGATAAACCTTAAATCAAACATATATTTACATTGTATGAGTTTAACCATTAAACTATTTATACAATTAATGTTTCATCCCGAAACACCATGCATATAGCCATTTGACATCCTTTATACAAAATAATTTAATAAATAAAAATAATTTTATTCATATATAAAAAATGTTTATCATGATTTAATTTATTATTAACAGTAGTGGTTGTTGTCGGAGGCAGCGGCCATTGAGTTCGTTAGTCGATGACTTCTATGAAATTCTCGAAGCCAACAAAAACCATTTATTATCATATGGTTGTACTTAGGAGGCAATCATATCCGAACTAATCCAAAAACAAAATCATAAACTGATGAATCAATTCAAATCAAAAATTGTAAAACCGCATTTGATTTGAATGAATTCGGATAATTTTTTTTATTTTTATTAAAAAGTGTTTTGAACAGTTTATTCAACAATCAATAGAAATTAACTACATAAATAATAAATATTAATAAATAAAATAAAAACTATTTTTAAAAACCACTTATAAATTTATTCATGTCATTAATTACTTCTTATTAATTGGATAAATTGATAAACTGTTCT
The DNA here is from genome assembly GCA_951804385.1 of Trifolium dubium. NCBI lineage: Eukaryota > Viridiplantae > Streptophyta > Magnoliopsida > Fabales > Fabaceae > Trifolium > Trifolium dubium. The sequence continues at coordinate 12,740,997 of OX638068.1, read as the reverse complement.
AAATTTTTCAAGAGGTAAGATAAAAAATGTAGTGGTTTAATCATAGCCGGCCTCGAATATTTAGAGATCTTGTTCTAAAATTAAAAATAGGTCTTTCATACAAAAAAGTGGAAACAAATTTTAAAATAACAAATATTTTAATTTAAATTACAAATAACATAAAAGAAAATTGTAACTAACATAATAAGATTCATATTCTAATCAATAATAACATAATATCTTCTGATTTACATAAAACAGTTCATGCCTTTCAAAAAGTTTAATTTATCAATAGGGGGTCATCTTTCTTTCACGCATTATAATTTTTTATTTTGGCCAATTCGCCTAGTGACTAGAAATTCCGCCTATAAAATGCAATGTCCTTTGCCAACCGAGTTAAACATATTTTTTAATGGAAAATTGATCAACCAAAGTTAATGTATCTAATCCAATTTTTTTAACCAAATACATCAATTTTCTTTGAAAAAATTTTATACATAAAAATGAACAAATAATTGTATTTAACCACAAAATACTGTTTGTTTAAATTTTTTTTGTAGTGATGTGACTTCTTTTTACAATTGATTACAAAGTTACTTAGCAAATTAAAAATGTGTCTTCTTAACCTATCTTTTTAGCAAAAAAAATATATTTTTAACAATAACAAAACCATTATTTTTTTTTTCTTGTAAAAAAAATAATTATATATATATATATATATAGAAATATTAATAGACATATATAAATATTTAGAGCTCCTAATTTTTTGAGGCCCTGCACGGTTGCTCATCCTGTACATCCATAAGGGCCGGACCTGGGTTTTATCCTCCGCTAATGTATTTTGAAAGGGACTAAAACTATTTAATAACATAATTTATTTCAAATTAATCGATGCAGTAGAGTGGATACTAATGGAATAAAGTGAAAACAAAAAAAAAATGAAAAATGTAGTACTAAACAATATAATTTAGAGTTTGAGATGAATTTTAATGTGGACAATGATATCTTAGTATTTTTTACTAGTGGAAAAAGACGACCGGCTAGTCTTTGCAATCTTCGATGTTAGATCTAAGACTAAGATATACGGTCTAATGAGGCATATCTTTAATGGACATTGAAGGGGGAGTGTTGTGAATAATTATATGGATGCCCATTAGTCATAGGCCCATAATCATAGCCAAATGTATTGTCCTATAAATAAGACTCATGTTACTATGTAAAACACACATCTAAGAAAATAATACAATCTTCTCTACTCTTTCTCTCTTCTCCTTTTTTCTCTATCTTTATTCTTATTATTGTTTAGAATAGTTTCATAACACAGGAGTACTATTATTTTTTATATATGGGAAATCAATTTAAAATTAAAACTAATGAAATGAATTTGAACTAATTTAGAAACTTCATCAAATATAGCACACACAAATACTAGTAAACAACTTGAAGATGATTTAAGATACAAAAATTAAAAACTAAAAAAAACTCAGACAAAATGATACATAAATTCATTCTAAATACATCATATATATAACCTTCACTACAATTTCTTTTTTTTTTTCTCACTACAATTTTGTAACTATAACCAAGTTGTTGGATCATCAGGGAAGACGGAGAATGATTTACATTGAGTCTAATCATTTACATTTACTTTCCATCTTTATTAGGAGGTTTAAACAATTAAATATTATTTTTGTTCATGTATGTATGCAGAATTTTGGTTTTAGTTTCTGTATCAATTTTTTGTTCTAAATAAGTCCTTGAATCAACCAATTTTTTTGCTTTTGGTTCTAAAGCTAAAATCTGCATTTTTCTGCAGATTTTAGCTTTAGGGACCAAAAACAAAAGGTTTAATTAGTTGATACAAAACTTATTTAGAATAAAAATCGATACAGGGGGCTAAAACCAAAATTATTCGTACACATACATGGACGAAAATGATGTTTAAATCTTATTAAGAAGATTATCAATACAAGGAGTTTAATTAAACAATCAACTCTGATACTTAGTGTTGGATCATATATAGGTGGGCAGCTATGAGATCTTTTGTCACATCACAAGTTTTATTAATTTTTATTCACAACACACATGAGCATAAGTGCATTTGCTTGGATTTGTTGCAAATTTCATAAGATTATATTTGCAGACACAAATTTTTATGTCATGTTAATATGTAATTGATATATATATATATATATATATATATAGTCGATAATATAATTGTTTTTTTGACAGAAGATAAGATAAAATTTTGAATACCCGTAAATCTTTTTTCTACTTAATTATGATAAAGTCCATAAGATAAATTTTTAAAACTTACATTAATTTTGTATTTCTATAATGTAATATAATTTTTTATAAAATATACAAAATACGTTAAATATTTGCATTACTCATTTAAAAAAGTGAGTAATAATTCTGATATTTTAATATTTAGATTTTGAGATTAAACAGAACTCTTACAAAGATGACTTATAAAGTCATATTGTTTATTTTTTTTTTTTATAGGCAATGTTAGTTGTTAATATATTAGTACAATTGTTAGTTTTCTCTTTTGCAGGATTCGAACCCTGGACCCCCAGCAGCTTCTTAATCCTTAGCTCAACTGGTCAGCTTAACCAATTGAAAGTCATATTGTTTATAAACTCTTCACAGGAGTTATCTATAATTAATGGATCATTTACATTATTTTTCCTAAAACTTTTAAGCATAGAGAGTCGGAAGAAAATGAATTCAACTCTTAGATAGAATAATTTTTTGACTAAATTTTACTTATCTCACAATCAGACTTTAAATTACTAGAACCATCTTCTCTTAAGAACTAGAGACTCAATACATAAAAAAAAACATAAAGTTTGAATCTTACCCGCAACAAAAGAAAATGCATAAAGTTTGAACATTCAATTTCCTTTATTACATAATTATTTTCTAGCCATAGATCACCAAAGTTCCAACCTACTCAATGCCCATCTTCTTCCTAATCTCCACAATGAAGTCATAGACCTTAGACTCTTCAGGAAGAGACTTGGAAACACTTTCAATCTTGATGCATCTTTTAGCCCAGGCAATGAATTTAGGGCACTCACTCTCTATATTTAAGTTGCCAAAGGTTTCAATTGCTTTGAATCGGCTATAGAATGGGATGAGTGATATATCCACAAAACCAAAGTTGTCTCCTCCAAAATAAGACTTGTTTCCTAGCTGTCCCTCCAACAATTTGAGGGTATCTATGAATTCCTTCTTTGCAACTTCTTGTTCCTCTCCTTTTTTGATACAAATGTTCCTTGAAATTGCATATATCTATTTCATAGGGACAATTAAATTAGTCAATAAAAAAACTGTAAAATGTAAGAATAAGAGTCACTAATTAATAGAGGGACCGTTCAAAAAAACTAATTAATAAAGGGAAATAATGGATCCTTTTGAGGCACATCAAAATTAACAGTTTCTGTGATTTTTTAAATACCGTTAATTTTTATGTGTCTGAATAACATATCAAATAATTTTGGATTTGTCTGAAATTTTACACAAATGATCTATATGATATAAACTTTCAATCTAACGGTATATTTTATAAAAAAATATATCGATTAAAACATTTTATAGTAGTTGAGGGTAAATACCCCCAAATCTTAAAGGGGTACACAAGTTGTCGCCTTATTTATAAAGTGAAATTCTTTTTTTTTTAGCATATAAAGTGAAATTCTAGATATTAGACAAGTGACAATTTGGTCCGACTTTATTTTAGCAATATTTCTCTTATAAGTTATAAGTAGGGTCAAAAACATATTTGATAAAACTCTTATAAAAAAAGTGGCTTAATACTAATGAAGAAAATATTGAGATTTGTCGCGACCAAAAAAAGATAAATACAAATTACAAATAATATCAAAATATTTTAAATACTGTTCTGGGCTGGCCAAAGGCCCAATGTCTAAATGCATGTCCAAGCCCAATACGCGCGGAAGCCCGTCACAAGTCCTAAGGACATTCCACCATAAATACTACTGTACACTCACCCTAAACGGGCACGAACTCAATATCAACCGTTGGATAAACCGTCACGCATTCCAACGGTCCTGATTCCTACACGGAATCCATCCTTATCCATACGAAAAATGCCTATTAATATGTGGTTTTACACCACACTATAGTGTTGCGGGGATTTTGGGATTTCCACCACTAACATTGACCTTTCATTTCCAAAGAGGGAAAAGTGTCAAAAACCGTTTAAAAAGAGAGATTCTAAGCTCGGGGGTTAGTTACGCCTAGGGAAGGTATTAGCATCCTAAACGTCCATAGTACTCTATGGTAACCTCTAATTTATTACATTTTTATTGCTTTTATGTGCTTAAGAAATGAGAGAGAAGTTTGTAAGAAATGGAGGGAGAAGATGCATAGAAAGAAAAGTGTGTGCATGTGGAGATTGGATTGAGAAGAGAAAGTTACGACATAAAAAATAAATTTAGTTTAAACCTAAACTAATCGTGCGACTAATTTGGATTTTGGACTAAAGAATTTTTATTTAGAGAGAGAAGAAGTTTTTTTGTTTGTTTTCTATTTTTTCTAAAGATTACTAACGCGCCTCTTCAGAAATGAAAGTTCATTTTTAGTTGGTTTTTTAGCGTTTTGCAGAAAGCGGTAAAAATAAAATGCATGCACTGCAAGTACTACATCCTCATTGGGGTTACACTTGAGCCTAAATACATTCTAAGAGTTTTTGTGAAAATTTAAACATGAATGAATGCAACAATATGCAATGCAATATTTACAATATAAAGGGAATTATAGACGGAGCAAGAAATAAAGAAAATAAAAACTACACTAAACTAACTATCTTAAAGGTTATGGCGATACTATCATTTTTATGTCCATCTCCATTAGCATAAATTTAAGTTGAGTCCCAAATCACCAATTCAAAGAACACAAACAATATGCAATCATGATATATAAAATAAAATGACTAGAATTTCAATGACCAAATATAACTAAGCTAAAAAACTAAACAAAAGGCCATATAATGATTTAAGTAGAAAAAGTGAATAAAAATAAATAAATAAAAACAAACAGAAATGAAATAAATAAATAAAATAAGTCACGTAAAAAAGAAGGAAAGAAACAAAAGGGGGTGCATATAATAATAATATAGTGTAGAACAATTAAATCTGGAAAAGAGGGGGTGTGGATATGAAAATGGGTTGTTTGGCCCAACTGACTAGGCCCTTTTACTGTATGAACCGGTCTGAACCGGGTTCGGTTCATTAGTTGAACCAGATCCGGTTCACAGTTCAGTGTGAGTGTGTGTGTGAGATCCCATCTGCCAGAATCAATCCTCGCCGTCTGATCAGATCTGACCAAGATCAGACAACTATGATTCACAGGGACACCGACGTCCCTGATCTGCTTCATCAGATCAAGTGGATGAAAATAAAGCTGGAAATAGAAGGGTGTATATCATGGATCATGTTGTTCTCATCATAGAAACAGAAAGAAAAACGCAGCAACAAGCAATATTCATGGAGCTTTCAATCAGTAATCAAAAATCATCAAATCAGAGTGAAATCCTACGAATGGATATTCCATCTTCATCGTCTCATCCCGTTGATTTCGAATCCATGAACGGATTCCTCAGACAAGGTCCAGGAGACTCCAATCGTATCCAAATCCGACGGGACTAAAAGTCTAAACAAACCAGATTTAAACGACAAAAAAAACGGAATCAAAGAAAATACAAAACGATTTATCAGTTCCAAAGGCTATATCGATGCGAAATTAACCTTCGATTCAGTTCGGTTTGAATTGGAAATGGAGAGGAAGGAAGATCCGACGATGGTGTTTTGTTACGGTATCGGTTCCGTTTTTTAGCGATTTCGCAAGGACTTGTGATTCGTACTAATTTCGAATTGAAGAAAAATAGAGTTGATGAATGTTTTTTTGATCTGATTTTTGGATCAATAAAGAGAAGGAAGGACGATGGATGTATATGGGTTTTCTGGAAAAAGAATAAGGGGAAAATGAAGAAGAATGTGATAACGTTCTTTTCTTTCTCTTTTTCTATTCTTTTATTTATGGTAATTTTTTTTTTGTTGAAAAATGGAAAATGAATTTTTGTTCTGATTTTTTGTGCGAATGGAAGTTTCTAGGTTTGTGTAGGTGTGAATGAGGGAATTTCTAGGTTGATGATTGAGTGATTTGAGGTTTGTATTTATAGGAGAAAATTAGGGTAAATGGTATTTGTGTAATAATGATAAAATAGTAGGATAAAATGGTAATGAGATGAAAATGATGTGATTTTTGATTTATTTTGAAAATGAAAAAAGGATTATGATGAGAATGAGATGAGGTGGAGAGATATGATTGGTTTAGGAGGAATATTGTTGTGATGAGTTGTAAAAAGCTATTTTTGATTTAAATTAAAAATGAAAAAGGATAAGAAGAGATAGGATATATTCTTTTTACTATTTTTGGTAAACTTTGAGATAAAAAGAAAATGTGAAAATGAAATAAATTGAAATAAAATATGATAAAATGTAAATCTTTTTGATATTTTGAAATATATCGTAATGAAATATAAAATGCGCGTAAAATAAGGAAAAGACTATTTTTTGATATTTTTGGATTTTTACGCTAAAATGCGATCTATTTAAAATAAACGGAATAAAAGATGAAATATTTAAAAATAAAAGAAAATTTAAGAAACAAGATAAAAATATGAAAAATGAATGAAAAATGCATGAAAAAGATAATAAAATATTTTTTGTATATTTTTATCTATGAAAATGCAAATCGGATTTGTAGGTCCAAAATTGGGGTACTATAGTTGCCCCTATTTAAGTTTCTTCAATCGGAGAAATGAAGATTAAAATATTTGTTTAGACGGAATTGAAGAGACTTAAATATAAAATGTGCACCATTTTTGGACCTAAAATCCTCTAACAATGCTTATGATGCAAATGATTTTAATGAACTCCACTGGGAACAGAGTAAAACACTGGGGAGAAAATGTTATCGACTATCGACTGACCGACAGTTGGAACATTGTACACTGACACACAATGTTTAAGAATCAATTACTATCGGCTGACCGACAGCAGGAACGTTGTACACTGGCGCACAAAATTTAAGATCATAACTATCGACTGATCGACAGAAGGAACATTGTACACTGACATACAATGTGGAAGAAAACACCGACTATCGACTGACCGACAGAAGGGACGTTGTACACTAACGCACAACAATGAAAAGATCATCAACTATCGACTGACCGACAGAAGGAACATTGTACACTGACATACTATGTGGAAGAAAACACCGACTATCGACTGACCGACAGAAGGGACGTTGTACACTGACGCACAAAATTGAAAAGATCATCAACTATCGACTGACCGACAGCTGGACATTGTACACTGACATACAATGTTAATGAAAACACCGACTATCGACTGACCGACAGAAGGGGCGTTGTACACTGACACACAACATTGAAAAGATCATCAACTATCGACTGACCGACAGCTGAAACATTGTATACTGACATACAATGTTAAAGAAAACACTGACTATCGACTGACCGACAGTAAGGGAGGTTGTACACTGACGCACAAAATTTAAGATCAACAATTATCGACTGACCGACAGCTGGAACATTGTACACTGACATACAATGTTTAAGAATCAACTACTATCGACTGACCGACAGCTGGGAATGTTGCATACTGACACACAACAATAAAAATCAACTACTATTGACTGATCAATAGTTGTAACATTGCACACTGACATACAATGTTTAAGAATCAACTACTATCGACTGACCGACAGCAGGAAATGTTGCATACTGACACACAACATTAAAAATCAACTACTATTGACTGACCAATAGTTGTAACATTGCACACTAACATACAATGTTTAAGAATCAACTACTATCGACTGACTGACAGCAGGAAATGTTGCATACTGACACACAACATTAAAAAATCAACTACTATTGACTGACCAATAGTTGTAACATTGCACACTGACATACAATGTTTAAGAATCAACTACTATCGACTGACCGACAGCAGGAAATGTTGCATACTGACACACAACATTAAAAATCAACTACTATTGACTGACCAATAGTTGTAACATTGCACACTGACATACAATGTTTAAGAATCAACTACTATCGACTGACCGACAGCAGGAAATGTTGTATACTGACATACAACTCTGAAAATCATCAACTATCGACTGACCGACAGCTGGGAATGTTGCATACTGACACACAACATTAAAAATCAACTACTATTGACTGACCAATAATTGTAACATTGCACACTAACATACAATGTTTAAGAATCAACTACTATCGACTGACCGACAGCAGGAACGTTGCACACTGACGCACAACATTGAAAATCACTAACTATCGACTGACCGACAGTAAAGTGAGAAAAGGTAACACAAACCTTTTGGGGAGTAAACAACTCTCCCAAGTACTTCAGACAGTAACATAGGTAGGCTGACTATATGAGACTTGTATGGTCTTTTGTAAAGAGAAAAGATTTGTATGATCTTTTATATCATCGGGGATAAAACCATATGAGGATCTGTAAAGTGTAAAATACAAGCTTCTTGTATGGAAAGCTTGTCATCTGTTGTTTTGAATTAATATCCAATCCGGGAACAAACCGGAGGGAAATTGTGAAAGCAAGACTCTGTGTCCAATTGAAGAATAAATTCAACTGGAATTTTCCTTTTATTGTAGGAAAAACTGAAACAACCATCTTCCACAAGAGAGGAGTCTAGTGGGGAAAGTTTGAAATAAGAGGTGTACACTTATCTGCCTAAGCTGACACTCTAATTGGAGAGAACAACATACCCATCCCGAGTCTATTTTGTAGAAACAGACAAGACAAAAGAGACAGAAATATGTATAAGATGTAATAATGTATGAATGATATAAATGTTTATGACACATGTAAATGCTATGTTTGAATGTATGTATGAATGTATCTTAGTATTTGCTGACAAAACAGACAGAAGAAACGAGACTGGAGACAAGCCAACGTCGTAGTACAACTCAAGGCATTTCAACAAGGTGTATATGCTGCTGTAGATAAAGGAAGAGAACTCCTCTTGGGAAAGGAACAACTTCTCTGGAAAATGACCGTTTTAACCGAACGATCTGTACATAAACTTGATTCTACTCAGAACAACATTGTCAACTTTCATCGGGGATGTACCCTCTTCTTTAAGCTGAAAACCCCATATTAATTAATAATATGAATCAAAACTTGGTTGAAGGTAGAATAACTGCATGGACATCACTGAGGATGTGTCCATTTCTGGGTGGAACTGCTAGAGATACCAGTCCTGAAATTCCACTGGTGTATGAGAGACTTCCTTGAGATAACTGTTGACATTCTCTTGGGGAAAACATGTTTGTTGTTGATGAATAACTTGAGAGAATAGAGACGACTTGCCCCTTGCTTTAGATTCTTGCATCCGTTTGATAAATCTTTGAAGGAATCACTCGAAGAGCGTGACTGGTTGACCTTTTACACTTAGGCATTGTATTTGTTGACTGCAACAAGGTGCACTGAGAATGGAAACTCTTTATCATCCATGGTATTGACAAACAAGGTTCTGTCATGTTGCACAACATGTAACCATTCAGGAAGATATGATTTTGACATAGTATGCCCCAAGTGCTTGAAACATTGAAGGGTATGCCCCTGACCAACTGGTGTTTGTAGAGAAACCAAATCTTGAACATTTTCAACCTTGATTAGCAGGGTATTCAACTTGTTTGCCCCTGATTGGCAGAATCCTTAGATAACTTACCCCTGGCTATGAGCGTCTCAAGTCAATTTTGCCTTTGATCAGACTATAGCTCAAATTTCATTGATGTCAAGTATTAATTTGCAAGTAAAATTATTTCCTTTGAAAAGTATTTTTGATACCATGCACATGCAAGTTTTGAAATTGAATGTTTTTTTTTTTGAAATTGAGCATATTTTTTTGTATTTTTGAATTGAAACACATATGATATGTACAAAAGATAATTACTGATTAATCAAACAGGAGGAGTCAGCATAACAATAAACTTGCTGAGCATGCCTTCACAGTGAACCTAGCTTCAATTAAGTCTTTTAAGTATTATAGCATTCAACTAAAATTCATGTAAATCAAGCCAAGAAATGATATAAGTTTGTGTTATCATATTCCCCCATACTTGAACATTGCTTGTCCTTAAGCATAAAAATAGTAACTCTTTTTAGCACAAGTTTGAAACATGACACAACAACTCTAATCATACGTGGTTGCCGGCTAGATAGGAAAATCAAGTAATTGATATCAAAACCAAGGGTACTGTAGTAACACAAAACCACACATTGCAGTCAAAAACTTCCATCATATGAAGACAAATCTGAAGTATTTTATTGTGACTCTAACTTTTGCTTAAGTTTTACTCGCCCTTTTCATTCAAGCGCAATCACATTAAGCCCGTTATCTTGTACACGCTCATGGCAGGAAAATCTGTTAGTGATTATGATCATATACCGAGGGGTGCCGATAACATAAGTTTGGTAAACCCCTATTCTCTTTCCCAAATGTAGTTGTGGGGGATCGGATCGTAACCCGCCCTACCAAGTTCAGAATCAGACTCCTTTGAACCAACCACTAATGGGTGTACTTACAATGGTTTTTTCTTCGTATGTTCAACAACTGTTAGGTTAAACGACCGAGTGAGGGTCATCTAACTTAATAAGTGCATTTCCATTTAAAATCAACCAAAGTATACAAACTTTCATTTTTGGATCATTCACTTATGTTCATCGACTTCCCACTTAGTTTGTGTCCAAGATGGTGCCGACTGCTGAAATAAACTACTAAGGATACTTTAAAACTTAAATTCAAGACTTTGTCCAAATTAGTACTCAAATTGATCTTGCATACTTATGAGAGTCTAAGGTGTTAAGACAGTACCGATTTTATTGAATCATTACTAAACCTTCATGCAAAACAACCTATATACTCTTAAAGTGTCATGTCAAGTGTCAAACCAAAATTGTTTTTTCTTAAAAAGATGCATCTCAAGAAACAGGGAGAATAAAATAACAACGAAAACATATGCAAGAGTGGCTCAATTTAGCATGAACTTTTTTGTTGTTTTTTTTTTGTATGAAGCAGTGAAAAGGAAGTGAAACAAGACCTTACATCATCAACTAGGTTTTTCACCATTGAAAGCATATATCAGCAAAAATCAGTTATTTGTTTTCATCATCCTCGCTCTAAGTTTGTAAGTAATAAAACAAGAGAAAAGAGTGAATATGAATGAATTAATTTCAAAACATGCATGTTTATTATATTGAAAGTACTCAACAAGAAGACATAATTTTAAAGGCAAACAAATACTTGATAAGAAAGCAATAAAAAGCCTAGCGATTATAGGGATGAGTTTCCTAGTATCACTAACTTCAACTGGATAAGAGAGTAGCAGAGGTAACATCAACAACAACCCAATGATATTCAAACCATATCCATGCATAACAGAGCTGATTCTATATCCTCAAAAGAAAACTTGTTAGCTTCGATCAACCTTTGGACTTCACCCTTCAAAGTCAAACAATATTCAATACTGTGGTCGGGTGCCCCTTGTTGTTGACTTTTATGAAGATTGTGATCAAGACTGTTGTTGAACCTGATGCCTTTGTTGAGATTGGAAAAGCAAAAAACAGTTGCTCAAGGAGTGAGACGGTGGTTATTTTGTGCCACTATTAATGAAGTGATCGGGGCATTTTTCTTTTCCAATTCTACCCGAAGTGTAATGACTTCCTCACGAAGCTGAATGTTCTCTTGCATAACTACTTCCATTCTTTTCTTTTGTTGGCACAAGTGTTGTACTTGCTAGTCGACTTTTGACAAAAGCGTCGGACCACTCAAACAAGACAACTTGATTTCTGAACGACAAGGTGTAAGACTCAAATTTTTGGAAATAGGACCATGAATGTAGAATGATGCATGTAAAGAAAGTTTGTTTTGACTTTGATTTTCAAAGGACTTTAGGATATGAATCATAAAGGACCTCAATTTTGTTTGTAAATGATCAAGAGAAATTTTTTTCAAAGCAATATTTTTTCAAGGTCCATGATGATTGTGAAGTTTATGAAGAAATTCCTCTAAGTCCTTTGAAAACCAATGGAAAGAGATTTTTATGGATGCATGGATGAATGGATGCAACAAGCACAAACATAAGCAAACATGGTTGGTTGGAATATCACAAAGTTGGAGTCAAAAGGTAAAAGCCACCCACAAGGTATGAACTATTGGTTTTCTTCTTTTTGTAACATGGGTTCTACAAACTTTCCAACGTCATCAACTTTCCTATTGAATACCAGGTGCACATAACTACTCATGGCCCACTGAAATATCCAAAGAAAAGTCTCGTTTGAGCGTAGCATCGCGGAACAACTAAAATCAAAACTACTTATGACTTTAGCCATCGCGCTACATACTAAGGGCCAAGATGGGTTTAAAGGTAACTAAAAGCTCCTCAAGCTTCTCGGGATCTATAAAAATAGTGTCGCCAACACCACAACTAGTGCCGACAAACCCCACTTTTACAAACCCTCCACTCGAGCGTGGCCATATCACATGTATGTGCAGAACTACTCCAAACACAAAACTATGATTCCACCACAATCCTATCTTATGTGTTCACTCAAGCAAGTGTATTGTGCTTGTCTCACCACTCAAATAATCCCATACCATGATAAGTAAATCAATTAAGCACATAGGAAAGCAATAAAGAAGCATAAACTAGATAGGTTCAACCCTCTTAAGAGAGATTCCCCAGTGAAGTCGCCATTTTTCTGTTGCGGGGATTTTGGGATTTCCACCACTAACATTGACCTTTCATTTCCAAAGAGGGAAAAGTGTCAAAAACCGTTTAAAAAGAGAGATTCTAAGCTCGGGGGTTAGTTACGCCTAGGGAAGGTATTAGCATCCTAAACGTCCATAGTACTCTATGGTAACCTCTAATTAATTACTTTTTTATTGCTTTTATGTGCTTAAGAAATGAGAGAAAAGTTTGTAAGAAATGGAGGGAGAAGATGCATAGAAAGAAAAGTGTGTGCATGTGGAGATTGGATTGAGAAGAGAAAGTTACGACATAAAAAATAAATTTAGTTTAAACCTAAACTAATCGTGCGACTAATTCGGATTTTGGACTAAAGAATTTTTATTTAGAGAGAGAAGAAGTTTTTTTGTTTGTTTTCTATTTTTTCTAAAGATTACTAACGCGCCTCTTCGGAAATGAAAGTTCATTTTTAGTTGGTTTTTTAGCGTTTTGCAGAAAGCGGTAAAAATAAAATGCATGCAATGCAAGTACTACATCCTCATTGGGGTTACACTTGAGCCTAAATACATTCTAAAAGTTTTTGTGAAAATTTAAACATGAATGAATGCAACAATATGCAATGCAATATTTACAATATAAAGGGAATTATAGACGGAGCAAGAAATAAAGAAAATAAAAACTACACTAAACTAACTATCTTAAAGGTTATGGCGCTACTATCATTTTTATGTCCATCTCCATTAGCATAAATTTAAGTTGAGTCCCAAATCACCAATTCAAAGAACACAAACAATATGCAATCATGATATATAAAATAAAATGACTAGAATTTCAATGACCAAATATAACTAAGCTAAAAAACTAAACAAAAGGCCATATAATGATTTAAGTAGAAAAAGTGAATAAAAATAAATAAATAAAAACAAACTGAAATGAAATAAATAAATAAAATAAGTCACGTAAAAAAGAAGGAAAGAAACAAAAGGGGGTGCATATAATAATAATATAGTGTAGAACAATTAAATCTGGAAAAGAGGGGGTGTGGATATGAAAATGGGTTGTTTGGCCCAACTGACTAGGCCCTTTTACTGTATGAACCGGTCTGAACCGGGTTCGGTTCATTAGTTGAACCAGATCCGGTTCACAGTTCAGTGTGAGTGTGTGTGTGAGATCTCATCTGCCAGAATTAATCCTCGCCGTCTGATCAGATCTGACCAAGATCAGACAACTATGATTCACAGGGACACCGACGTCCCTGATCTGCTTCATCAGATCAAGTGGATGAAAATAAAGCTGGAAATAGAAGGGTGTATATCATGGATCATGTTGTTCTCATCATAGAAACAGAAAGAAAAACGCAGCAACAAGCAATATTCATGGAGCTTTCAATCAGTAATCAAAAATCATCAAATCAGAGTCAAATCCTACGAATGGATATTCCATCTTCATCGTCTCATCCCGCTGATTTCGAATCCATGAACGGATTCCTCAGACAAGGTCCAGGAGACTCCAATCGTATCCAAATCCGACGGGACTAAAAGTCTAAACAAACCAGATTTAAACGACAAAAAAAACGGAATCAAAGAAAATACAAAACGATTTATCAGTTCCAAAGGCTATATCGATGCGAAATTAACCTTCGATTCAGTTCGGTTTGAATTGGAAATGGAGAGGAAGGAAGATCCGACGATGGTGTTTTGTTACGGTATCGGTTCCGTTTTTTAGCGATTTCGCAAGGACTTGTGATTCGTACTAATTTCGAATTGAAGAAAAATAGAGTTGATGAATGTTTTTTTGATCTGATTTTTGGATCAATAAAGAGAAGGAAGGACGATGGATGTATATGGGTTTTCTGGAAAAAGAATAAGGGGAAAATGAAGAAGAATGTGATAACGTTCTTTTCTTTCTCTTTTTCTATTCTTTTATTTATGGTAATTTTTTTTTTGTTGAAAAATGGAAAATGAATTTTTGTTCTGATTTTTTGTGCGAATGGAAGTTTCTAGGTTTGTGTAGGTGTGAATGAGGGAATTTCTAGGTTGATGATTGAGTGATTTGAGGTTTGTATTTATAGGAGAAAATTAGGGTAAATGGTATTTGTGTAATAATGATAAAATAGTAGGATAAAATGGTAATGAGATGAAAATGATGTGATTTTTGATTTATTTTGAAAATGAAAAAAGGATTATGATGAGAATGAGATGAGGTGGAGAGATATGATTGGTTTAGGAGGAATATTGTTGTGATGAGTTGTAAAAAGCTATTTTTGATTTAAATTAAAAATGAAAAAGGATAAGAAGAGATAGGATATATTCTTTTTACTATTTTTGGTAAACTTTGAGATAAAAAGAAAATGTGAAAATGAAATAAATTGAAATAAAATATGATAAAATGTAAATCTTTTTGATATTTTGAAATATATCGTAATGAAATATAAAATGCGCGTAAAATAAGGAAAAGACTATTTTTTGATATTTTTGGATTTTTACGCTAAAATGCGATCTATTTAAAATAAACGGAATAAAAGATGAAATATTTAAAAATAAAAGAAAATTTAAGAAACAAGATAAAAATATGAAAAATGAATGAAAAATGCATGAAAAAGATAATAAAATATTTTTTGTATATTTTTATCTATGAAAATGCAAATCGGATTTGTAGGTCCAAAATTGGGGTACTATAGTTGCCCCTATTTAAGTTTCTTCAATCGGAGAAATGAAGATTAAAATATTTGTTTAGACGGAATTGAAGAGACTTAAATATAAAATGTGCACCATTTTTGGACCTAAAATCCTCTAACAATGCTTATGATGCAAATGATTTTAATGAACTCCACTGGGAACAGAGTAAAACACTGGGGAGAAAATGTTATCGACTATCGACTGACCGACAGTTGGAACATTGTACACTGACACACAATGTTTAAGAATCAATTACTATCGGCTGACCGACAGCAGGAACGTTGTACACTGGCGCACAAAATTTAAGATCATAACTATCGACTGATCGACAGAAGGAACATTGTACACTGACATACAATGTGGAAGAAAACACCGACTATCGACTGACCGACAGAAGGGACGTTGTACACTGACGCACAACAATGAAAAGATCATCAACTATCGACTGACCGACAGAAGGAACATTGTACACTGACATACTATGTGGAAGAAAACACCGACTATCGACTGACCGACAGAAGGGACGTTGTACACTGACGCACAAAATTGAAAAGATCATCAACTATCGACTGACCGACAGCTGGACATTGTACACTGACATACAATGTTAATGAAAACACCGACTATCGACTGACCGACAGAAGGGGCGTTGTACACTGACACACAACATTGAAAAGATCATCAACTATCGACTGACCGACAGCTGGAACATTGTATACTGACATACAATGTTAAAGAAAACACTGACTATCGACTGACCGACAGTAAGGGAAGTTGTACACTGACGCACAAAATTTAAGATCAACAATTATCGACTGACCGACAGCTGGAACATTGTACACTGACATACAATGTTTAAGAATCAACTACTATCGACTGACCGACAGCTGGGAATGTTGCATACTGACACACAACATTAAAAATCAACTACTATTGACTGACCAATAGTTGTAACATTGCACACTGACATACAATGTTTAAGAATCAACTACTATCGACTGACCGACAGCAGGAAATGTTGCATACTGACACACAACATTAAAAATCAACTACTATTGACTGACCAATAGTTGTAACATTGCACACTAACATACAATGTTTAAGAATCAACTACTATCGACTGACCGACAGCAGGAAATGTTGCATACTGACACACAACATTAAAAAATCAACTACTATTGACTGACCAATAGTTGTAACATTGCACACTGACATACAATGTTTAAGAATCAACTACTATCGACTGACCGACAGCAGGAAATGTTGCATACTGACACACAACATTAAAAATCAACTACTATTGACTGACCAATAGTTGTAACATTGCACACTGATATACAATGTTTAAGAATCAACTACTATCGACTGACCAACAGCAGGAAATGTTGTATACTGACATACAGCTCTGAAAATCATCAACTATCGACTGACCGACAGCTGGGAATGTTGCATTTTGACACACAACATTAAAAATCAACTACTATTGACTGACCAATAGTTGTAACATTGCACACTAACATACAATGTTTAAGAATCAACTACTATCGACTGACCGACAGCAGGAACGTTGCACACTGACGCACAACATTGAAAATCACTAACTATCGACTGACCGACAGTAAAGTGAGAAAAGGACCGAGTGAGGGTCATCTAACTTAATAAGTGCATTTCCATTTAAAATCAACCAAAGTATACAAACTTTCATTTTTGGATCATTCACTTATGTTCATCGACTTCCCACTTAGTTTGTGTCCAAGATGGTGCTGACTGCTGAAATAAACTACTAAGGATACTTTAAAACTTAAATTCAAGACTTTGTCCAAATTAGTACTCAAATTGATCTTGCATACTTATGAGAGTCTAAGGTGTTAAGACAGTACCGATTTTATTGAATCATTACTAAACCTTCATGCAAAACAACCTATATACTCTTAAAGTGTCATGTCAAGTGTCAAACCAAAATTGTTTTTTCTTAAAAAGATGCATCTCAAGAAACAGGGAGAATAAAATAACAACGAAAACATATGCAAGAGTGGCTCAATTTAGCATGAACTTTTTTGTTGTTTTTTTTTTTGTATGAAGCAGTGAAAAGGAAGTGAAACAAGACCTTACATCATCAACTAGGTTTTTCACCATTGAAAGCATATATCAGCAAAAATCAGTTATTTGTTTTCATCATCCTCGCTCTAAGTTTGTAAGTAATAAAACAAGAGAAAAGAGTGAATATGAATGAATTAATTTCAAAACATGCATGTTTATTATATTGAAAGTACTCAACAAGAAGACATAATTTTAAAGGCAAACAAATACTTGATAAGAAAGCAATAAAAAGCCTAGCGATTATAGGGATGAGTTTCCTAGTATCACTAACTTCAACTGGATAAGAGAGTAGCAGAGGTAACATCAACAACAACCCAATGATATTCAAACCATATCCATGCATAACAGAGCTGATTCTATATCCTCAAAAGAAAACTTGTTAGCTTCGATCAACCTTTGGACTTCACCCTTCAAAGTCAAACAATATTCAATACTGTGGTCGGGTGCCCCTTGTTGTTGACTTTTATGAAGATTGTGATCAAGACTGTTGTTGAACCTGATGCCTTTGTTGAGATTGGAAAAGCAAAAAACAGTTGCTCAAGGAGTGAGACGGTGGTTATTTTGTGCCACTATTAATGAAGTGATCGGGGCATTTTTCTTTTCCAATTCTACCCGAAGTGTAATGACTTCCTCACGAAGCTGAATGTTCTCTTGCATAACTACTTCCATTCTTTTCTTTTGTTGGCACAAGTGTTGTACTTGCTAGTCGACTTTTGACAAAAGCGTCGGACCACTCAAACAAGACAACTTGATTTCTGAACGACAAGGTGTAAGACTCAAATTTTTGGAAATAGGACCATGAATGTAGAATGATGCATGTAAAGAAAGTTTGTTTTGACTTTGATTTTCAAAGGACTTTAGGATATGAATCATAAAGGACCTCAATTTTGTTTGTAAATGATCAAGAGAAATTTTTTTCAAAGCAATATTTTTTCAAGGTCCATGATGATTGTGAAGTTTATGAAGAAATTCCTCTAAGTCCTTTGAAAACCAATGGAAAGAGATTTTTATGGATGCATGGATGAATGGATGCAACAAGCACAAACATAAGCAAACATGGTTGGTTGGAATATCACAAAGTTGGAGTCAAAAGGTAAAAGCCACCCACAAGGTATGAACTATTGGTTTTCTTCTTTTTGTAACATGGGTTCTACAAACTTTCCAACGTCATCAACTTTCCTATTGAATACCAGGTGCACATAACTACTCATGGCCCACTGAAATATCCAAAGAAAAGTCTCGTTTGAGCGTAGCATCGCGGAACAACTAAAATCAAAACTACTTATGACTTTAGCCATCGCGCTACATACTAAGGGCCAAGATGGGTTTAAAGGTAACTAAAAGCTCCTCAAGCTTCTCGGGATCTATAAAAATAGTGTCGCCAACACCACTACTAGTGCCGACAAACCCCACTTTTACAAACCCTCCACTCGAGCGTGGCCATATCACATGTATGTGCAGAACTACTCCAAACACAAAACTATGATTCCACCACAATCCTATCTTATGTGTTCACTCAAGCAAGTGCATTGTGCTTGTCTCACCACTCAAATAATCCCATACCATGATAAGTAAATCAATTAAGCACATAGGAAAGCAATAAAGAAGCATAAACTAGATAGGTTCAACCCTCTTAAGAGAGATTCCCCAGTGAAGTCGCCATTTTTCTGTTGCGGGGATTTTGGGATTTCCACCACTAACATTGACCTTTCATTTCCAAAGAGGGAAAAGTGTCAAAAACCGTTTAAAGAGAGAGATTCTAAGCTCGGGGGTTAGTTACGCCTAGGGAAGGTATTAGCATCCTAAACGTCCATAGTACTCTATGGTAACCTCTAATTAATTACTTTTTTATTGCTTTTATATGCTTAAGAAATGAGAGAGAAGTTTGTAAGAAATGGAGGGAGAAGATGCATAGAAAGAAAAGTGTGTGCATGTGGAGATTGGATTGAGAAGAGAAAGTTACGACATAAAAAATAAATTTAGTTTAAACCTAAACTAATCGTGAGACTAATTCGGATTTTGGACTAAAGAATTTTTATTTAGAGAGAGAAGAAGTTTTTTTGTTTGTTTTCTATTTTTTCTAAAGATTACTAACGCGCCTCTTCGGAAATGAAAGTTCATTTTTAGTTGGTTTTTTAGCGTTTTGCAGAAAGCGGTAAAAATAAAATGCATGCAATGCAAGTACTACATCCTCATTGGGGTTACACTTGAGCCTAAATACATTCTAAGAGTTTTTGTGAAAATTTAAACATGAATGAATGCAACAATATGCAATGCAATATTTACAATATAAAGGGAATTATAGACGGAGCAAGAAATAAAGAAAATAAAAACTACACTAAACTAACTATCTTAAAGGTTATGGCGCTACTATCATTTTTATGTCCATCTCCATTAGCATAAATTTAAGTTGAGTCCCAAATCACCAATTCAAAGAACACAAACAATATGCAATCATGATATATAAAATAAAATGACTAGAATTTCAATGACCAAATATAACTAAGCTAAAAAACTAAACAAAAGGCCATATAATGATTTAAGTAGAAAAAGTGAATAAAAATAAATAAATAAAAACAAACTGAAATGAAATAAATAAATAAAATAAGTCACGTAAAAAAGAAGGAAAGAAACAAAAGGGGGTGCATATAATAATAATATAGTGTAGAACAATTAAATCTGGAAAAGAGGGGGTGTGGATATGAAAATGGGTTGTTTGGCCCAACTGACTAGGCCCTTTTACTGTATGAACCGGTCTGAACCGGGTTCGGTTCATTAGTTGAACCAGATCCGGTTCACAGTTCAGTGTGAGTGTGTGTGTGAGATCTCATCTGCCAGAATTAATCCTCGCCGTCTGATCAGATCTGACCAAGATCAGACAACTATGATTCACAGGGACACCGACGTCCCTGATCTGCTTCATCAGATCAAGTGGATGAAAATAAAGCTGGAAATAGAAGGGTGTATATCATGGATCATGTTGTTCTCATCATAGAAACAGAAAGAAAAACGCAGCAACAAGCAATATTCATGGAGCTTTCAATCAGTAATCAAAAATCATCAAATCAGAGTCAAATCCTACGAATGGATATTCCATCTTCATCGTCTCATCCCGCTGATTTCGAATCCATGAACGGATTCCTCAGACAAGGTCCAGGAGACTCCAATCGTATCCAAATCCGACGGGACTAAAAGTCTAAACAAACCAGATTTAAACGACAAAAAAAACGGAATCAAAGAAAATACAAAACGATTTATCAGTTCCAAAGGCTATATCGATGCGAAATTAACCTTCGATTCAGTTCGGTTTGAATTGGAAATGGAGAGGAAGGAAGATCCGACGATGGTGTTTTGTTACGGTATCGGTTCCGTTTTTTAGCGATTTCGCAAGGACTTGTGATTCGTACTAATTTCGAATTGAAGAAAAATAGAGTTGATGAATGTTTTTTTGATCTGATTTTTGGATCAATAAAGAGAAGGAAGGACGATGGATGTATATGGGTTTTCTGGAAAAAGAATAAGGGGAAAATGAAGAAGAATGTGATAACGTTCTTTTCTTTCTCTTTTTCTATTCTTTTATTTATGGTAATTTTTTTTTGTTGAAAAATGGAAAATGAATTTTTGTTCTGATTTTTTGTGCGAATGGAAGTTTCTAGGTTTGTGTAGGTGTGAATGAGGGAATTTCTAGGTTGATGATTGAGTGATTTGAGGTTTGTATTTATAGGAGAAAATTAGGGTAAATGGTATTTGTGTAATAATGATAAAATAGTAGGATAAAATGGTAATGAGATGAAAATGATGTGATTTTTGATTTATTTTGAAAATGAAAAAAGGATTATGATGAGAATGAGATGAGGTGGAGAGATATGATTGGTTTAGGAGGAATATTGTTGTGATGAGTTGTAAAAAGCTATTTTTGATTTAAATTAAAAATGAAAAAGGATAAGAAGAGATAGGATATATTCTTTTTACTATTTTTGGTAAACTTTGAGATAAAAAGAAAATGTGAAAATGAAATAAATTGAAATAAAATATGATAAAATGTAAATCTTTTTGATATTTTGAAATATATCGTAATGAAATATAAAATGCGCGTAAAATAAGGAAAAGACTATTTTTTGATATTTTTGGATTTTTACGCTAAAATGCGATCTATTTAAAATAAACGGAATAAAAGATGAAATATTTAAAAATAAAAGAAAATTTAAGAAACAAGATAAAAATATGAAAAATGAATGAAAAATGCATGAAAAAGATAATAAAATATTTTTTGTATATTTTTATCTATGAAAATGCAAATCGGATTTGTAGGTCCAAAATTGGGGTACTATAGTTGCCCCTATTTAAGTTTCTTCAATCGGAGAAATGAAGATTAAAATATTTGTTTAGACGGAATTGAAGAGACTTAAATATAAAATGTGCACCATTTTTGGACCTAAAATCCTCTAACAATGCTTATGATGCAAATGATTTTAATGAACTCCACTGGGAACAGAGTAAAACACTGGGGAGAAAATGTTATCGACTATCGACTGACCGACAGTTGGAACATTGTACACTGACACACAATGTTTAAGAATCAATTACTATCGGCTGACCGACAGCAGGAACGTTGTACACTGGCGCACAAAATTTAAGATCATAACTATCGACTGATCGACAGAAGGAACATTGTACACTGACATACAATGTGGAAGAAAACACCGACTATCGACTGACCGACAGAAGGGACGTTGTACACTGACGCACAACAATGAAAAGATCATCAACTATCGACTGACCGACAGAAGGAACATTGTACACTGACATACTATGTGGAAGAAAACACCGACTATCGACTGACCGACAGAAGGGACGTTGTACACTGACGCACAAAATTGAAAAGATCATCAACTATCGACTGACCGACAGCTGGACATTGTACACTGACATACAATGTTAATGAAAACACCGACTATCGACTGACCGACAGAAGGGGCGTTGTACACTGACACACAACATTGAAAAGATCATCAACTATCGACTGACCGACAGCTGGAACATTGTATACTGACATACAATGTTAAAGAAAACACTGACTATCGACTGACCGACAGTAAGGGAAGTTGTACACTGACGCACAAAATTTAAGATCAACAATTATCGACTGACCGACAGCTGGAACATTGTACACTGACATACAATGTTTAAGAATCAACTACTATCGACTGACCGACAGCTGGGAATGTTGTACACTGACACACAACATTGAAAAGATCATCAACTATCGACTGACCAATAGTTGTAACATTGCACACTGACATACAATGTTTAAGAATCAACTACTATCGACTGACCGACAGCAGGAAATGTTGCATACTGACACACAACATTAAAAATCAACTACTATTGACTGACCAATAGTTGTAACATTGCACACTAACATACAATGTTTAAGAATCAACTACTATCGACTGACCGACAGCAGGAAATGTTGCATACTGACACACAACATTAAAAAATCAACTACTATTGACTGACCAATAGTTGTAACATTGCACACTGACATACAATGTTTAAGAATCAACTACTATCGACTGACCGACAGCAGGAAATGTTGCATACTGACACACAACATTAAAAATCAACTACTATTGACTGACCAATAGTTGTAACATTGCACACTGACATACAATGTTTAAGAATCAACTACTATCGACTGACCGACAGCAGGAAATGTTGCATACTGACACACAACATTAAAAAATCAACTACTATTGACTGACCAATAGTTGTAACATTGCACACTGACATACAATGTTTAAGAATCAACTACTATCGACTGACCGACAGCAGGAAATGTTGTATACTGACATACAGCTCTGAAAATCATCAACTATCGACTGACCGACAGCTGGGAATGTTGCATTTTGACACACAACATTAAAAATCAACTACTATTGACTGACCAATAGTTGTAACATTGCACACTAACATACAATGTTTAAGAATCAACTACTATCGACTGACCGACAGCAGGAACGTTGCACACTGACGCACAACATTGAAAATCACTAACTATCGACCGACCGACAGTAAAGTGAGAAAAGGTAACACAAACCTTTTGGGGAGTAAACAACTCTCCCAAGTACTTCAGACAGTAACATAGGTAGGCTGACTATATGAGACTTGTATGGTCTTTTGTAAAGAGAAAAGATTTGTATGATCTTTTATATCATCGGGGATAAAACCATATGAGGATCTGTAAAGTGTAAAATACAAGCTTCTTGTATGGAAAGCTTGTCATCTGTTGTTTTGAATTAATGTCCAATCCGGGAACAAACCGGAGGGAAATTGTGAAAGCAAGACTCTGTGTCCAATTGAAGAATAAATTCAACTGGAATTTTCCTTTTATTGTAGGAAAAACTGAAACAACCATCTTCCACAAGAGAGGAGTCTAGTGGGGAAAGTTTGAAATAAGAGGTGTACACTTATCTGCCTAAGCTGACACTCTAATTGGAGAGAACAACATACCCATCCCGAGTCTATTTTGTAGAAACAGACAAGACAAAAGAGACAGAAATATGTATAAGATGTAATAATGTATGAATGATATAAATGTTTATGACACATGTAAATGCTATGTTTGAATGTATGTATGAATGTATCTTAGTATTTGCTGACAAAACAGACAGAAGAAACGAGACTGGAGACAAGCCAACGTCGTAGTACAACTCAAGGCATTTCAACAAGGTGTATATGCTGCTGTAGATAAAGGAAGAGAACTCCTCTTGGGAAAGGAACAACTTCTCTGGAAAATGACCGTTTTAACCGAACGATCTGTACATAAACTTGATTCTACTCAGAACAACATTGTCAACTTTCATCGGGGATGTACCCTCTTCTTTAAGCTGAAAACCCCATATTAATTAATAATATGAATCAAAACTTGGTTGAAGGTAGAATAACTGCATGGACATCACTGAGGATGTGTCCATTTCTGCGTGGAACTGCTAGAGATACCAGTCCTGAAATTCCACTGGTGTATGAGAGACTTCCTTGAGATAACTGTTGACATTCTCTTGGGGAAAACATGTTTGTTGTTGATGAATAACTTGAGAGAATAGAGACGACTTGCCCCTTGCTTTAGATTCTTGCATCAGTTTGATAAATCTTTGAAGGAATCACTCGAAGAGCGTGACTGGTTGACCTTTTACACTTAGGCATTGTATTTGTTGACTGCAACAAGGTGCACTGAGAATGGAAACTTTTTATCATCCATGGTATTGACAAACAAGGTTCTGTCATGTTGCACAACATGTAACCATTCAGGAAGATATGATTTTGACATAGTATGCCCCAAGTGCTTGAAACATTGAAGGGTATGCCCCTGACCAACTGGTGTTTGTAGAGAAACCAAATCTTGAACATTTTCAACCTTGATTAGCAGGGTATTCAACTTGTTTGCCCCTGATTGGCAGAATCCTTAGATAACTTACCCCTGGCTATGAGCGTCTCAAGTCAATTTTGCCTTTGATCAGACTATAGCTCAAATTTCATTGATGTCAAGTATTAATTTGCAAGTAAAATTATTTCCTTTGAAAAGTATTTTTGATACCATGCACATGCAAGTTTTGAAATTGAATGTTTTTTTTTTTTGAAATTGAGCATATTTTTTTGTATTTTTGAATTGAAACACATATGATATGTACAAAAGATAATTACTGATTAATCAAACAGGAGGAGTCAGCATAACAATAAACTTGCTGAGCATGCCTTCACAGTGAACCTAGCTTCAATTAAGTCTTTTAAATATTATAGCATTCAACTAAAATTCATGTAAATCAAGCCAAGAAATGATATAAGTTTGTGTTATCATATTCCCCCATACTTGAACATTGCTTGTCCTTAAGCATAAAAATAGTAACTCTTTTTAGCACAAGTTTGAAACATGACACAACAACTCTAATCATACGTGGTTGCCGGCTAGATAGGAAAATCAAGTAATTGATATCAAAACCAAGGGTACTGTAGTAACACAAAACCATACATTGCAGTCAAAAACTTCCATCATATGAAGACAAATCTGAAGTATTTTATTGTGACTCTAACTTTTGCTTAAGTTTTACTCGCCCTTTTCATTCAAGCGCAATCACATTAAGCCCGTTATCTTGTACACGCTCATGGCAGGAAAATCTGTTAGTGATTATGATCATATACCGAGGGGTGCCGATAACATAAGTTTGGTAAACCCCTATTCTCTTTCCCAAATGTAGTTGTGGGGGATCGGATCGTAACCCGCCCTACCAAGTTCAGAATCAGACTCCTTTGAACCAACCACTAATGGGTGTACTTACAATGGTTTTTTCTTCGTATGTTCAACAACTGTTAGGTTAAACGACCGAGTGAGGGTCATCTAACTTAATAAGTGCATTTCCATTTAAAATCAACCAAAGTATACAAACTTTCATTTTTGGATCATTCACTTATGTTCATCGACTTCCCACTTAGTTTGTGTCCAAGATGGTGCCGACTGCTGAAATAAACTACTAAGGATACTTTAAAACTTAAATTCAAGACTTTGTCCAAATTAGTACTCAAATTGATCTTGCATACTTATGAGAGTCTAAGGTGTTAAGACAGTACCGATTTTATTGAATCATTACTAAACCTTCATGCAAAACAACCTATATACTCTTAAAGTGTCATGTCAAGTGTCAAACCAAAATTGTTTTTTCTTAAAAAGATGCATCTCAAGAAACAGGGAGAATAAAATAACAACGAAAACATATGCAAGAGTGGCTCAATTTAGCATGAACTTTTTTGTTGTTTTTTTTTTGTATGAAGCAGTGAAAAGGAAGTGAAACAAGACCTTACATCATCAACTAGGTTTTTCACCATTGAAAGCATATATCAGCAAAAATCAGTTATTTTCATCATCCTCGCTCTAAGTTTGTAAGTAATAAAACAAGAGAAAAGAGTGAATATGAATGAATTAATTTCAAAACATACATGTTTATTATATTGAAAGTACTCAACAAGAAGACATAATTTTAAAGGCAAACAAATACTTGATAAGAAAGCAATAAAAAGCCTAGCGATTATAGGGATGAGTTTCCTAGTATCACTAACTTCAACTGGATAAGAGAGTAGCAGAGGTAACATCAACAACAACCCAATGATATTCAAACCATATCCATGCATAACAGAGCTGATTCTATATCCTCAAAAGAAAACTTGTTAACTTCGATCAACCTTTGGACTTCACCCTTCAAAGTCAAACAATATTCAATACTGTGGTCGGTGCCCCTTGTTGTTGACTTTTATGAAGATTGTGATCAAGACTGTTGTTGAACCTGATGCCTTTGTTGAGATTGGAAAAGCAAAAAACAGTTGCTCTAGGAGTGAGACGGTGGTTATTTTGTGCCACTATTAATGAAGTGATCGGGGCATTTTTCTTTTCCAATTCTACCCGAAGTGTAATGACTTCCTCACGAAGCTGAATGTTCTCTTGCATAACTACTTCCATTCTTTTCTTTTGTTGGCACAAGTGTTGTACTTGCTAGTCGACTTTTGACAAAAGCGTCGGACCACTCAAACAAGACAACTTGATTTCTGAACGACAAGGTGTAAGACTCAAATTTTTGGAAATAGGACCATGAATGTAGAATGATGCATGTAAAGAAAGTTTGTTTTGACTTTGATTTTAAAAGGACTTTAGGATATGAATCATAAAGGACCTCAATTTTGTTTGTAAATGATCAAGAGAAAATTTTTTCAAAGCAATATTTTTTTCAAGGTCCATGATGATTGTGAAGTTTATGAAGAAATTCCTCTAAGTCCTTTGAAAACCAATGGAAAGAGATTTTTATGGATGCATGGATGAATGGATGCAACAAGCACAAACATAAGCAAACATGGTTGGTTGGAATATCACAAAGTTGGAGTCAAAAGGTAAAAGCCACCCACAAGGTATGAACTATTGGTTTTCTTCTTTTTGTAACATGGGTTCTACAAAGTTTCCAACGTCATCAACTTTCCTATTGAATACCAGGTGCTCATAACTACTCATGGCCCACTGAAATATCCAAAGAAAAGTCTCGTTTGAGCGTAGCATCGCAGAACAACTAAAATCAAAACTACTTATGACTTTAGCCATCGCGCTACATACTAAGGGCCAAGATGGGTTTAAAGGTAACTAAAAGCTCCTCAAGCTTCTCGGGATCTATAAAAATAGTGTCGCCAACACCACTACTAGTGCCGACAAACCCCACTTTTACAAACCCTCCACTCGAGCGTGGCCATATCACATGTATGTGCAGAACTACTCCAAACACAAAACTATGATTCCACCACAATCCTATCTTATGTGTTCACTCAAGCAAGTGTATTGTGCTTGTCTCACCACTCAAATAATCCCATACCATGATAAGTAAATCAATTAAGCACATAGGAAAGCAATAAAGAAGCATAAACTAGATAGGTTCAACCCTCTTAAGGAGAGATTCCCCAGTGAAGTCGCCATTTTTCTGTTGCGGGGATTTTGGGATTTCCACCACTAACATTGACCTTTCATTTCCAAAGAGGGAAAAGTCTCAAAAACCGTTTAAAAAGAGAGATTCTAAGCTCGGGGGTTAGTTACGCCTAGGGAAGGTATTAGCATCCTAAACGTCCATAGTACTCTATGGTAACCTCTAATTAATTACTTTTTTATTGCTTTTATGTGCTTAAGAAATGAGAGAGAAGTTTGTAAGAAATGGAGGGAGAAGATGCATAGAAAGAAAAGTGTGTGCATGTGGAGATTGGATTGAGAAGAGAAAGTTACGACATAAAAAATAAATTTAGTTTAAACCTAAACTAATCGTGCGACTAATTTGGATTTTGGACTAAAGAATTTTTATTTAGAGAGAGAAGAAGTTTTTTTGTTTGTTTTCTATTTTTTCTAAAGATTACTAACGCGCCTCTTCGGAAATGAAAGTTCATTTTTACTTGGTTTTTTAGCGTTTTGCAGAAAGCGGTAAAAATAAAATGCATGCAATGCAAGTACTACATCCTCATTGGGGTTACACTTGAGCCTAAATACATTCTAAGAGTTTTTGTGAAAATTTAAACATGAATGAATGCAACAATATGCAATGCAATATTTACAATATAAAGGGAATTATAGACGGAGCAAGAAATAAAGAAAATAAAAACTACACTAAACTAACTATCTTAAAGGTTATGGCGCTACTATCATTTTTATGTCCATCTCCATTAGCATAAATTTAAGTTGAGTCCCAAATCACCAATTCAAAGAACACAAACAATATACAATCATGATATATAAAATAAAATGACTAGAATTTCAATGACCAAATATAACTAAGCTAAAAAACTAAACAAAAGGCCATATAATGATTTAAGTAGAAAAAGTGAATAAAAATAAATAAATAAAAACAAACAGAAATGAAATAAATAAATAAAATAAGTCACGTAAAAAAGAAGGAAAGAAACAAAAGGGGGTGCATATAATAATAATATAGTGTAGAACAATTAAATCTGGAAAAGAGGGGGTGTGGATATGAAAATGGGTTGTTTGGCCCAACTGACTAGGCCCTTTTACTGTATGAACCGGTCTGAACCGGGTTCGGTTCATTAGTTGAACCAGATCCGGTTCACAGTTCAGTGTGAGTGTGTGTGTGAGATCCCATCTGCCAGAATCAATCCTCGCCGTCTGATCAGATCTGACCAAGATCAGACAACTATGATTCACAGGGACACCGACGTCCCTGATCTGCTTCATCAGATCAAGTGGATGAAAATAAAGCTTGAAATAGAAGGGTGTATATCATGGATCATGTTGTTCTCATCATAGAAACAGAAAGAAAAACGCAGCAACAAGCAATATTCATGGAGCTTTCAATCAGTAATCAAAAATCATCAAATCAGAGTGAAATCCTACGAATGGATATTCCATCTTCATCGTCTCATCCCGTTGATTTCGAATCCATGAACGGATTCCTCAGACAAGGTCCAGGAGACTCCAATCGTATCCAAATCCGACGGGACTAAAAGTCTAAACAAACCAGATTTAAACGACAAAAAAAACGGAATCAAAGAAAATACAAAACGATTTATCAGTTCCAAAGGCTATATCGATGCGAAATTAACCTTCGATTCAGTTCGGTTTGAATTGGAAATGGAGAGGAAGGAAGATCCGACGATGGTGTTTTGTTACGGTATCGGTTCCGTTTTTTAGCGATTTCGCAAGGACTTGTGATTCGTACTAATTTCGAATTGAAGAAAAATAGAGTTGATGAATGTTTTTTTGATCTGATTTTTGGATCAATAAAGAGAAGGAAGGACGATGGATGTATATGGGTTTTCTGGAAAAAGAATAAGGGGAAAATGAAGAAGAATGTGATAACGTTCTTTTCTTTCTCTTTTTCTATTCTTTTATTTATGGTAATTTTTTTTTTGTTGAAAAATGGAAAATGAATTTTTGTTCTGATTTTTTGTGCGAATGGAAGTTTCTAGGTTTGTGTAGGTGTGAATGAGGGAATTTCTAGGTTGATGATTGAGTGATTTGAGGTTTGTATTTATAGGAGAAAATTAGGGTAAATGGTATTTGTGTAATAATGATAAAATAGTAGGATAAAATGGTAATGAGATGAAAATGATGTGATTTTTGATTTATTTTGAAAATGAAAAAAGGATTATGATGAGAATGAGATGAGGTGGAGAGATATGATTGGTTTAGGAGGAATATTGTTGTGATGAGTTGTAAAAAGCTATTTTTGATTTAAATTAAAAATGAAAAAGGATAAGAAGAGATAGGATATATTCTTTTTACTATTTTTGGTAAACTTTGAGATAAAAAGAAAATGTGAAAATGAAATAAATTGAAATAAAATATGATAAAATGTAAATCTTTTTGATATTTTGAAATATATCGTAATGAAATATAAAATGCGCGTAAAATAAGGAAAAAACTATTTTTTGATATTTTTGGATTTTTACGCTAAAATGCGATCTATTTAAAATAAACGGAATAAAAGATGAAATATTTAAAAATAAAAGAAAATTTAAGAAACAAGATAAAAATATGAAAAATGAATGAAAAATGCATGAAAAAGATAATAAAATATTTTTTGTATATTTTTATCTATGAAAATGCAAATCGGATTTGTAGGTCCAAAATTGGGGTACTACATATAGTATGATTCTGAACTCTAATTCTCTCTTCTTGGAAACTTACTGACTTGAGCGTCGGAGTCAATTTTTGTGCAGGAACCCCCCTCTCCAAGGACCTGAGACACCATCATCTCCACCGTACGCCACCGTATCAACATTCACAGAGTTAAGACATTCAGACTGTTCACAACAGTTGGCGCCGTCTGTGGGAAAAACACAATAGTTGACTCCGTCTGTGGGAAAAACACAACAAATGATTTATAGTTGATTTTTTTTGCTCTGGCCGAAAAATAAGAGGATTTCTAGGCATATTTAATTTGTTTTTGTGTCCTAAACAGTAAACCATTTGATCCGTCTTTTCAAGACGAAGAAAATGACATATTGTTTGTAACACCCTGATTTCCCAACTATTATTTTAGTTAATTTTATTAATATTGTAAAATAGCAACACAAGGGTGTCACGTTCTCTACCAAGTTAAACCTATTTATTAGAGTAATTTTAAACATGCACGGAATTAAATTCAAAAATAAAATAAAAAAAATAAAAAATAAAAAAATAATCATAAAGCTATTTCTCCAACAAAGTCTGAATTAAAATTAAGTATAAAAAGGTAACAAGTTCCTAACATCCATAAATAATTCAACAAAGTTTCAAAAGAACTTTAAATGACAATTTCAAAAGCAATAAATGAAGTTCCCCAAGTCAGATATCCAGAGCGACTCCAAAAGACTCAAAACAGTAATGTAAGGCAACTTCTAAAGCCACCTCGAACATCAAATCTAAGCTTGAACTCCTACCTGAAAACTACGGTTGCACACCGTAGGGCCAAGCCAGAGGGGAAATGTAAAGGTGAGCACAAAACATCAAATGATAACCGAAGTACAATAGCAAGAAGAGATAGTAAGACAAATATCAAAGAAAAGGTCACTATAGCGGATGATCGCGCGTGCACTCACAATCAAACAACATTTAACCACAACAAGTAAGTCAGATATATCTCTCTCACACACACACACATATATAAATATATATATATATATTATAGACTCCCCTATGGTACCAAGGGCTACATCATTGCTACATCATTTATATATAATAGCTACATCATTTATATATAATTGCTACATCATTGCTACGTCATTTATACATAATAGCTACATCATTTATATATAATAGCTACATCATTTATACATGATTGCGACATCATTGCAACATCATTTCATCATCTTTTCCACATCATTAAACGCATGAACGAAAACATGATCCTGTTTATAATTAACAACATCATTCAACATATTTCTAATAGCATAGTTCAACATCGTTAGCAACAATTGTACAACACATTTCTAACAACGGTTTATTTTCAAACATCAATAATTAAGGACAATAGACCACATCAATTGACATTAAATCAGCAATTTAAACAATCTAGTAGCAACAACGGCAGATTGGTAATAAGGCCACCACGATAGTCAACCAAACATCAACGATCAAATTTAATTCCCAAAATTAATCTTATTTTCAAATACTATTCTAGAGCAGCAACTTATAGCACTAATTAGATAGCCTTCAAATTTAAGGGTTATAGTTTGGGGCTCAATAAACTAGATCCTAATAAGTTCTAAATAGTTTTAATTATTCAAAGAAGTTTTCTAGTATTTATTTTAAGCAAAAGAACCTATAGTATACCCTTGTTAGTCACAAAACAAGTTCTGGGATTGAAAGTTAAGTTTTAGAAAAATATTAATATTAGTCAATAAACTATTATCTCTAGTCTTAGGAAACCTTACACATTGAACGGACACAAAAACTCAACTTGGAACCACTATTATTGTTGTCTCCTGGTACTACTTTTATGTCTCTATTATTTTTATGATAAATGCAAAGATATAAATATATATACTTCACCTAGCAGAGCATCTGACTTCTTCCCTCACTTCTAATTATTTATCTTGTTTCCTTATCATCTATTTCAAAGAGACCAGCTTCAAATTAAGCACAACAACCAGAGACAAAAAGGGGGGACGGACACAAACAAGATTGATAGAGGAATTGCTTCGTCCTGGACTTTAAAATTCAGATTCATCTTTAAAATTATTATGAACATTTAAAGCAATATAAAAAAAAAACTCAACTAGTAGATTATCAACTCAATTCATGTTTTTCAAACATTCACGAAAACCCCAATACTAAAGTCTCAAGAACATATATACACCCTAGTAGGACCACCAAACAAACTATAAAATATATCTATTTTTTTTATCGTTAAAAGGAGATTAGGCAGTAGCATAGCATCACAAGCCAAAAATCAAAGTAAACTTAACCAAAATCAAAAGCATCCAAACACAAAAAGAAAACACGTAAAAGCCACCACTTTGAAATAATAAGATTAGCTCTTTAAATAAAATCGTTAACACCTTACTCAAACAACAAAACACAAGAATTAATGAAAGGACAAGGAGAAGGAATAAAGTTATTTTCTCGTATTCGAACTTTAGATAAATCATAGAGATGGTGCAAAGCTCCTTTACTTGATTTTTTTTGCAGTGAATTCTCTTAATTTGAGTTGTTCCTCTTTCTCCCCTTGTTCTCCCTTCTCCTAGTTTACTGATTTTCTTTTCTAATTAGGGTAAAGAGTGACTAATCCTAATTTTTCTAACTTTTGCCTATTTATAGAAAATTTAAGGGATTATTATTTTTCAAGAGAAAATCTGTTTTTCTTTTGATTATGTTTTTCTACAAAATTTCTATTTATTTATTTTACCTCATTCATACTACTATTGACACAATTAGACAAAATTTCTCTATTCTTTTACTACTTCACCTCCACATGTAATGTTTACCAAATATGTACCCCCTTCACCTTTCCTCTTTGAAAAGTCATAATTCTCTATTTTTTTTTCTTCTCTTTTAATTTATTAAAATTTTCTAGTTTTCTAATTATTAATTTATAAACATTCTAAAGCAAATAAGTAGCACACTCATACATCAAATTATTAACTTATCAAGACAAATTAACTAGATAAATTAGGAATTAACTAAATACTAATAAAATAAATACTTCTAAATTTTGGGGTGTTACATTGTTCGCCTTAATCGGACCAAGAACGAATGAATTATGACCGTTTTACCTCGAACGTAATTTATTGATAATTCTTGTTTTATAAAGATGATTTTGAGTTTATTTTTGGTACTGGCCGAAATTTGCAAGGGGCTTTAGGTCATTTTAAAATTGTTAATTCTTCCTAGAACGTGAATCATTAGATCCTCCTTTTTAAAACGATGTAATGGACATATGGTATTTTCAAGTTTGTAATTATGTATCGCCGTTTTTGGATTTAAAATATAGTCGTAGAAAAATATCTCGTTTGTGGATCCTCCTTCTTGATTTTATGTTCACATATTTTCTTATCAAAAAATGTTCTAATTAAATTATTTTTATTAAATGTCATTAATAAAACCTTAAAATATCATTAGTTTAATAATTCAAATATTTAATCTTTATTAATTTATTTATAACATTAAATTATAAATTAAAATGTTTGACTAAAGATTAAATTGTTATAACTATAAACTATATTTTTATCAAATGTAAATCCCATGCATCTCATGTGAGAAAATCCTAGTTGTCACTCAAGAAAATATGTTTTGTAACATTTAAAAAAATTATTATAAAAAAAAATATATCATTCTGTTCAAAATTTTGGGCGGACAATAAAAAATTTGGCGGGATGAATCTTTGATCTTATTTCGTTTAGAGATGGATTTTAGAGACAAATTAATTCAGAGATGAGTAAATTTCGTCTCTAACAAATGTTTGACTACTTTAATAATAAGTTGACTGATTAGAGACAGATACAGAGACGAAAACTATTAGACACGATAAAAATCCGTCACTAACATCTGTCTCCAATTACATTTTAATTTATAAATTAAAAAACTAATTAACTAGAGACAAATTTAGAGACGAAATATTTTTGAGACAAAACTTTCTGTCTCTAAAATCCGTCACTAATACATATATCTTAATTTTTGTCTCTAAATTCTTTTTTCTGTCTCTAATTTCGTCTCTAGTAGAGATGAAATATTTTCCGTCTCTAAATTCCGTCGGTATTTCAACTTTTTCTAGTAGTGTTTTTTTGTTTTAAATTCTTGATGTTTCATGGATTGACTAAGATTTTTTTTTTTACAGATTTGTTGAAATTTGATGAAGCGAAATATAGAACAAAGCTCAACGGTATTGTTTATCTTCCTCAAGTTTTTTTTTTTTTTTCATTTCTTTACACTTTTTTGATTCAAATTTGTCATGCTTGATGAAGTCGCTATATTTCTACTTCTACTAACTTTTTTAAATATAAATCCAAGATTTTGGTTATTTTTTTTTGTTATTATCACCTTTTATCTTTAATATGTGATGTTATATAGTGTTCAATATATATTATTAAAAAAAAAAATATGTTTTTTAAGGTTTGAAGTTGAAATATCTAACCGGTCTACCATTTTTTTTATGTTTCATGATATGTTAGCTTGCATGTTAATTTTATGTGTTTATATATCTATATTGATCAACAAGTTTGAATTTTTATTCTTCCTAAGTTAGTAGATCTACTTTGTAACACATTACTTTATTTGTTTGTATATCTTTATAGGACTTCAAAAAACCTCTTTCACAAACCTTCTTCTTCATTTTCAGATTTGGTGAAATTGGTTGAACCAAAATAGAGAAATCAAGCTAGTTCTCATGTACAATCTATCTTCTTCATGTTATTATTTTTCTTCACATTTTTTTATTTTAAATCGTCCATGTTACATAAATTCACAAAGTTTTTTTTTTCTACCAAGCTCAACCACAGTCCACCAAGCTCAAACCTATCACGGTGTACACATTTGTTCTTTTCTAAGTCGATTTGAACTATTCCAAACATGATGTAAAATAAAATGATAATCAATATCAATACCAACATGCTTTGAGCTTTCATGACTGAGAATTTGAGCTAAAGCCGAATTACAAATCACAGTCACAAAAACAATCATAAAGTGTAACTTCCATAATCAATATATTAATTAATTCCCTTAAGTTTAAAAAACTATATAAATGCACAGTACCAGTAAGCAACAGAGCAATAAAATAGTCTCACTAACACCAAACATATAAATGCACAAAAACTTAATTAAAAGACCAACAATTATATCAAAGGCACATACAATTCACATGTTTATCAAAACCTTTCCTACAAAAACCACAAAGTTTGGCACATCTAAGTGCCTCTTATTACATTACACAATTATTCAACGAGAAAGGTTAAGACACATTTAATCTTACATCTCATCTACTCAATTCCCATCTTCTTCCTGATCTCCACAATGAAGTCATAGACCTTATCCTGATCAGGAAGAGACTTAGAAACACTCTCAATCTTGGTGCATCTCTTAGACCAAGCAATGAACTTAGGACACTCCTTCTCTACATTGATGTTGCCAAAGGTCTCATAGCCTTTAAAGCAAGTGGAGAATGGAATAAGTGCTACATCCACAAATCCAAGCTTGTCTCCTCCAAAATAAGTCTTGTCTCCTAATTCTTGCTCCAAGACTTTGATGGCTTCTGTGAATTCCTTCTTGGAAGCTTCTTGTTCTTCTCCCTTTTTAGTCCAAAGGTTCTTTCCAATTGCATATATCTGTGTAACATTGAGAAGAATTCATACACACTCAATCAGATCTTAAAAGGCAAAACAAAAACACAACAGCTTCTAAGAACTAATTCTTAGTAATAAATTTTTTGGAACGGCAAATATATTATAATAAAATCATGTCACTGTCAGGATAATAATAATGACTATCAATGCTGATAAGAATCCCACATCAGATACCAGGATATGAGTTTGGGGAAATACTAGGTTCTATTTTTTTTTTGGTTACAACTAGGTTCTAGTTTTCAAACAATCATAATTGATCGCAGTCGTTGATTTGAGATCAGACCGTCTAATTCTGAACACAATTTTGTATCCTTGTTTCAACTAATATGAAATTGAATATATAGACGAAATAACAAAGTTATTATTAGAAATTCCTACATAAGTGAGGGAGCCGAGATCTGTACCTAATCACAGGGTTCGGCCCATGTGAAGCTCGGACATAAACACTAAACACGACACTAACACTAACACGTCAACGCGGCTAAAAATTTTAAAAAAATGATATGATTCAAGGTCTACATTTTCGTTTGATTCATATACATACGAAAAAACTTGCATGCAGTAATTTAAAGAGGGGTTAAATAAGAGAGTTTTCAATGTTAACTCAAGAATAAAACTAAAAAAGCAAAAGAATAAAACTTTAAAAAATTGAAAAAATCAACTAGGGTTAAAAGGGTCTACAAAAGCAATGATGAAAATATTCTAAGCAAAAAACAACCGCATGCAATAAATCATAGATATATACCTTCTTATCAACATAATCAGCCCAGAATCTAGCCTGTGATCTCTGATAAGCATCAGATGGCAACAAAGGAAACTTATCATTCCAAACTTCATCAATATATTGAACAGCAATTAGAGATTCACAAATGGGTTTACCATTGTGAATAAGAACAGGGATTTTCTTATGAATAGGGTTCATTTGTAGCAACAAAGGACTTTTGTTCCTCAAGTCTTCTTCTTTATACTCATACTTAATACCCTTTACAGCAAGTGCAATTCTGATTCTCGTACCAAATGGACTTGGCCAGTAATCTAGCAAAATCACTTCATCTGCCATTGCTAATTAGAGAATAACAAAAATGAATAAAAAAAGACGCGGACAATCTTAACTTTGCTACTGCTATTTGACAATCTTCTAGGTGAAATCATTATTGTATGTAAGTGCAATTTCTTTTAAGTTAATCATTATTGTATATGTAAGTGCAATTTCTTTTAAGTTAATCATTATTGTATGTAAGTGCAATTTCTTTTATGGATAGTCTATATTATATAAACTTTCAATCAAACTATAAATTTTATAAATTTATATTTATTATAGTGTTATTTACAACTTGTACATCATACACCACTTTCTCAACTATTTTATGTTACATTAAGCCTTAAATTAAAACTACACTTGAGTAAGTATAATGTTTCGATTATATAAAAAATAAGTATATTAAATATTATTACAATATTTTACCATCTATTTAAAATTTTATGAGTCTGTTTGGTTGAAAAGAAAGAAATTAAGAAAAAATAAAATACAAAAATCAATAAATAAATTTAGACTAAATTTAATTTAAAATTATTTATCGATTTTATTAATTTATGAGTTTTATTTTCTTCCCACTTTTTTGCTTCCTACAAAATGGGCCTGGGCCTACAAATTTCTTTCACATAAGAACCATTTTTCTTTTGAAATACCAACATTTCATTTTACCAATAAAATAAAATATCTTAAATTATATTTTTGGTCCCTTATTTAATTTTAGATTTCATTTTATAGTTTCCTAAAAAAATTGTTTTATTTTGATCTCTTAAATATTAAATGTTAGATGATTTGGTTCTTTACAAAAAAATTTGACTCATTTTGGAACTTAAGTTATTAATTGTCCTCCTTCCGGAGGTGTTATTGTCATATAGCCTCTTTGTAGGTAATGGGATGAATAAGAAAGTCAAGATTGACCATTCAATTGTGTGGTTGGCGTTTGCGTGGATGATTTGGAAGATGCGAAATGACCGGATTTTTTATAATGTCATCAGGGTTGTGGGGCGGCGGTGGAGTTGGTTAAACGCATTTCATGACAATGGTTTATGCACAAGACGACAAAGGGCCATGTTTATTATATGAATGGGGTTGGAACCTAGGTGACTGTATGCTCCATTGATAGACTTGGTATTTTTTTTTTATTTGTTTTCTTTTGGTCGGTTATGGCGTGGTGTTTGTATTTGTATGGTTTGTTGTTGGTTGCTCTTGTTGTAATTGAACTTTTGTTTCTTGTGGCAGGGTGGTACTTCTTGTACCCCTTTTTTAATCTATTAATAAATTTTAGCATTTCAAAAAAAAAATGTTATGCATTTTAGCCCTTACATTACAAACTTGAAGATATTTGGTCTCAAATAGGAGGGTTAAATTGTTTAAAATTTGCAACTTAAATTAGAGGTGTAATATGGGTTAAGCAAACCCACTCGATCCAATCAATCCCACCTAATTCAATTAAAAAAATTGATTGAATTAGACAATTAAATAGATATGAAAAAATTAAATACATAATTTATAATATAATTTTTTTAATTTTTTTGACATCTTTCTTTAAAAACACACGTTAATATTTTCTTAATGCTTTAATTAATACGAGGACTACTATGCAAGTCGGTATGTGGTGTTTTTTTTTTTGGACAAGGTTGTGCTTGTGCAAGTGTGATGTAATCAAGTACATCATAAGGTCGATTAACTTTGAATTCAACAACTTTGACGTGTGATGTAATCAGTTACATACCAAAATAGTAGGAATTAATAAAAAAATATTTTCCTCTTTAATTACTCTCTTCCTCCCATTTTAAGTGTTATAATTGACTAAATCACACATTTTAAGAAAAGTGTGTAAATGAAAGAGAGAGAATATGACTGTACTAAAATACCTTCTCTTTTTATTGGTTGTAGACATTAAAATACTAAAAAATATATATTTGAGTATACTTTTTTTCTTTCTCTCTCTCTCTCTTAATGATTGTTTTAAGGGATAAAATAGAAAAAAACTAATGTTATAACTAGTATATGACACTTATTTTGGGACAAACAATTTTGGCAAGTAGGATACTTATTTTGAGACGGAGAGAGTAATTGAATAAAAAAAAAAAATGAGATGTTACATTTTATTTAGGAGAATGTTAACATGTGCCTTAAGGGCAGCACATGTTAAGGTGCATTAAATTAAGGCTTAAACATCATTTTAGTCCATGTATGTATGCGAAAGTTTGGTTTTAGTCTCTGTATCTATTTTTGTTCTAAATGAGTTCTTGAATCAACCAAACTTTTTGCTTTTGGTCCATAAAACTAAAATCTGCAGAAAAATTCGCAAATTTCTTGTAGATTTTTCTACGAATTTTTCTGCAGATTTTTGCTTTAGGTACTAAAATCAAAAAGTTTGGTTGACTCGGGGACTTATTTAGAATAAAAATTGATACAAGGATTGAAACCAAAATTTCATGTACATACATAGACTAAAATGATGTATAAGCCTTAAATTAATTATGGGTTTCACTTGTTTAATTTTTAAAAAAGTTATATGTTAGGTTTAATAATTAAAAAATAAAATAATAAGTTTTTATTAAAGATATTGATACAACTTTCAAAAATCAATTTACTGCCACTCTCTTTTCTCTCTCTTCGTGCAACACCATAGCTACAACCCATCCAGCTTCTTAGCAACTTGCAACAATCTCTTCTCCTCCTCCATCATTTGTCCTTCGCAACACCTCCGTATTGCGTCCTTGTCAGAGCTGGCCCGAAATATTTAGTGACCTTGTTCAAAAATTTAAAATAAGCCTTTAATAAAAAACTTATAAAGAATCAATTTTTAATTTAAATTACAGATAACATAAATAAAAATTGTAACTAACATAAAAAGATTCATATTCTAATCAATAACAACATAATACTTCATGACTTACATAAAACGAGTCATTTTACTAAGACTATTGTGATGGAATAGTCAATAAAATTTTATATGCGATAACTATGTTAGGAAAACAATTTATGTTTTTCAAAAAGTATAGTATATCAATAGGGGGCTCGGCTCATCTTTATTTCACGCAACATATTTTTTAGGCTTAAACATCCTTTTGATCCATGTATGTAAAGCCAATTTTGGTTTTAGCCCCTGTATGTATTTTATTCTAAAATAGTCTCTGTATCGACCAATTTTTTTTTGTCATTAGTCCCTGCCCTCCAATTTCGTCCAAGTGGCAAATATTTTGCCACCTACACATGATGACATGACATGCTGGCTGGATTAATGAACTAAGAGGGACCAAAATCAAAAAAATTGTACACGGACCAAAACAAAAAAAATTGTATTACTACTAAATTCTGTTATTATTATTTCTCACTCTTCTTATTCATTCCCATAATCCAACCACCATGAAACCCTCCATCACCGGCGATTCTTTCGCAACCACCGTCACCATCAAGATCGCCGCGTTATTCACCGTCGCCATCACTTTCTTCTACCTCGGTAAACAGTGGTCCATCAACAACCAACAACTCATCTTCTTCACCACCACAACCACAACAATATCCAATCAAGTCATCACATCCCCAAATTTCAACAAAATTCCCCACAACCATAATCACTTGGCCTAAATTGTTACTTGCTAACAAGTTCATACATTTGGAGGCAATTTACATTGACATAAGCTATGCAAGTAAAACTAACATTTTTTTAGAGACTAAATTGTATAGCGTAAATTACATTCTCCTCTCATCTGGTAAGCTTAGAGTACACTTTACTTTCATCTTATTTTAAATCCTACACCCCTTATTTTATCATATTTTAACTTCGATGAACCTCTTACTAATTGTGAACAAGCATGAATTAAGCTTTTGGGTTAATCGGTCATCTGACATGGTATCAGAGCCTCTATGGCTAAGTGGTCTAGGGTTCAATTCCCGCTCCCCTCACTTTCTAATTAAAAAGTGGAATTTTAAGCATATGTTAGGTGAGCCTATGCATTATCCACGCTTCAAGCCCAATGGGCTCTTGCGTGAGGGGGCGTGTTAGAAATAATATAAAACCGCTGATGTGGCCTTTCCTAATAGCTTAAGCTTTTGGGATAATCGGTCATCTGACAGAATCTTCCATCAACATTTTTTGTTTTGAGTATAAATACCCTACTTTGAATAAAAATGATTAAATTAAATTATTCTTATTAAGACAAATAACTAGGTTAGTGGTAGCTCGATTGGTAATCCTGACATATTAGATTTTGGAAGTCTTATCAAAAATTGAATTGGTGTTGGATTCTTAGTTTTGCATCGAGTTGGGGTCATACTGTTGTTATTGATGTTGAGATTTTGTGCTCTTTTTTATAAGTTATAGATTATTTGAGGTCATGGTACTCTTTCTTTTTTTCTTTCTTTCTACCACTCTGCCATCAACCATCAATAACACCATATATGCTTGAAATTGATGGCATGATCATGTGATTCAAAAAAGATCCACATTAGACATGAGTTAGAAACATCAAAATACAAAAATGTAACAAAATAAAGACATTAATTTCAACCTTCATGCTAACAAACCAATAACCAAGTGACATGACAGTTATGATATCAAAAATTAGATACTACTGCAATATTATTATCAGTACAAATATAAAATATTGTTTACGGAACTTTGTTTTAATATATATATACATGAACTGACATATATATGGTCGAGCAGGAAACAGATTCTTCGGCGGCTATATACTCGTTCTAATTTTCTCAGCGGCAGCTGTTACTGATTAAAAGACGAAGATCAATTTCATATGATACAACAGAAAATTTCTTATCGATGGGGGAAATAGATTGTGCCTCTGTCTAGAGGTGAAATACGATTCCACATTCGGAAGAAAATTCCATTGTTAATAGATTGAGTAAAATACCATTTCCATTAATTTTTGGCTAATTGAGTAAAATTTGAGAATGAAATTGAATTGGGGATTAGGTTTTTATATTTCTTTTCAGAATTTTAGATTTGGTCCGATCCCTTGTATTGTACAATTTTTTTGGTTTAAGTCGCTATACATTTTTTTTGATTTTGGTCCCTCTTGGTTCATTAATCTAGTCAGCATGCAATGTCATCATGTTCAGGTGGCAAAACATTTGCCACTTGGACGAAATTGGACGGCAGGGACTAACCGCAAAAAAATTTGGCCGATACAGGGACTATTTTAGAATAAAATCATATATAAGGACTAAAACCAAAATTTGGTGTACATACAGGGACCAAAAAGATATTTATTTTGGTCAAGTCGTCTCTTGACCAAAAATTTCACCTATAAAATGCAATTTCACCTGAGTTACACATTTTTAAGTAATACTCTCTCCGTACGTCCCAAAATATAATGCGAAATTGATCAACTAAAATTAATGTATCTAATCCAATTTTTTAAGCAAATACATCAATTTCCTTTGAAAAAATTTTATGCTTAAAATGAATCTATGTATTTAACTACAAAATACTAATAGTTACATTTTTTGAAGTGACGTTACTTCTTCTTTTTACAATAGGCCACAAAGTTATTTATCAAATTAAAAATGTGTCTGCTAAATCCATTTTTTTAGCAAAAAAAATTATATTCTTAAGTAATAATAAAATAATTATTTTTTAATATTGGACCGGGCTTCGCCTAAAATATTATAAACTGACTTGGGAGAGACGGTCACGGATCCATAACCCATTACCAAGGAGAGGCGACCATAGATCCAAAACCCAATACCAGTGAGAGGCAATCATGGACCTAAAGCCCAATACAAGGGTGAGGTGCCACAAACCGACCTATATCTCCCAACTATAACAAATTAGTCCAAACTTACCGCCCCAAGGGGCTATATAAAGGAAAGAGGGCCAACCATTAATTCATTCACACTTTTAACCTAAACACAATTCCCAGAGATCTCAGATTGTAAGTTAGCGACTAGGTCTCGACTCCTTACTAAATATCCAGAACATATATATATATATATGAATATTTAGAGGCCCTAAACTTTTGAGGCCTACGTTATGGCTCACCTGGCACATCACACAAGCCACAGTGCCGGGCCTGGTCGTTGTTACCCATCGCAGGCGCACACCACTCTCTTTGAACATGAGAGATCCTCCGAGGAGAGAGACATTGTCATCTGCAGAGAGATAGAAAATAAAATGAGAGAGGAATAAAATCACGAGCTTTAATGATACAGATCCGAGACTAGCAATGGTGGTGGTGGTAGTGGTCGGTGATAAGGATGGTGGTGGGCAGAGAGAGTCGGTCGGTGGTGGATCAAGAAGAGAAAAAGGAGAAAGAAAAGAAAATAGAAGAAGAAGAAGAAGAAGAAGAAGAAGAAGAAGAAGATGATGATGATGATGAGAGGGAGAAAGAGTCCAGGAAAAAGAGAAAGAAAAAAATAAAATAATAGAGTACCTACTAGTATTCTGTAAAAGAAGTGAAATACCAAATTCCC
This sequence comes from Trifolium dubium, assembly GCA_951804385.1. Lineage (NCBI taxonomy): Eukaryota > Viridiplantae > Streptophyta > Magnoliopsida > Fabales > Fabaceae > Trifolium > Trifolium dubium. Next base: position 12,697,061 of record OX638068.1, on the reverse strand, counting down.
CCTTGAATTTTTAAAATTTGTCAAATACCTCCTTGAAAATTGTAAATAGGCAAATACACCCTTGAAATTTTAAAATGTCAATCAAATTGCCCCTTGCTCTGTTTACTCCGTCTATTTCGATGACATGTGCGTTAACTGTATAAGTGGCACCTGCCAGCGTGGCACCACGTCACATGAGGGATGAGTAATTGATTAGGATACACGTTACAGGAGAGTAATTGACTAAAATTTGCAAAATTAGAGGGCTAAATTTAATGGTATTCTGGTCAATTAGCCCCTAATTTTGCAAATTTTAGTCAATTATCCTCCTCTCATGTGACGTGGTACCACGTTGGCAGGTGTCACGTATGTAGTTAACGCTGTCATCGAAATAGACGGAGTAAACGGAGCAAGGGGCAATTTGATTGACATTTTACAATTTTAGGACTGTATTTGCCATTTTTCAAATTTCAAGGGGGAATTTGATATTTCACTCTCCGTAAAGTTTTGATATGTGTGTCATCTTGTATTTCTATTAGTTTTTTTTATTGTTAAAATTGACTTTTGTTTTTTTCAAAATAAAATATATGGGATCATAACTAATTTAATGTACCTTAACATAGGGGTGGTAAAATAGATGAATTGGATGGATTTGGATTATAATGGATGGATAAAAATAATCCATTAATCCATTACAATTCATTAAATTTTTAAGAAAACAAATTCAAATTGATCCATATAATTAACAAAAAATTCATCCAATCCATCCATTGTTATTTTTAAATGGATGGATATCCATCCGATCAATCTAATTAAATGTATTATTAATTTATTTTTTTAATATTTGTTTAATTTTTTTTAAACAATATATTATTTTTCATTTAATTTATGTGAAACAATAGATTTAACTTAAAATATAATTTGTTTTTACATGTTAAGCCCCAAGAAAGAATTATTTTTACTAGGCCCAAACTAATTTTTTATATGAGGCCAAGACAATAATATATCTAATTTAATATTAATAATTTAATAAATAATTAAGAGGAGGTGGCAGTTGGTGTTTATCGGCGTTGACCATAGTGATCAGGCGACCTTCACGGCAGCAGACCGACAATTTTCTGGCGACTCACGATGGAGTACGGCGGCGCGTTGACTCTGTTGTTGACCAGCGTTGACTTGGTGGCAATTATATTTTTAATCTATCAATTTATATTGGGCTGATGGGCTCATAAGATTTTTTTATTATTGGTCTTATGCATGTTTTGTCTCCAATTCAAAAACTGTTTTGTCTTTTTGATTTTTTTTTTGGTAAATTTTTTTCCTTTTGATTTTAATTTCAAGTTATTTTCTCCAATTATTTTTTATTTTCAAAATTTCCTTTTTCATTTTTTTTTAGATTTTTTATAAGTATAAATTAATTTAAATAATCAATGATCCAATGAATTTTAAATTTAAAGTGGATGGATTAAATTCATCCAATCAATTAGTAGATGGATCCAATCCAATCCAATTACAAAATAAATTTTCTTGTAGATGAAATGAATGGATAAATTAACGGATGAATTGGACGAATTTTAGCTTAATAAATTATTTTGCCACCCCTACCTTAACATGTGTCCTTTTATTTATTTTCAATATCAGTATTCGATTTGAAATTTGCTCTTTAGGCCCTTCAAAATGCTCTCAAGCCCCCCAAAAATCTAAAAATACCCTCAATTTAGGGAAACAAAAGTTTCAGTTTTTATAATCTGAAAAACTAATTTTTTCGGATCGTATCCCCCAAAATCACCCAGCCAAATTTTAAATCTACTACTCAAGTTTTTTTTTCCCCTTTTTCAGATTTTATCTACCAAAAAAACATAAATTTCAGATCGTAACTATCAAACTGGGAGAAAATTCTCATAATTTGATAATTTTCGGTTTGTATATACCAAATTACCAAATTTTTTGGATTATAACTTCTGAAACTTTGTGGCCTCCAATTTTTTGCACATAATTAAACATAAACAACATAATTACCCAAAATAATTGAACACAAGTAGTTGATTACCATAGACGAAATGATAAATAAAAACAACAACATTTTTAGCCAAAATGAAATTTCATGGAAATTTGGAATTTGGTATAATAAAATCTGTGTAACTCTAAAGATGACCATAAATAGGTAATTAGATGTATTGTAATCTGCTTCATGATCATACTTATTAAAGCAATTGGATTTTTTTATGGCCCTGGTTCATAAACAACCAATTATTATTATAAACTTATTCTTCCTTTCCTTGTAAACACCACCTCTTTCACAACCCGAAATCAAAAATTGTTTTCTTCGCCCAGAACCATTGTCAGATTTCTCTATAACTATCGTAAATCCAACTTTTGCAGCCTCAGCGCGACACCGATTGATTAAATCATCTCTAACCTTGTATTTTTCGTTTGTAAAAAAATACTTCGCCGTGTTATGCATAATAGGTTGAACGGGATCAACAATGTTTGCTTCATCAATATTATTTTCTTGAGTCGGAGGTTCTGACATGCCAAATACTACTTAAATCAACCAAAACAAGCAGCAACAATAAATAAGAATAATGCACATTTGCTTACTACTAACCCAGTTTGGAAGTTATCTTCCAAAACAATTCGAAAGATATCTACCAATCCAGTTTCGGAAGTTATCTTCCAATTTTTATGTACACAGAATTTCTTAAAAAAATCAAAAACTAATCGGTTTAAAGCTATGATTACCTGTTTTACGCCTTCAAATGAGTGTGTGATCTTCCAAATGAGCGAATAAATGATGATTTGAAGTTTAAAAACGCAAAATCCCTAAAAAATCGCATGTTACTTTTGAGAAGAGGTTGAGTGTTTGAGTATGAATGATGGTACAGGTCTGCAAGCTGGCTTTTAAAAATCCATTTCGGATTATATCTCCTGAAAAGTGTGATTTATCAGATCGTAACTACCAAAATTTGTGTTTCCAATCGTATATACCAAAATGCCTCCCGCCAATTTAACCTTCACATAATTTACAATTTCAGTTTACAGGATCCAAAAATTTTGATATTTTGTATTATATCTTCCGAAATTTTTTGACCTTGATGTATTTCAAAAGATAAAATCCGAAGGATAATTTAGATAGTTTGAGGGACGTGGGAGTGATTCAGGACGTATAAAGCAATAATCATTTGATTTACTAAAAAAAAAAAACGAACTGCAGTCTTAGGCCCAACTCAAACATGTGTGGAGTGGACAACGATACAAAGTCTTAAAATTTCACTAGAATAATCTTCTCTTAAGAACAGAATAAGAGAGTTAATACATAAAAACAAAGTTTGAATCTTACCTGAAAGAAAAAGCATAAAGTTTGAAACATTCAATTTCCTTTATTACATAATTAGTTTCTAGCCATAGATCACCAAAGTTCCAACCTACTCAATGCCCATCTTCTTCCTAATCTCCACAATGAAGTCATAGACCTTAGACTCTTCAGGAAGAGACTTGGAAACACTTTCAATCTTGATGCATCTTTTAGCCCAGGCAATGAATTTAGGGCACTCACTCTCTATATTTAAGTTGCCAAAGGTCTCAATTGCTTTGAATCGGCTATAGAATGGGATGAGTGATATATCCACAAAACCAAAGTTGTCTCCTCCAAAATAAGACTTGTTTCCTAGCTGTCCCTCCAACAATTTTAGGGTATCTATGAATTCCTTCTTTGCAACTTCTTGTTCCTCTCCTTTTTTGATACAAATGTTCCTTGAAATTGCATATATCTATTTCATATGGACAATTAAATTAGTCCATAAAAAAACTGTAAAATGTAAGAATAAGAGTCACTAATTAATAGAGGGACCGTTCAAAAAAAACCTAATTAATAAAGGGAAATAATAATGGATCCTTTTTATTTATTTTTTTCTCATAAATTTTCTCAACTTTTACATCTCCACTCTCAACCATTTTTGCTTAAATTATTTTTGCAAATTATAGTATTATCTTCTTTTAATTTTTTTGTTTTTTTTTGACACATTTAATTTTTTTGTTTTGAAAGTTAACAAAACATATTTGAGGATTATTTACCAAAAAAAACATGTTCAAGTAAAATGAGATTGATTTGGTTTACTTAATTTGACACAATTTTCACTTAAATCTTAAAATTAGAAAAATTAGATTTATATATTTTTTTTGTTTTAACAGTCACTATTATTTAGGGGTGGCAAAACGAGACAATCACTAATTCTATCATGAAATAAAATATTTAACTAGTAACTCAATCAATAGTTTGACTAGTAATTAATGCATTTTCCGAATTAATCAGTAACTAGTTCTAAGACATTGTAGTAAAGTTTTGATGTTAGAATTGACCTCAAACCAGATTAAATTAGTGGATAAAAAGAGTCAAAAGTACAACAAAAAATTATAACAAAAAAAATATAATATTTAATAAGAAAATTAAAGGGTACCTTGTTGTCAACATAGGCAGCCCAAAATAAAGCTTGTGATCTCTCATAAGGATCAGAAGCCAACAAAGGAGATCTATCATTCCAAACTTCATCAATATATTGAACAGCAATTAGAGATTCACAAATGGGTTTACCATTGTGGATGAGAACCGGGGCTTTCTTGTGAACCGGGTTCATTTCTAGCAGCAAAGCACTCTTGTTGTTTGACATCAAATCTTCCTCTATATATTCATACTTGATACCCTTTACAGCAAGGGCTATTCTCACTCTTATTCCAAATGGACTAGGCCAAAAATCTAGCAAAACCACTTCATCAGCCATGGCTACGTTTCTAGGATATTATGAAAGTTGGTAGTGAAAAAAGACAAGGTTTAGGCCTATTTATTTTAGAAAAAGTTACATTCAAGTCTCTTGATATATATTTAAATAATAATATGCTCATACTAATTTTTAAATAGATATTTCTCTGTTTCTATTTATATAATGTTGCTCTTTATTTTAGGTGCTCAAGTAGTCAAGTGGATGTCATATTTGCACATCATTCAACTCATTTTATATTTTTTTAATGTTATTTTATAACTTACACCAAAAGTTTAGGGTTAATGTTTCTATGTCCCGCGATCATCTTGCGTGTTATGTGCCGGGATCAAGATTCCAACATTGATCAATATATTTATTTATAAAGTGAAATTCTTTTTTTTTTGAGCATATAAAGTGAAATTCTAAATATTAGACAAGTGACAATTTGGTCCGACTTTATTTTAGCTATATTTCTCTTATAAGTCATAAGTAAGGTCAAAAACATATTTGATAAAGCTCTTATTAAAAAAAAGTGGCTTTATCTTTGACAAGGTAATCACCAGAAGGGATCTCGAAATAGCGACGATACCAAAATTTAGGAAAATTTGATTTACAAAAAGGAATTTCTTTAATAACCCTAAAAGTAGAAGCAACCTTTCCAACGAGTTGTTGGGAAAGAGTCCTATCCGGGTCATTTACACCACCATCTTCATTATTTTCTTAAACTTCCGTTCAACAGAATAGTCATCAAAATCAAAAGAATCAGGAATCCCTTCATATCCATCTGAACCAAAGAAACACAAGCTCCGATGAGCTTTTTCGTTGAGAGGAGTCACGTAATAAAATCTATCCCGGTCCCATTTATAAGAATCCTGAAACATCTTGAAATATTTCTCTTTCTGACGAAAAGACACATAACCTTGATGGCATTCATGTCCCCAGTACTTCTGGACAGATAAAATAAGTTCATGAAAAGAGAAACAGAAGCGGGACCTTCTTTATAATCACAGAAGAACTGAAAATCTTTCATGACACTCCATGATAGCGGATGTATTTGCGAAGGAGCAACCCGGAGATGCGATAACAGGTTCACCTCGAAATCCATGAAGGGAAGACACACTTGAAAGGTCTTCATGAGAACTTCCGGTAAGGGAACACTGCAATGTGAATAATCACAAGTACAGAGCCTCTGTCCAGCCGGAGGAATGTTGACTTTCCAATCTAGAGAAGATCCTACCTCCTTAAAGAGAAGAAAAATATCATCTGGGTGTGGCGAAAAGTCCTAAAATTTTATGTTTTTGAAATTAGGAATTTGAGAAAAAAATTGTTTAGCGAGGAATTAAACCAAACTGAATTGTTTATGTGAAACTAATAAGTTGCGCTAACCATTTTATTAAGTTTGATCTTGAAGAAAAATGATTTATAGTTGATTTTTTTGCTCTGGCCGAAACATAAGAGGATTTCTAGGAATATTTAATTTGTTTTTGTGTCCTATTAAGTAAACCATTTGATCCGTATTTTCAAGACGAAGAAAATGACATCTTGTTTGTCTTAATTGGACCAAGAACGAATGAATTATGACCGTTTTACCTCGAACGTAATTTATTGATAATTCTTGTTTTAAAATGATGGTTTTGAGGTTATTTTTGGTATTGGCCGAAATTTTCAAGGGGTTTTAGGTCATTTTAAAATTGTTAATTCTTCCTAGAACGTGAATCATTAGATCCTCCTTTTTAAAACGACATAGGCCTTGATCCATTAGTAGTCGAGCTAGGAATTTTGAGTGAAAAATTAATTTGTGTATTAACTTAATTAAGTTGAATAATTAAGGTTGAGAGAGTATTAGCTGGATTGGGGACTTCGTCGAGAGAGATGGATATTGCTCGCGTAGCATAAGTTGATTGTGTTGGAAGCTTGCTAAGGTAGGGACACTTTCTAACGATTTCATATACCTCGAAATATCGAGTGCTTTTTATGCATGTGTAACTGTTGTTTGAATATGTGTATTTGCTTTATGTGTTGCAATATGATTTATGAGCATGTTGTTGTGTGATGTATTCTCGTGACGAGAACTTGTTGAGAACAAGCTATATCTTACACATGTTTGTGATATTTTTGTGTACTTCATATGTTTGAATAATATGAAACGTATTGAATATATGTATTGACATGTGATTGTGAATTACATATGCTCGTATGATATGTAAATTGTTGCATGAGCATATATGAACATGTATGTCAGATGGGACTGCATGGGGTCTGTCAAATGGAGACTGCCCAATATTTGTGAAATAAATATTATTTTGCTCATGCATTTCATAGTCGTGTATGACGATGGAGGCTGCACGGGGTGCTTGTCCTGGGGACTTCACCTAATCCTGCAAGATTTTATTGAGTCGGTGTTTGTCAGATGGAGACTTCACCTGCCCTGCGGGGTTTAGTAGAAGATGGACCTACGACTCTCTGCGGAGAGGTTAAATTCCGGAATTCATGCATATGATGACCAATAGGAGATGGACCTATTGACGCCACATTTCTTATAGAGTCTGCACTGATAGGCTAATTATATTGTTCTGAGTGATTGATAGATTATCCGTGCACTTGATTTCTATGACGTATAATTAATATGATTAAATGTGTAAATGATGTCATGTGTTGCATATCTTGCGCTACGTATTTTTAGTTATATGTTATTTTTAGTCGGTGACCCTCTACGGGCATTTTTAGGTCTTCACTTGTACCGCGTTGAGAAGCGGCGAGACTTCAAGCTGTCTATGGGTCTTCGTCACCCAGACAACTTCAGTTAGAGTTTAAAGATCAGCTTAGAGGTGGTAATTTTAGAGTCTTGTTTACTCTTATTTATAGTCCGCTGTAATTATACTTTGATAATTGTATTATGAATTAATTATAATAAATGGTGCCGCTATGTTTGTTTAGACATAACGTTTGGTTTGTATTTTTAAAACTTTTATTTGTGAATATGATTTATAAAAGAGGCATTGCATTCCGTTCATTATTTTGAAAAGTGTTACTCTGGTTTATTTTAAAGACGATCGAAAATATTTGATTTTAAAGTTTTTGTGGTTGTTTAAAAAAAAATAACCCACTTCTGGGCTATATACACTTTTATCCATTTTATACACTCTTTTCTCAAACAAATACTAACTGTGCGTCGAAGTGCACGCTAACCTTTTTGCAGATACCTCCCCTTAAGACGAGGTCGGTACCAGAACCTCACCATAAATCACTCACCAAGATCTCATCTTTTTCTACCAAAGATGTCTAGTTTTGTCTGTTCAGAGTAGAACTCATTAACATATGATCTTAAGTCGTATTTAGAATGTAATCTTTGCAATATCAAGATTTAGTTGGATAAACATCTTAATTAAAAGTCAATAACATAAATAATTATGTATAAAAGATAAAATAAAGTTAACTGTTGTCATATAAATCATAGGTTATATTTATCCTGGACAACTTATGAAAATAAGTTGAAAGCACTTTATGGATATGTCGTAAATTGTTTCAATAAATTAATCTTAATAGTATAACAAATATTTATGTCAATAGATAAATTGAAATAAATAATAAAATGCTAGAAAATTTAAAAATTAGAATAAGGAAACATAAAATCAAAACAACATCCCAAATGCAAATAAATCACCAAAAGTCAAAGATATATCTAACTTAGACTCTCTTTGTCATACTAAAAATAAATATGATAACAATGGCAAAATTCAACTTCACAAGCTAAAATAAACAGAGGAACAAATTCAATTTCAAACATAAATCTCTAAATTCTGAACAAAACCCACTAAAATTAAGGATGAAAATCAAAGGAAAACAAACAAAAAAGGTGACCTTTTTGTCAATATAATCTATCGTCCAAAATCTAGCTTGAGCTCTCTCATAAGGGTGACAAGGCATAATTGGATCTTTAACATTCCAAACATCATCAACATATTGAACAATAATTGCAGATTCACAAATGGTTTTTCCATTATGAATAAGAATTGGAACTTTCTTATGAATTGGATTCATTTGAAGAAGTAAAAGACACTTATTTATGAAATTTTCTTCTTTGTATTCATATTGAACAATCCTAACCTTCATACTAAACATGCTAGCCCATGAATCCAATAGAACAATGCCATGATTGAGAAAATTCACCAAATCCTAAATGAATAAGTTGTCAAGTTTCAACTAGATTGAGGTTTTTTAAATGAACAAAGTTTTTTGTATAAATTAGAGATAAATGAAACCATCATCACAAATTAATTTGGTGAGGAAGTCAACCAATTATATTCAAGATAAATGAGTTATTAATTGTCATATATAAGTATGCTACTTCAAACAATCATGACAACATTCTTCCCTCTTGAGTTCTAAATGTTATCTTTTAAACACACTCAATTGTCTAACAAACCATAATAATCATATAATCAAAGTTAATCAAACACAAGACTTTATTACAAAATCTCATTTTAACTTGCAACCATTATTAATTTGATTCACCAAGTCATTCTCTAATCCAAACCAAGTGCTTTCTTTGCATACACAACAAAATCATACACCTTCTTCTCATTAGGAAGTGATTTTGAAACGCTCTCTTTCTCGATGGATCTCTTGGCCCAAGCCACGAGTTTAGGACACTCTACTTCGAATTTGAAGTTTCCGTATGTCTCAAAAGTATAAAACCAACTATAAAAAGGGATCAATCCAATATCAAGAAACCCAAAATTGGAGCCACCATAAAAAGGTTTGTCACCCAATGCCTCCTCTAGTGTCTTAAAGATAGAAATCAACTCCTTCTTCGCTTCATCGTGCTCTTCCCCTTTTGAAAGCCACATTTTCTTCCAAGTTCCGTATATCTATGTTCAAGATCAACAATGATTTGTTTATATTGAATTCATATATTAATATAAATAGTGTTTGATACTTAGAGGAAAATGCAATTATGAATTATATAATTAAGATCATATCATATGTATTTGATTATAATCCTTCATAATATCAAATAGTAATTCTCAAGTATTACATGAAATTTGAAAGCTTGGAAATTAGGCAAAAACATCAAAATGACCCCATCAAAAGCAAATATTAAAAAGAATTAAGAATGTACTTCTTCAAAATAGGCGAATTTTGTTTTTTCTTCTTGTAAAATTATTTTTTGGGATTACCCCTGTTTTTTTATTTATTTACCTCCTATGTTAACTTTTTGCTGATTTGGCTTGATTTATTTAACTCTTTTTGCTGATGTGAATAGTTGATTATAATTTAACCCAATAAGTTTTGATTAGAAAGGCTTTTTTTAAATATTAAAAAAATGAAAAAAGTTTGGATATGGCTGTGAAATTGGTAGGAAACTTTAGCTAGAGATTTATTGCAAAATTGTTGCGACAATTCCTAGCAATTTAGTTAAGAAACATAAACTTTAGAATACTATATAACTACGCATTGGTAATTGGAAATTAACTAGGATTTATTTTATCATAGTTACAGATTAGCTAGGAATATTTTGGGTAGATAATTTGCCGCTCAATCCATGCTACAATCGTCATGGCAACTAACTTCCAAAAAAATCTGTATTTAAATCTGTTATGCTACCGATTAACTAAAATTTTCTTGTAGTGTATATATCCAACAAAACCAACTCATTTGTCATGATTGTAAAAAATAACCGAATCCTAAAAGATTTAAGTGACCGTGAAGTATTAGTGATATTTTTATAGGATTCACTATTTATTTTCTATAATAAATCATATTTAATCATGAAATATTTAACTAGTAACTCAATAGTTCAAATAGTGACTAAATGCATTTCAGCATTAGTGATCGACTAGATCTAAGACATTGTAGTAAAGTCAAAAGTTCAACAAAAAGTTATAACAAAAAATATAAAAATATTTAAAGAAGAAAAGGGTACCTTGTTGTCAACATATGTAGCCCAAAATAAAGCTTGTGATCTCTCATAAGGATCAGAAGGCAACAAAGGAGATTTATCATTCCAAACTTCATCAATATATTGTACAGCATTGAGAGATTCACAAATGGGTTTACCATTGTTGATGAGAACCGGGACTTTCTTGTGAACCGGGTTCATTTCTAGCAGCAATGGACTCTTGTTGCTTGACATCAAATCTTCCTCTATGTATTCATACTTGATACCCTTTTGAGCAAGGGCTATTTTCACTCTTATTCCATAAGGACTAGGCCAGAAATCTAGCAAAACCACTTCATCGGCCATTGCTAGGTTTCAACTTTCAAGGATATAATGGAAGTTTAAGTGATTGGTAGTGAAAAAAGACAAGGTTTATCTATTTTAGTATGATATATAAATAGACATGAATCTCACACTAATTTTTAAATAGACAATTTCTCTGTTTCTAATTATATAATGTAGCTTTATGTCAAAAAAATAAAATTATATAATGTAGCTCTTCATTTTAGGTGTCATATTTGCAAATCACTCAATTCATTTTATAACTTTTTAATGTTACTTTTATAACTTATCCCAATAGTTAACGAGAGAATCTAGCTAAGTTGGTAAGATATTTGTAAATGTGTCCTGTAAATCTAACTTAATTGGTAAGATATTAGTAAGTAATTGATGAGATTTGACTTTAAATCATGAATTTCTGGCACGTCTATTTATTCACTTTCAAAAAATAAAATTTTAATTATTAAATTACTTGACAAAAAAAATAAAACTAATATTTCTATGTCCCCATGATCATTGCATCTTATGTGCACGGATCATGATGTAATCCATGTACTTATTCATTTTATAAAGTAAAATTTTGAATTTTAAACTACAAAACAAACATTATTTTTTTTTTTGAAACAGCAAAGAAAGCTTTATTAGATTAGCTAGACTAGCACAAGATGTGCACATCTAGCCATAATAGTAACAGTACAAACTGATAAAACAGTAAGAAATAACGCGCAAATTAGACGCTACTAGAGAAATTAAGCTCCCCTCCACCCTAAACAAGCTAAAGGATTAGAAAACCATAAATTACAATCAAACCAAATATCTTTCGATCTTGCTTTAAGCCACCACCAAGTGTGTATTTTAATCTGATCTATCACTTGATGAGCAACAAACTGAGTATGTTGAAAAAGACCGGCATTCCGAGCCCGCCAAATCCACCAAATAGTCGCCAACCACAGCACATGGAAACAACCTTTAGGCTTGACCGGCTGAACCTGAAAACCAGAAAACTGAGTAGCATGTGAAATAGCCACCGGTTGCAACACCCCCTGAATACCAAGCCACTGCAGAATACCACACCACACTTCGTAAGCCTTATCACAGACAAAGAATAAGTGAGACAGAGATTCTTGCGTAGAGCAGCCAAGACTACACAAATGAGACCCTGCTGGAATAATCCCTCGACGGAGTAGATTATCCCTAGTCGGAAGACGATCATTCAGGAACCGCCAGGCAAAAACAGAGACCCGCATCGGAACATATTTGTGCCATGGGAAAGCTACGATAGGACCTGTCACAGCTGCACTGTCAACCTGTCTAGTCAAGGATATGTAAGCATCACGGACTGTATATGAATCAGATGAATCAGATGAAGTACCATGCCAACGCCACCACTTCCAGGCGAAAAGAGATCGCCTCCACTTCCACCCACCACCCGACACCCCCCACCCCTGCCGACACATGTCTCCCACGGTTACCATAGGCTCTACACTAATACTGGCTAATCTCGGATAAACTTCCCGCAAAATCAGACCCTCCCCCAACCAAGGATCATGCCAAAACAACTTCGAATTTCCATCCCTCACCTGCCTAGACAGCGCACTTTCAAACCACCCCGATACACCATTAAAGTTGCCCCTACCAAGACCTACAACATCCCTCCACCATGTCGACGCCCGATTCCCCCCATCCCGAACCGCCCCTCCCTCTACACCATACTTATGCGCCAGAACCCTCCTCCAAAGACCCCCCACATCAGTTTTAACCCGCCAACACCACTTCCCTAATAAAGCCAAATTAAACTCCCGCACCTTCCGAACTCCCAAACCCCCCTGATCACGAGCAAGGCACACTTTATCCCACAAAATCCAATGCACCTTCCTCGCCTCCCCATCTCCACCCCACAAAAAAGACTTGAAAAGAGATTCAATGATAGAAATGATACCTGATGGAGCCTTAAAAAAGGACAGGAAGTATACCGGGATAGAAGACAATGCGGCTTTGAGCAAGACCAGGCGACCACCCATTGACAAATTACGACACTTCCATAACGATAACCGGGCTTTGATTTTTGCAACAACAGGTTTCCAAAAAGAAAGTCTTCTAGAATTTCCACCAATAGGCAGACCCAAATACACAAACGGAACAGACCCAATTTTGCAATTCAAGATACCTGCTGCCTCAGCTAACCAAGTACCACTGACATTCACCCCAACCAACATGCTCTTGTGAAAGTTGACCCGCAGGCCTGAAAGTAACTCAAACAACAACAGAACAGCCTTGATAGCGCGAATATTTTGCCAAGTTTTATTCCCAATGAGCAGTGTATCATCCGCAAATTGTAAATGGGAAACATGAAAGGGATCCGATTGTCCTACAGAATACCCAACAAATAATCCAGCCTGTACAGACGATGACATCATAGCACTAAGACCCTCTGCGGCAATCAAAAAAAGAAACGGAGAAAGAGGATCCCCTTGCCTCAGCCCCCGTTGCAAACCAAACTCTGCAGTCGGGCTACCGTTGACCAAGACAGAAGCCGAAGGTGTACTAATGCATTCAGAAATCCATCGGCACCATTGAACGGGAAACTTCATTTTAGCCATCACAGATAATAAATAACTCCATTCAATAGAATCATATGCCTTTTCAAAGTCGACTTTGAACATAATTAACTCGTTTTTGTTCTTTTTAGCATCATCAACCAGCTCATTCGCAATAAGAACACCGTCTAAAATCTGTCGTCCCTGAATAAATGCCGACTGAAATTCAGATATGACACTACCCATCACCATACGCAATCTATTTGCCAAGACCTTAGCTAACACTTTATAAACACTACTAATCAGAGAAATAGGACGATAGTCTGAAATCCGTTGAGGAGACTCCACCTTCGGGATGAGAACAATGAAAGTGCTATTTAACCCTTTTACAAGCCGGCTATTCGACTGGAATTCATGAAAAAACCGGATAAAATCTCCCTTCAACTCCTGCCAAAAGTCTTTAAGAAAACCACTATGAACACCGTCTGGTCCCGGACTTTTAAAACTGCCGCAGTCCCATACTGCAGCCTTCACCTCCGCCTCAGTGAATGGAGCGACAAGAAAGTCACCCTGATCATCACCTAACATTTTAAAACCCAACTCCCCAACCTCTGGTCTGTACTGCGGAGGAGACTGAAAATGCTGAGAAAAATGATGAAAGATAGAATCTCGAATGTTCTGAACACCTTCAATCGGACCACCAGCCTCCTGAAGAATAACAATTAATTTCTTTTTCTTCTGATAATTTGCTAAAGAATGAAAAAACCGGGAATTAGCATCCCCTTCGCGTAACCACCGAGACCTAGATTGTTGCCACGAGATGCTACACTCTGTACGTGCCAAAGCAAACAATAAACCCGACAAATTTCGTCTTTCAGTACTTTCATCCTCACTCAACACCGAGGATTCAGCCAACACATCCAGCGCACACAAACGTTCTTTAATCACAGCTATTCGACGAGGAAGATTCTGAACATGTTCAGAGTGCCATATTTTGAGAGCACCCTTCACAGATTTTAGTTTCTCCTTTAACACAAAACCACCCCACCCACCAGTCAAAGAAGAATTCAAAGCCTCTTGAACAAATAACCGATATCCTGGAAAGTCCGACCAACATTTAAGCATCCGAAGAGGTCGAGGACCCCAATCTTCAACAACATCACGTAACACAAGCGGACAATGATCAGAAAGTCCCCGCACCATAGCCACCTGAATACAATTAGGCCAAGTAGTAACCCAACTGTCAGACAAAAGAAACCTATCCAATCTACTCATTGCCGAACCATCAGTTCGATACCAAGTAAAACAACGCCCCATTAACGGCAAATCAACCAATTCAGCATTAGAAATAAACGTGTTGAAACGACTCATGTCAGCCTCCGCCCCTACAAAACCAACACCTCTCCTCTCCCCACCAATTCGGACAGCGTTAAAATCCCCGCACACACACCACCGGCCTCCAATATCAGATTGTATCAAAGCACCTAAGAAAAGCCACAACTCAGCCTTACCCCGGAAGTCACACGGAGCATACACATTAACCACCACAAACGCCTCTCCGGTATCGACCACACTGCCACGGACAATTAAAAGATGTTTGACCGAAAAAGTAGAAACCATAGACACCTTACTAGAATTCCAAAGAGTAATAAGACCCCCCGAAGCCCCCACCGACGGTCGAAAAGAGTAATCAACATCACCATTATCCCACAACGCTTTACACACGAAACTGTCCATCCACTCCAATTTAGATTCTTGGAGACAAACAACATCCGGACCAATATCAACAATGAGCTTCCGAATCTCTTTACGTTTATAGCTAACTATCTTCATAATAACACACACAGCACGGAAACGAAGAACCTAACAACATCACTGACCCCCATGCCGCCCATCAGACTTGGCACGACATGGAACAACAACCAAACTTGTAATCTGTTTTGCCACCCGCTCTCTTTCACTATTGAAATTTAATTTAAGTTTGTCACTGCATCACATCTGTAGCATATTCCCCCTCAACCCCCTTCAAAATCATCAAATTATTCCAATCCCCACCTTTATTCACACCAGTCTCAGACGCAGAAGAACTTACCGCCAAGACCGACGAAGCCAGAGAACTTGCATGTTGTTGCTGCATCTTAGTTCTGTTCATCGCCTTCCATGTCTCAATCCGTTTTGGTTCAGGCATACGAGCCAAAGATTTGAGAGATACACAAGATTTCCCTTTATGTTTTAATTTCTGCACCGACGTCCCCCCATGTCTACCTGGTTTAATGACCAACCCGCCACCACCCTCAGAAGCATCACATACCCCTCGCACTGTCAAAGATTTACATGGTGTTGAAGCCACCTCCTCCACCGATTTACACAGCTCCCCTAAAGACATAAAAGTTTCACCCTCCTGCCCACGATGAGTAACAAAAGCTGAATTAGTAATCTGCTTGTTATTACCCGCCTGGTTTGGACCACCATACACTACACCATCAACTTGACCTGCTGTAAGGCCCAAAGAATCTGGAATGAAAGTATTAGGCCCACTAGAGACCAGCTGATCAGAACTAAGCTCCACACCACCACTACCTACACCCTCATTCCTCTCGGTCTGCTCCATCTCCACAACAAGACTAGGAACCACCTTTGGCTGAGGCCCAACACACGCCACCTCAACACCAGCCCGCTCCATACTCTTCAAAACTCCCTCCACTGAAGCACACCCCCCCTGTTTATGCACAAGACTAGCATTAGCACTATGCACATATTGTTCAACTCCATCTCCCTCACACTGCTTCAAAACCATTTGTTCCCAATCAGCATTGAGATCCTTAGCAATCTCATTGATATAAGCATTGCTACTCAACTTACGACAATCAATCGACACATTGGAATTAGGAATAAAAGTCGACTCCGAGTTAGGTGAACTCCAACCATAACATTGTTCAAGACCTTGTGCCAAATCAACTTGCGAATCAAAAAGAGGATCCTCCACCAAATTAATTATAAAACTTTCACCATCAACGACTGCCTCCGCCACACCCTTAAGCTCCACACCATAAGGACAACACACAAGGAAATGTGCAACATCCAGCCGTAATTTCTTCTCAGTGGCAACAGCAGCCCTCACATACTGCCCAACCTTTCCTACCAAACTCTTAAAGAAATCAGACCTCCATGCATGAAGAGGAATACCGCTAACTCGCAACCATGCAAGCCGATGTGTACGACCCAAGCCCGAGTGCCACACAGCAACATTCACAAGATATTGTTCAAAGAACTTCAGCGCACCAGCAATAACAAGTTTAACATCCTCCTCAATAGAAATAGAATACAAGAACACTGAATCTCCACCTATTGGACTAACGCGGAGAGAAACAAAACCCGCATCAATCAATATTTGTTGAAGCTTTAGCACCACAGACGGGTCAGTCACAGTAGCCACCAGACCCCTCTTCAACCATTCCCTATCCTCCGGAAGCGATTGATACATAATCTTCATCTGAGCTGAAGGAACTACTGCCTCTTCCACACCCTTGACCGCTGCCACAAAAGAAACAGCAGGTGGTCGAACTGCCTCCCGCACCGGACGAACAACGCCATTATTGGAATCAACCGCCACCACACTCAACTCGTGTCTACCAGCCTTCCCCCTGACCTCCTTCTCAACACGATCATCCTGTCCACGTCGATTGAACCGTGCGATATTGGCCCAAAGTTTGAAAGAACCGAACCACACGCCATTCAATGCCTTAATCATTTTAGGCACATCCCTAACCTCATCAAAACGCACGAAGCCAAATCGCTTTCCCCGATCGTTACGCTTAAGTGCCACGTAAACATCAGCTACCTTCCCCCGAAGCACAAACTCCTTGCGCAAATCATCAGTAGATACCTCCTCTGGAAAATTAGTGAAATAGAAAGAAGTCACCCCCTCAGAAACCTGTCGCTGCAAAAACCTATCTGAAAGCCTATGATCCTGAAACCTGTCGCTGGAATAATCAGCCTTGGAACTGACATCGCCGCCTTGTCTAAAAACACCCGGTACCCTTGCTTTCCGATTCCTTGCTCGCACCACCGTCCACTCTCCATTGATCTCACCTCTCTCAGT
Source organism: Trifolium dubium (assembly GCA_951804385.1). Classification (NCBI taxonomy): domain Eukaryota; kingdom Viridiplantae; phylum Streptophyta; class Magnoliopsida; order Fabales; family Fabaceae; genus Trifolium; species Trifolium dubium. The sequence continues at coordinate 12,679,466 of OX638068.1, read as the reverse complement.
GTTTCGCTCCCCTTGATGTCCCCGAACCCCCCCAGTGTTTGCCTCACCATGACTCCGGTATGATCTCCGTTTGAATGGGGTTTCCCGGTATGGGAACCGGCTACCATTCTTCAGCGGTGAAAACCCTAGCAGAGCCATTATTTTTAAGTTGTAACTTAACTAACATTATTAGTATGAGATATTATTTATTTTCTATTATTTTCACTGCTCACCTAATATTTCATTCCGAAAAATCATATACCCATTTGACATGCTTTGCAATATAATTTACTAATTAAAAATAATTTTAGTAAAGTTTTTATTTGTCTACCACCTCAAGATTTAAGGATATTTACCCCCAACTACTTAAAAATAATTTATTCGATATAAATTTTTACAAAATACACAGTTGGGTTAAAAGTTTATATCATATAGATTATTTGTGTAAAATTTCGGACAAATCTAAAATTATTTGATATGTTTTTGAGACGCGTCAAAATTAATAATTTCTATAATTTTTTAAACACCGTTAATCTTTATGTATCTCAATAATAATATATCAAATGATTTTAGATTTGTCTATATGATCTATATGATAGTTAAATTAGTATTTTTTAAAATAAATAAATTTTCTATCACTTTAAAATTAGGCTTAATTATATATAATTTTGTTCCCCGTAAGTAAATAAGACTCATTTTTATTTTAGTCTCTGTGAAAAAATTTATACCCCGACAAAATTACAAATTTTTTTAAAAAGTCTTTAAGATAGGTTTTGAGCTGATTTGACAAATTTGAACTAATGTGGCGCACATGTTTTTTTAAAAAATAAATGTGGCACACATGCTGGTGTTTTTAAAAAAGTCCTTAAGATAGGTTTTTGAGCTGATTTGACAAATTTGAACTAATGTGGCACACATGTTTTTTTAAAAAATAAATGTGGCACACATGCAGGTGTTTGCGTTGTTGACTTGACATATTTTAAAATATTGTAGATTTGATTTTAATTAATTAAGTTTATTTGTTTTTAACTAAAAAAATGTGCCCAATCAACAATATCATCATTGTCAGCTTGTTTCACATCACTTTCTTAAAATTTTTGTAATTATACACGGTTACAAATTAAAATAGTATTTTACAGAGATTAAAATGAAAATGAACCATATTTGTAAGAGCTAAAATCATATTTAAGCCAAAACATTATAATAACTAAATATATTATTTACTAACCTGTCAAAAAAATAATGAAAATTTAAATAAAGAAAGAACATAAAAATCTAAGAGAAATAGAGTTGAAGAGTAGAAAGATAAAGAGAAGGAATTTTTTTTTGACAGTAAGAGAAAAAAGATGTTAAGAACTTAATATTATTTTTTTATACATAAATAAGATGACAAAATCATTATAAACGCACTCACACATATAAAATGAGGTAATCAAGAATCGAACCTCTATCATAGATGTTCGGTTTAATAATTTTGACATGTTTTTTAAATTGAGTTATGATTTCTAGATAGAACTTAATATTTTTTTGGAAACCAACATGGTAATATTCGTTGAAATTTTTAATATAAATTAGTATAAAAATATTTAATTTAATGAAAAAAATTAATGGTAGAGAGATTATTTAAACTGAGATGTGTTCTTATAGTTCATGTTAATGAATTTAATAATGAAATATTCACCTCAAAAGTTATGTATACAATTTTTTAAAAGTTAAATATTTTTTCTCAATATAAATGTTTCATTTTTAAGTTTCTTTAAATGCATCATAGCAATATCCTTTTTTTACGATCAATTTAATTTAGTTTGAAAGTCGATTATAATTAGTTATAATATCAAATAATTTTTTCCGTTTCTCAAATATATTTGCAGAGATAGAATCAACAACATCTTATTTGAATAACCTATCAAATTTTTAATAAATAAATAAATCAAATGTGGGGAGATAAGCGGTTGGGGACTTTTGGGGTATTAAAAGGAGAGAGGGTAGCAAAAACATTGTCATAGAAAGAGAAGAAGTAATTAAGGAGAACTGGAAGGGTCTGGAAGACTTGAATTGAATATCACTAGCAATTATTATAAAATAAAATATAAACAAAGTGGAGTAGCAATTAGGGTGGGAATAGGCTAGGCTATCTAAGAGAGGTTTATAGTTCGGTTTATTAAAAGTTTTCGGCTATTTAATTAAATAGGTCGGACTTAAGCTTATTAAAAAGCCTACAAAGTCTATCAGGTCAGCCTATTTATAGAATATATATGACTTTAATTTTTTTATGTACTTGATGATATTTTAATTTAATTTCCTTTCAATATATTGAGTATTTAAGTTATTATTTTTCTAATATTAGGACAATGTAACAGTAAATTAACGTTAAGATTCAAAAAAATAGGTCAAATGATATATAAAGATTTATATAAACCTACATTATAATAGATAAAATAAACTATTTAAAGGTCTCAATATGAATAGATTTTAAAAAGAAAAACTCAATGTAAAATAGGCTTTTAAATAGGCTTATAGGCCAAATCAAGCTTTTGAAAAAGCTAGATCAGGCTAAAAAAAATGCTCATCATAGTTGATAGGCCAGATTTTAGGCTTCATAAATTCAAAGAAGGTCAGACTTAGGTCTTACAAAGTCCGGCTTGGCCTAACCTATTCCCACCCCTAGTAACAATTAGGCAAGATAATTAATAGCAATTTAGGCGGTAAATTTTGTTGGCATTGTATTGTTCCTTAATATATTAAGGATTATTAAAATAAATTGCCCTTAATTCTTCAAAGAATAATATATATAAAAGTACCCATAGTAAAAATAATAGTATTATCTATTTTAGTTTTATCGATATACTTAAAGTACCCAAGAAGACTTTCGATACAAGAGTCCGGTCTTTAACCATCGGCTCTGATACCACTGTTGGGACATCGAGGGGCAGCCGGGGATCATCCACATTGGGTCCAAGAACATCGATATAAGAGTCGGACACCACCCTCTTACCCAAAACCTTAAGACATTGGGTTTTATGGATCTGCTTATAAAGTGTTCAACCTCCACTTTTCTAAGCAATATGAAACTTAACTCACTCTTTACCACAACAAATACTTAGTCGTCTATTTTAGTATGTTAGAGAGTCACAACGTTTTATGTGATTTTACAAAAAAAATATATTATGTGTGTTTTGTTCTACAATGAAAAAAATTGATTATGACAAAATTGATTCTAAAAAAATTAATTTAAAGATAAAGTGATTTATATTTGAATATATTTATGCAAAAGTGATTGATCAAAATATTTAAAAGTAATAATCAATTCTAGAATAAAAAATAATGATTTCTAACGTAGAATCAATTTTGAAAGAATAATATATTTTACTGATGACACTCTATTTTCACGTAATTTTTATATGTAATTTCATGAATTATGGAGCTCACAACATGTTAAAACAGCAAGAAAACGCAGAAAAATCTAAGTTTGCAAGCAGGATTGATGAGCATAAAATTCAAGCAGAAAAAAACAGCAAAGCAGTAAAAGTCTGCAGGAAAATCTGCAGGTAAAATAGTGACACGATTTAGAAATCGTGTCACGATTTTGAAACCAGAATTGGCTGTTTTGAAGAGAATCGTGTCACGATTTCAGGAATAGTGACACGATTTTGAGCCAAATTTTTCCTATTTAAGCTGAACTCATATATTTTTGTAAGGGTTACGAATTTGAGAGCCAGAAAGCACGATTTTGACATCAGAGACTGAAGAAAGAGGCGATTGCAGCAATTCTTATTCATTCATGTATGCTTTAATTCTTTCCTTGATTATGATATTTGTAAACTCAATCATGAGTAACTAAATCTCATAGAGATTAGGTCTTGAGATGATTCTGATGAACCCTAACTGAAACATAATGCTGTGAAACTCTATTCTACATGAATATATATCTAGTTTTATTCAATTCAATTGTTCTTAATGCTTTTTATAAACTGATCACTTATAACATGAATTCGTGAGAATGAATGACTACTGACCATAGCTTTCAACTTAGACCTAATTGAATTGTTCAAATAAACATGGTTAGTCTAGGGATGGATAATCGTTTGTTTGTGATAATAAGTTAACGTTCTTACAACCTTCGAAGAATATTAGATCACCTAAGGAATTAGGGACTGTAATATGAGAAGCGGGTCCTAAGTCAAGGGATTGATTAGGGCTATTTTGTTAACTATCGTAAAACTAGAGAAGGATTCATAAGGAATAGGTGCAGTGTACCAATTAGGGGAACTCAGATGAATCGAAAGACCTAGTCTCAGCTCTCTCTATTTTCAAAACAACTTTTACTTTTTATAACCAAAATCTGATGCAAACACTCCCCCCCTTGTTATTTAAAATTACATCCTAGATTAAATACAATTGCTTTGTCGAGATTGAAACAATCCCTGTGGATACGAATTTAATTATTACTTAACGACGAATTTAGTTCACTTGCTAAAATTGTTATCAAGTTTTTGGCGCCGTTGCCGGGGATTGTTGATTAATTTTTACAAGGCAATTTATTTTACTTAGGATTTTTATTTATTTATTTTTCAGTTTTATATATTTTAAAAAAAAACAAGTTGTGTTCTTCATGTTTATTTTATTGTGCTGTGCTACTGAAAAGTTTCCTTGAGTTTTGTAGCAATGACAGATATATGGTATGAGAATATACTTATTGATAATGATGAGATTGCTATTCTTCGTTATCAATTATTAAGATCAAGACTTGAGGAAAGATACAGGGAAATAGATATACAGAGACTTAAAGAGAGATGTGTCTATTGTGATCAGAATCATGATTGTGAGTATAATAAGAAACCTTGTAGAAAGGATGAAGAACCACAAGTGATCATGAACAATTACAATTCACAACTCAAAAGTATATTGGATGAATTTCGGAGTTCCAATCAAGTTCCCTGTGATAAATTTGAAGTGCAGTGTGATAATCTCATTGGGAAAGCAAATGAGTGTGAGAAAAAGTTGGTTGAGATGGAGATGAAACAACATGCCGTTGTGGAAAAAGAAAATGATTTTTTGGAAAACAAAATTAATGGCATAAGAGAGGAATCAAAAGTGACTAATGTAGATCTCTATTGGATATTTGAATCTCAACCAATGAAGAGTAAAGAGAAAGATCACTTGCAAAAGAAATCTTTAAATCAGAAAAACACATATTCTGAAAGCTTATTTAATGGGTCATGGGAGAATTTGCCTCTCTATCTCAAGTTCATGGAATTCCTACCAAACAAAAGGAAGAAGAAGGTTGATGTGTTCTTTCTGTCATATATGCCACCCTAATAGTGGTCTGAGGTCAAGCTAATGACTTTAAAGAAGCGCTTAATGGGAGGCAACCCATCATTATTTAATTTTTTGCAATTAAATTTCCACAATTTTTTATTATTATTAGTCAATTAGTTTGGATGTCATTTGCTGACAACCCCCTGTTTTATATCTTGTTTCTTGTTTATTATTGATGAATTTGCTTGTTAATTGATATTTACCAGTTTCGTAACAATTTTGTGATCAAGTGGTATTCTGAAAGTTCATATGGAGGAGTGACTTAGAATTCAAAGGCGAAGAGTACAGCAGGTGCTAGGTAGTCACAACTCCCAGAAATCTCAACTGTAAGGTTCATGGCCAAATTTTTATTTTTCAATTTACTTATAATGAGTGTTCCGTGCAGTTACATTTCTAGAATTTGCATAATTTCTCTATTGTTGATTGGTCTGTGTCATTTTCACACTAAGGCAATTTGCTTGGTCCTCTGAGCCTTTGCAGCCTACCCTGATGTTACATGAAATTTTTTCCTTTTTGAAAACCAATTTGAGCCGGTAGGTTTAGAACTTTTTGATTCGGTGACAAACTACATTATAAGCCTAGAGACTGTTAGTGACCCATATGTTACTTTTGAGTTAGGCTAATTAAGATGTTGCTAAACAATAAGTTTGGGGTTGCAATTGAAATTTGCAACCAACTAAGTTTGGGGTGGGGTACTAGAGATTTATTCTATTCAAAAAAAAAAAAAAAGAATAAAAAAATGCATGAAAATCATGAACAAATGCACTAATGGGTGTATTCAAAAAAAATATATGAAAAATAAAGAGAGAAAAGAAGAAGAAGAAGAAGGAACTTGAAATGAATATCAAAATGATAATGGTTTGATTGTCCCAATAATAATCTCTAGTACCTTTATAAATTGATGAATGAAAAGTGAATGTGGGAACGAGTTGATGTTTGAATATCCGTAGGAATGCCTAACTCAAAAACTTTGCGTAGCCTACTTATCCAAATATTATCCCACCTATACCTAAGCCTCGTTATAACCTTTAAAAAAGACCTTAAAGTGTGAAATGACATGACCTTTGATTGACGTTTAGAATTTTTGCAAACTTATGGTAATATGTAGATTTGCACGTCGACTGAGTGAACCCTTATCATATTGTTGCGTGGAGTTGTGAATGGTGGATGTAGACAAGTCAAACTAGCTCATCTTTAGCTAGTAAGAAGATGAACTTTTGGGTACTACCACTTGATGATTGAATTGTTATTTTACTGTCATTTATCATTTTTGCAAGTAGATTCCTTGAGGACAAGGAATGATTCAAGTTTGGGGTTGTGATGACACTCTATTTTCACGTAATTTTTATATGTAATTTCATGAATTATGGAGCTCACAACATGTTAAAACAGCAAGAAAACGCAGAAAAATCTAAGTTTGCAAGCAGGATTGATGAGCAGAAAATTCAAGCAGAAAAAAACAGCAAAGCAGTAAAAGTCTGCAGGAAAATCTGCAGGTAAAATAGTGACACGATTTAGATATCGTGTCACGATTTTGGAACTAAAATTGGCTTTTTTGAAGAGAATCATGTCACGATTTCAGGAATAGTGACACGATTTTGAGCCAGATTTTTCCTATTTAAGCTGAACTCATATATTTTTGTAAGGGTTACGAATTTGAGAGCCAGAAAGCACGATTTTGACATCAGAGACTGAAGAAAGAGGCGATTGCAGCAATTCTTATTCATTCATGTATGCTTTAATTCTTTCCTTGATTATGATATTTGTAAACTCAATCATGAGTAACTAAATCTCATAGAGATTAGGTCTTGAGATGATTCTGATGAACCCTAACTGAAACATGTTGCTGTGAAACTCTATTCTACATGAATATATATATCTAGTTTTATTCAATTCAATTGTTCTTAATGCTTTTTATAAACTGATCACTTATAACATGAATTCGTTAGAATGAATGACTACTGACCATAGCTTTCAACTTAGACCTAATTGAATAGTTCTAATAAACATTGTTAGTCTAGGGATGGATAAACGTTTGTTTGTGATAATAAGTTAACGTTCTTAAAACCTTCGAAGAATATTAGATCACCTAAGGGATTAGGGACTGTAATCTGAGAAGCGGGTCCTATGTCAAGGGATTGATTAGGGCTATTTTGTTAACTATCGTAAAACTAGAGAAGGATTCATAAGGAATAGGTGCAGTGTACCAATTAGGGGAACTCAGATGAATCGAAAGACCTAGTCTCATCTCTCTCTATTTTCAAAACAACTTTTACTTTTTATAACCAAAATCTGATGCAAACACTCCCCCCCTTGTTATTTAAAATTACATCCTAGATTAAATACAATTGCTTTGTCGAGATTGAAACAATTCCTGTAGATACGAATTTAATTATTACTTAACGACGAATTTAGTTCACTTGCTAAAATTGTCATCATCTACTTTTGAAAAATCAAAGAAGTAAGATTTAACTCTACATATCTCTAGAATCATTCTAACTTTTTTAGAATTAAACTCAAACATATACATAATTTTTGTAAAATTATAATGAATTACCGTAATTCTGACATATATATTCACTATGATATCAAATATACATTTTGAGTTTGAGGTGTGGAGTGTGGACTATGAAATATGGAATCTTAGTCTTTTTTTAATTAGTTAAAGAGGACATCCAGCCAGACTTTGCAATCTTCGATGATAGATCTATATATATATATATATATTTTGACTAAATGTTAGATCTATATATACAAAGTGTTTTTTTAGGCATATTATTATTATATACCCTACGTGTGGAATATACTATGTTTGATATATACAAAGACATTGTAAAAATTATTTATTTCAAAAAAATTGTTAGTTTTTATTTTAAGATGATTTTTTTTGGTATTAATTAATTTTCTAATATTAAGGGGAAATTAATATAATAGGCTCTAATAATTCAGAATTTGACCACAAAATAAATAAAATTTTGCTAAAATCGAACCCCGAAGTGTATATCTAATTAATACTTACACACTAATATGATTAATACTTTTAATTACTCTAAGTGTACATCTAATAATTAATACTTACACACATTAAAATTATTATCATTATTATTATTATTATTATTATTATTATTATTATTATTATTATTATTATTCACTTTAAATCAAAACTCTCTTTTTCAAAAAAAAAAAACTCTCTTTGTTGTGTTTTTCTCACTTTCAATTGATATATCAAAGTCAAGTTACTTGATTTACACTTTTTTTTTATGAAACATTAAAGTGCTAAGGCATCACATGATAATTATGACATGTCAACTATATGTTGGCACCCCATACTCATCACGTATTATTTACAATACCCTAATAAATATATTAAAAAATAAAAAAGAAAGACTAGAGGGAACAAGACCAAAATCCAAAAAAACAATAAAGCAAATAAACCCTAGTTAAAAATCTTTAATTTCCTAAAATACCCCAAAAAATAAAACGAAAGATAATAGAAAAAGATTACAGAGAACTTTTGAAATCTAAAACACAGAAGACGATTAAATTATGAGTATAGTCTTTTTTTTACCATCAGTTTAATCTAGTTGGAGGGTCAGTTCTAGCATCAAGTGGTTCTAAACTTCCAGCTCCCTCTTGAACGTAGTTGCGGAGATCGAACTATACTTCTCCCTACTAAGTTAAGTGTCAATCACCTCTGAACCAACTAACGTTTAATATTATAGTCTCTTCAACGTAACACTAGGAGGTACATGTTGGACAATGGCAAATAGAAACGATGGATTTGTATTTATTTGTTGGTCCATATCAGATAAAGTTGAGAGTTAGTCCATATCCTAATTGATTCCAAATTGCCATAACCTTTAATTTGGCATATATACATCTACTAACTATATATCTCTATCTCTATTATATACATTACGATAGGTTCACGGAGCTCTCTCGTGCATTCTCAGGAAAATTTGCTTACGTGGCATTCAATTAGAGTTTCTCTAAGATTTTTTTTTATATTTTTTTTAGATATTTTTTTTAGCATAATTTGGTTGCATTCTTAGAAAAATTTGCTTAAGAGTTATTCAATTAGAGCTTCACTAATTTTTTTTTTGTAAAGATTTTTTAATTAACTTAAGCAATTAAAATAAAAATTTTGGATAACAACAAAAAATAATATTTTACAGATAATAACAACTTAATTTGTTTTCAATCTAGCATAACAAGTCCGAATATAATTTAACTATATATAGAAAACACATTTATCGTGAGAAACACATGACATTCATGGTCAAAGAATTGAAACATCAGTTTAGACTGTTCGTGGCTCATGATAAAATTCAGATATTCCCGAAGCTGCTACGTTAAAATTGATGTATGATTCTATTATTATATCAATTTTAAATTACAATTAAGAAATTTTCAGTTATGCATATATGTAATTGTTTATTAATTTTTCCTTTCAATTTTTTTTAGAACTTATGAAAAGAATGATTCTCTTATACAAGTTTCAGTTCATCTCCAAGGTTTTCCGTCATGATCTACTTAAAATCACATCTATGAGAAATATTGAGACACTTCTTGAATGTCAACAAGTAAGACAATTTTCTTTTACAATTTATGGGCATTTTATTATTATTATTATTATTATTATTATTATTATTATTATTTATTTTACTAAAACACTTTGACAAATATCACTGTGAATAAATTGTATAAATCAATGTTTATAATCATGGTTGAAATCAAATATATTGATGATGGTGGTATCAGTCGTGTCAAAAACATAATATATAAGAAGATCATGGCACAGAGTACTAATGCAAGCAGAGTCAAAGACATACATCAAAAGTAGTTCCACGGTAAGCATCTAAAACTTTCATTTAAAAAACCAATTTTCATAAATTAACTATTTCATCTTAACTTATTAAATCTATAGATTAACTTTTTCTTCTTGACTTATTACAATGATACTATCAATAATTTCGTGTACTAATAAGTTTCATACTCTATATTTTCTAATTTTTTATCATTAAAATTCCTACTTTATATTTTTCTAACTTTTATCTGTGCAATTCATATTTTATATGTTCTAATATTTTATCAGTGCGATTCACAAGATCTTATAACAAAGTTTGATGAAACAGTAGAGGAGAAGGTCAAAGATAAAACTTCTTTAGATGTCGTAGGCAAGTTGATGGTATATCAGTTAAGAGAGCTTACCCTGATGAAGCTGATTTATCCACAATCAAATATATGAAGATCAATATAAAAATTAAGAAAGATTAGACAAATTTATGATCGTCAAACAACATATTTTCATTGTTTAATTTTAATGCATTATTATGCACTTTTTTATTGACAATTTTATTCAATTTTGTCATTTAGTTTAATAGACCGATGTTTTCACTCATTGATTATTATGCATTATTACTGACATTGATAGAATTAATCATAAATTTGTTTGGTGACATATATTGTTTTCAATAATATATTTTGATTATTTTCAAATGTGCTTTAATACTCTCTTCATTCCTTTTTATTTGTCGTTTTGAAAAAAATATTTGTTTCTAATTATTTGTCATTTTGACAATTTAGGTTATATTTTAGGGTTAATTAGCTTTTACCCCCCTGTAATATACACCAAAATTGCTTTACCCCCCTATAAATTTTTTTTGTTGCTTTACCCCCCTGTAATATCAGATTTTGTGCTTTACCCCCTTGGACTCAGTCAACCATAATATAATTTGCGGCAGTTTTGTTTAGCGGCGGTTCAAAACCGCCGGTAAAATTTTTATTTTGCAGCGGTTTTTTTGCGGCAGTTTTTTGCGTCGCTAATTCATATTTTGCGGCGGTTTTTTTGTGGCGGTTTTTTTGCGGCGGTTAAGAACCCTCGCTAAATTATATTTTGCAGCGGTTTTATTTGCGGCGGTTTTTTTAGCGGCGGTTATAGTATGGTTGACTTGAGTCCAGGGGGTAAAACACAAAATCTGATATTACAGGGGGGTAAAGCAACAAAAAAAATTTACAGGGGGGTAAAGCAATTTTTGTGTATATTACAGGGGGGTAAAAGCTAATTAACCCTATATTTTACCTATTATACATTTCTTTCTAATTTTTGGTAACAATGTTTGTTTTTTTTTTTACATAAAGTTTGTTATAAATTTTGCACCAAAAAATAAAAGTTTGTTACAATTTTTTATTTGGTGGTTTTAGTTTTTTTGAAAGAGAAAGTGTGTATCTTTCGATATACCAAAAAAAGGAAAGAGAAAGTTTGTGTGCAAAAAAAAAATAGGAATTTATTGGTGGATTAAAATTAGGATATATATTCTAAAAAGAAGGATATAATAGGAAAATAAGGTGCAAAAATACATCTTCTTAATTTGATCTTTTTTCTTTCTTTAATGACAAATAAAAAGGATCGAAAGGAATATCAATTAAGAGACATATTTTTTTTTGTAAGAATTAAGAGACATAAAATGACCGTTTGTTATAAGTTTTTTTTAAAATAATTACTTTTTTTAAAAAAATATAATTTTTTATAAAATAACATATGTTTATTAGCTTTTAAAATAACATATGTTTGTTATTAGTTTTTTTTTGTATAGATTTTTTAGAGGAAAGAGAAAATAAGTGTCAAAAAATTTCATACAAAATATTTAGAAATTTGTTGGCATAAATTTATTTTATATGATATATTATATTTGGATGTTCTTTATGGTAATTTTGTGATACAAAATCACTTTTATATGGTTGCATTCAAAGAAGTTAAAGTTTTTTTTTTATAAAAAGTAATTTTTATAAAGGTAAACAAACACAAACTAGCTCAAGTGGTAAGAGCAGGGGACATGGGGTGGGTAGGGGTAGGTTTAGGGTTCGAATCCTGGTGGGAGCATTTATCATTCTGATGTATCAAAAAAAAACACAAACTAAATTCTTTATTTTTGTAAAATCTCTAAAAGATAATCTTTAAATTATTTAATGTCGAAATCACTTATTTTTTAATCTATAACAAAAAGTAATTATTTTAAATCACAAATTTTTTTCATATAAAAAATTTCTAAAATATTAAGAGACAATTTTAACACTTAATTTATAACAAAAAAAATAGTGAAATTTTTTTGATATGCAAGGTTACTTTTTTGTTATTTGAAATTTACATGTAGATTAGTACGAAATAGGTTGAATTGAGAAGGTGAGAGAACCATGGAGAAATATATTTAAATATATACTGTATTTAAAAAAAATATGTAGTTTGATGAGATTTAGTTGAATAAATCTACAATAAACATTTATAAAAAAATATATAGTTTGATGAGATTCAGTTGAATAAATCTAGAATAAACGTTTTTTTAAAAAATCTATTATGAAGGTAGTTCAATTCTACAACTTTAACATAAACGCTCTATTAAAGAAAATTGTTCTAAATCACAAAAAAAAAAATATATGAAATAGTTATACAATATCAAAGAACAATTTTTGACACTTAATTCTAACAAAAAAAAAAGTAGTGGCGAATTAGTTTATTGAAACACAAGTGATACAGCAAACTTATCGATAAATAAAAATATGTAGTCTTATGAGATTCATTTGAATAAATCTATAACAAAATTAGGAACATTACTGAATATGAAATTTTTTTTGACAAAAAAAAGTGTTTTGTACTATTCAAGGTTGTCTATTTTTTTATTTTGTTTTGGAAATATATATGTGGATTACTATGAAACAAGGTGAGAGAATGATGGGAAAAAAGATATCTTAAATTTAACAAAAAAAGTAGTTTGATCATATTCAGATGAATAAATCTATAATAAATGTAGGAAGATAACTAAATGTGAATTTATTTTTTGACAAAAAAATGTGGGAGTTTTGTGATATGCAAAGTTGTCTATTTATTTGTAATTTTTATTTGAAATTTATATGTAGATTATTACGAAACAAGTTGAAAAAAGAAGGTGAGATAACGATGAAAAAATATCTTAATTTACATTGTATTTTAAAAATATAGTTTGATTGGATTAACTTGAATAAATATACAATAAACGTAGGAAGATCACTGAATGTGAAAGAGATATTTTCCGAAGAAAAAAAATATGGGAATTTTGTGATATGGAAGATTATCTGTTTATTTGTATTTTTTTTTTTTGAAATTTACATGTGGATTATTATAAAACAAGATGGAAGAACAGTATGAGAATACATCTTAATTTACACTATATTTTAAAATAAAAAATGTAGTTTGATGAGATTTAGTTGAATAAATCTACAATAAATGAAGGAAGATGATTGAATGTGAGAGTTTTTTTTTTACAATAAAATGTGGATGTTCTATAATATGCATGAATTTCTATTTCTTTGTATTTTTTTGTTGTTCTTCAAATTTACATGAGAATTTCTGCGAAATATGTTGAAATAAGATAAAAGAATGTTGGGTGTCATCTATGATTTATATTTACAGAGCTCTCTCTCATGAACAAAATTTTACGAAACAATCTCAAATGAATCAAAGTTTATGTGTTTCATCTATGTCTCTCTCACGAACAAAATTTAGTATGAGATGCACAGTTCGAGTCCACCAACAACTAAAACTTTATTTTTATTATTTTTTTTGAAGCAATTTTATGATATTTTATTTTATTGCTTATGAAAAATATTTACACTTATATTAATATAACTTTTTTTTTTCTAATTTACACGGGATAAATATTTTTACTAATATAATAATACAAGTGCCTATTTTATTTATTTATTAAAACTACTCAATTCCATAAAGAACAATATCTTAGAGTTAATACAAAAACAAAATATCATAACAGCAAAACGAGAGAGAAAAACCGATACTACTCTTTTTAGTCTGATTGATTAAAAACAACACAAAAATGAAAAACAAAACTAAGATCGATCGATGATGAGTTGTGAGAACACACACTACTTAGATCTCTGTCTCATCTTTCGGCGCTTCCTCTTCAACTTGGCTCTCATGGCTGTTGAAAATGGAAGAGTATTTTTTTTTAATTTACACGTGATTTATATTTATATTCATATATCATACAAGGTTTATATTTCTTTTAATAATTTCTACAATAACGGGAGAGAAAATATCATATTGTTGAGAACGAAAAGTGAGAGATCACTCTCTAGAGTATTATTTTTCATATTTAAATAAAATCATTATAAAATGAACATCTACGTAATTTAAAAATAAAAACCATATATTAATACGAGAATGTGGGAGATCACTCTCTAAAGATTTTTTTTTGTAATTTTACGAGAACGTATATTTCTATGAGAATTATATTTCTACCCATATATTAATAAGAGGACTATTTTTTTTTTGTAATTTCTACAAGAGCTATATTTATACTCATGAACGGGGTTTTTTTTTAGTTTTTACGGAATTATATTTCTACGAATATTTTAATACAAAATTTATTAATACGAGACGAAAGACTTTTTTTAATAGGAACTTAAATATTTGTACACATATTAATACGGAAAACCTATTTTTTATAATATGACTTATATTAGCACTCCTATTAATATGAGTATCTTTTGATTTTATAATTTACGCTATCTTTTTTTGTAATTTCAATGAGGACTAGAAACGAAAAAATGTGTGAGTTTTATGATATGCAAGGTTGTCTATTTATTTGAATTTTTTTGTTCTAAAAATTTACATCTAGATTACTACTAACCAAGTTGAAACAAAGTGAGAGAATGATGGGAAAATATATCTTAATTTACACTGTATTTATAAAAACATGTAGTTTGATGAGATTCAGTTGACGAAAAAATGTGGGTGTTTCGTGATATGATGAAAAAATATATTTTATTTTACATTGTATTTAAAAAAAATGTAATTTGATGAAATTAAGTTGAATAAATCTATAATAAACGTTAAAATTCGCTGAATGTGAGTTTTTCTTTTTGGCGAAAAAATGTGAGAGTTTTGTGATTTAAAAAAATAACTGTAAAAAAATATATTTACTCCAACAACTTATATTTAAACAACTCATAAGATATAATATCTCAAATTATTATTGAATAATAAAATGAAGTAATCAAATAATAATTTAAAATAAATTAAAAAAGAAAATAATCCCGTGCACGGCACGGGCTAACATACTAGTTAATATAATATACTAAGTTACTAATTAACTATTTTTAAAATCTAATCACAATTATTTAAGTTTTTATTAACGTCCTTTATCGTAATTAACTAAATATGGAGAAGTTGTTTCCCACACAAATCAACAATTAGTCACAGATTTAGTCAAACAAAAAAAAATTAGTCACATATAAAAAAAAAACTAACATGCTATTTGTGCTCTACTTTTTAAGTTACTTTGTTAAAAAAAACTAACTAATTTTTAAAGATTTTTTTTGCAAAAAGAAACTTAGTGTGATACTATAAAAAAAATAAAAAAAACCACCTATTTTTTTACTGAAAAAAAAAACCAACATGTTATTTGTGCTCCATGTTTTTTACTTATTTTGTTAAAAAAAAACTAGCTAATTTTTAAAGATTTCTTTTTGCAAAGATTATTTTGAATTTCATAGAAATGAGTGCTATAAAGTTATAACATGAGCGACAAAAACAGTTTAATGATGCTATGTTTGTGCTAAGTTATTCAAATTATTAAAAAAAAAAAAACTACCCAAAGAAAACAAAACTAAACTGGAGGTATCCTTTCTATATAAGTTACTCATAAGGCTAAAAAGGAAGAACACAATATGGCAGTTTTTACTCCGTACCATCTCTCATCCTGACTACTACTTCTCCCTACTTTCTCCATCATTTTGTCTTTGCTATTAATTTTCATGACAGCATCTTCTAATTTGGTAAGTTTTTTTACATTATTGTTGTTGTGACTTTTGTTCCTATGATTAACATAATTTTCATCGCATGCTAAATTGGATTGACTACATTTCAAGTGTCAATAGCGTTTGAAAATAGAATAATATTTTTCTTAAATTATACTACACAAATGTCATTTAGTATAAAATATGCTAACGTTACTAGATGAACAGAGAAAAATATTTGACACGATCATGAAAGTTGTTCGGAAAAGCAAAAATGGGAAGTTTTTTTCCTATATGGATATGGTGGAACAGGAAAAACTTTCATGTGGAACACTTTAGCAACAGCTTTACGATCAAAACGGGACATTGTTTTGACTGTAGCTTCTAGCGAAATTGCATCTTTATTGTTGCCTGGAGGAAGGACAGCTCATTCAAAGTTCAAGATTTCAGTTCCAGCACTTGAATTTTCTATTTGCAATATAGAGAAGGGAACTGAACTAGAACAACTTTTAAAATTAATAAAGTTAATTATATAGGATGAAGCTCCTATGGCTCACAAATTCTGCTTTGAAATTTGGACAAATCTTTAAAAGACATAATGAGTGAGGATAAGTCTTCTGCGTCCAAAATATATGGAGGAAAAGTTATAGTCTTTGGTGGTAATTTCAGACAAATCTTTCCGGTAATACCAAGAGGAAGTAGATCTGATATTGTTCATGCAACAATAAATGCCTCTTATATTTGGGATCATTGCACTGTTTTAACCCTTACTAAGAACATGCGGTTGCTAAATGGTTCATCAAATTCAAACTCTGAAGAAATTAAAAAAAATTATGAATGGATATTAAGGATCGGGGATGGAGAAGTTTTAGAACCAAATGATGGATATGAAGATATCCCAATTTCAGATGAACTTTTAATTTCATAATTCGATGAACCCATTGATGCAATTATTAAAAGTACATATCCTGATTTATTGAATCATTACATTGATGGTCAATATCTACAAAGTAGAGCTATTTTAGCATCAACAATTGAGGTTGTAGATGAAATCAATGATTATATATTGAAGCACATTCCAGGTATTTCAAATTCATTAGTTGAATAGATTTAATATAATTTATAACATATGCAATTATTTTTTTACAAGGTTTTATTGTG
Source organism: Trifolium dubium (assembly GCA_951804385.1). Lineage (NCBI taxonomy): Eukaryota > Viridiplantae > Streptophyta > Magnoliopsida > Fabales > Fabaceae > Trifolium > Trifolium dubium. The sequence goes on along the minus strand of OX638068.1, from coordinate 12,662,216 downwards.
TTTTTGTTGAATATAGGTGATGAAAAGGAATATCATAGTTCAGACTCCATAGATCGAACCGAAGAAAATGATAATGAAGAGCTTACACCAGAATTTTTAAATTGTCTAAAAACATTTGGACTTCCGAACCATTCCATCAAACTAAAAGCTGGCACCCCAATCATATTGTTGAGAAATCTAGATCAAGCTGAGGGGTTATGTAATTGTACTAGGTTGACTGTTACTAAACTTGGAGATCATGTGATTGAAGCTAAAATAATTACTGGAAAAAATATTGGCAATATAATATGTATTCCAAGAATGTCTATGTCACCATCACAATCACTGTGACCATTTAAGCTTATAAGGAGGCAATTTCTAATTATTGTTTCTTTTGCCATGACAATAAACAAGTCTCAATGTCAATCTTTAAAATATGTTGGATTATACTTGCCAAGAGATATTTTCAGTCACGGTCAACTCTATGTGACAATTTCTAGAGTGAAGAGCAAACAAGGACTGAAGATATTAATACATGATAACACAAGAAAATCATTGAATACTACTACAAATATTGTGTTCAAAGAGGTTTTCCATAACATCCAATAGGTAATTTAGATTCATCTCCTATTTCTCCATTTCAAATTGGAATTTTATATTGTCATTCATTAGATATAATTTCTATAAATTACTAACTGAGTTGCACTTATTCACACACACACATACATATATATTTACACTTTAATGCTTCAACCTAAAATAATTAGAAATAACAATTTTGTTCAATTGTTTCAGGAACTTGCAAAGACTCAAATTGTGCTCACGTTCTTTTACACAAAGTCTTACAAATGTAGAATGAGAGTTGATCATTAATAATTCACTTCAAATTAAAGTATCTCATTTATTAAGTTGTATCTATAGATTACATGTTGTTTTCAACAAACCTATATGTACTTTGTAATAGTATAAGTTAGATATGTATTTTTGTTTTTGGTACAAAGTTAGACATGTATTTATTAATATTTTTTTTTTGACGGGATGTATTTATTAATATTAAGATCATATTTTATATTATATGTTTAAAATTTTATTAATGCAATGATAAAAACATGTTTTCAAATTGTAATGTGTTGCTTCTTTTAAATTTTCTTTTGATTTCTGTTATTTTTTTTTTATGGATCTTTGGTTTCAATTGTTATTATTTTTCTAATTAAACAAAAAAGAAATTAACAAATTAACCAACATTTTTAAAAATTACATAAGTATTTAATACAACTAAATATAACATTTAACCATAACCCAGACCCGTGCGGATGCACGGGTTTATAACTAGTTTTAAATGTTATTAATTTACAGCCCGTTTAGCTTTTATAGCCTCATCATGGTCAGCCTATTTTTCCAACGTATGATGAGGCTATTATTGAATAATTGATGGGCGGTTATCAAAGCAATACATAACCGTTTTCATATGGCTATGCTATGCTATATAAAATCAAGGTCTGATAAGTTTTGCAAACACAAAAAAAAACACGTCTATTATCTTCTTGTCTTTCTTTCACAACACAAAATCTGGGCAATAGTTCTGTGGTTTCCATAGCCTAAGGCCACGAGTGCACGTGTTCGTAGGCTCGTTGTGTTAACCTTGGGGAGCGGTCGGCGATTCGAATTGCACCGAGGTCTTGCCGAATTTCGCTTTCAGGGCAGTGGTTTCCACCACACAACAAACTTATAAGTTATCTTTTACTTTCTGTTTTGTACTATATATTTGCTTATGTTTTCAACAATCTGAAAGCGAAATTTTTACTTTTATTATTATTATAGTACTAAACATAATGGCTCTGAATCTATCTTGAATTGTTCCTGATATGTCAAAATTGGAACCTCTAGATGGCTCTAACTATAAAAGATGGTCACAAAAATTATTAAATTTGTTTGAAGCCTTGGAGATTGATTACGTTTTGATTGAAGATCCTCCTGCTGATACTGATTTTCCTGCTACCTCTACACAAGATGTTCCTGTTATTACACTACTCTCTGCAGGTGCCAAGAAAGCAAATGAAGAGGCCAAGAAGAAATATGAAAAGGACAACAAAACAGTTCGGGGTCATTTACTAACTCACATGGCGAATAATCTGTTCGATTTGTTCATCAATCAAAAATCTGCCAAGGCAATTTGGGACACTCTGCTGAAACGTTACGGCGATGACGATGCTGGAAAGAAGAAGTATGTTGTAGGGAATTGGCTGCATTTTAAATTGGTGGATGACAAACCAATCATGGAGCAAATTCATGAGTACGAGAATCTAGTTGGTGACATACTAAATGAAGGAATGAAGATGTGCGAGATATTACAAGCTAATGTGCTTTTAGAAAAATTTCCACCTTCTTGGAGTGACTACCGCACTCAATTTAAACACAAGAAGAGAGATTTGTCACTTCAAGAATTGATAAATCATATGAAGACAGAAGAAGCCAACCGACTTAAAGATAAGCATGTTTTACATTCTGTAAATTCAGTTAACGCTAATGTTGTTGAGTTTGCTAATTAAAACAGGTCCAAAGGCAAAAAGTTCCAGAGACATGGAAATCAGAAAACACACACTAATGTCAACAAAAGCGATAACAAAATTCAGAAAAGAAAGTTTGATTGCTATGTTTGTGGCAGACCAGGTCACAAAGCTTATCAATGCAATATGAGAAAGGGACAACAAAGCAATGACTCGAAGCCTGCTGCATCATATGCTGCTCAAACACATCTCGCAGAAAATGAAGAAGTGATAGTTGCTGTTGTAGTGGAGGCAAATCTGGTCGACAACAAAGTCGATTGGATTCTAGATACCGGTGCTTCTAAACACTTATGTGCCAACAAAGAGCTTTTTCATCAACTTGAGGATGCTGTAGATGGAGAATGTGTCTTTATGGGATATTCTGCTACAGCTGGAGTGCTTGGTAAAGGAAAGATTCTCCTTAAACTTACTTCTGGAAAAACTCTATCTTTGAGTGATGTTTTGTATGTTCCTTCCCTACGTAGGAACCTAATTTCTGGTAGCTTGCTTAATAGAGCTGGATTAAAATTGGTTTTTGAAGCTGATAAAGTAGTTATCACTAAGAACGGGGACTTTGTAGGGAAGGGATATCTAGCTGATGGCTTATTTGTACTGAACACCATTTCCATTGCATCTACTAATATGTTTTCTGCTGGTTCTATTTATATTGCTGAATATGTTAACTTGTGGCATGGTAGGCTAGGACATGTGAATGTGAATTCCATTAAGAAACTAAGAAACATGAACTTAATTAATGTGTCAGATATAAATAACTTTTCTAAGTGTCCTATATGTGTTGAAGCAAAGTATGCAAAGAAGCCGTTTAAGCATGTTACAAATAGATCAACAGAATTGCTTGAATTGATTCACACAGATTTGGCTAACTTTAAAAAAATTTGTTTGAATTAATTGTTGGTTCGGAACAAATGAATTCAGTTGGGTTTAATTAATAAAGGGATAGAGCTTAGATACTCCAATTATAGGGAAACAAAAAGCAACGAGCTTTCATTTTTTATTTGAATGATTACCACATCTAATTGTCCGTTAAAAAACTATTAAACGATATTATGTTTCATTTATAGATGATTTTTCTAGATATACCAAAGTTTATCTTCTAAAGTCAAAAGATGAGACTGAAGTAATGTTTTTAAAATTTAAAGCAGAAGTAGAAAATCAATTGGATCGTAAAATTAAGAGGATTAGGTCTGATAGGGGTGGTGAATATGGAACTAATTTTCTTAGAGAATTTTGTGAAAAAATGGTATTGTCCATGAAACTAGTGCCCCTTACACTCCTGAACAAAATGGTATAGCTGAAAGAAAAAATAGAACGCTTAAAGAAATGATGAATGCTATGCTATTAAGTTCTGGTATGTCTAACCAAATGTGGGGGAAGCTGTTCTATCAGCATGCTATATATTAAATAGAGTCCCTCATAAACGGCTAGATAAAACCCCTTATGAATTGTGGAAAGGCTTTGCACCTAACTTAAATTTTTTAAAAGTGATGGGGTTGTCTAGCTAAGGTTGGTCTACCGGATTTCAAGAAGGTAAACGTAGGCACCAAAACGTTTGATTGTGTGTTTATTGGATATGCTCAAAATAGTGCTGCATATAGATTTTTGTGCTTGAATGATAATTCTATTTGTGAATCTAGGAATGAAGAATTTTTTGAACAGGTATTTCCTTTAAAGAATCATGTTAATGAAGTGATTGGTTCTCATAACACTACTTCAGGTTCTTTATCCTTGTCTATTTCTTCTTCTGTTACAAATGAACAAATTAATGAACCTAGGAGAAGTAAAAGGCAAAGAATAGAAAGTAGTTTTGGACCAAATTTTATTACCACTTTCTTAGTTGAAAATAATGATGTTGATGAACTAAATGATGCATTTGTGTCTACCTTTCTTATTGAGGATGATCCTAAAACTTATAAAGAGGCAGTAACTTCTATTGATGCTAACTTTTGGAAAGAGGCAATTAATAGTGAGTTAGATTCTATCATGTCTAATCATACTTGGGAATTGGTTGACTTGCCTAAGGGTAGTAAGCCAATTAAATGTAAATGGGTCTTTAGAAAGAAATTAAGAACAGATGGAACAATTGATAAATTTAAGGCTAGATTGGATGTTGTGGGTTATACACAAAAGAAAGAAATTGACTATTTTGATACATATTTTCCTGTTACTAAAATGGCCACTATTCGTTCTCTAGTTGCTTTAGCTGCTATTCATGGACTTGTTGTACATCAAATGGATGTAAAAACAGCTTTCCTTAACGGTGACTTGAAAGAGGAAATTTACGTGGAGCAACCAGAGGGATATATAATTCAAGGTCAAGAGAACAAAGTGTGTAAGTTGAGAAAATCATTATATGGCCTTAAACAAGCTCCTAAGCAATGGTATGAAAAATTTGACCATACTCTAGTAAGTGATGGTTATGTTGTTAATTCATCTGACACTTGTGTTTATTCTAAACTATTTGGACAAGATTGTGTGATAATATGTCTTTATGTTGATGACATGTTAATTTTCAGTACTAATGTGACTGTAGTGAAAGAGACCAAATCATTTTATCTTCTCATTTTGATATGAAAGATTTAGGAGAAGCTGATGTAATTCTTGGAATTAAAATAAGAAAACATGATTATGGTTTTTCATTATGTCAGTCACATTATATCGAAAAAATATTAAAAAAGTTTAATCGTTATGATGAATTACCTGTGAAAACTCCCTATGATCCTAGCATACATCTTAAGAAAAATAAAGGTTCTAGTGTTTCACAAATTGAATATGCTAAAATTATAGGGAGTGTTATGTATCTCATGAATTGTACTAGACCTGACATTGCATATGCTGTGAGTAGGCTGAGCAGATATACTCATAATCCAGGTAATGAACATTGGAATGCACTTCATCGTTTACTCAGGTATCTTAAAGGTACTATGGACTGGTGTTTGCAATTTTTTAAATTTCCTGCTGTATTAGAAGGTTTTTGTGATGCAAATTGGGTTACTGATAATGATGAAGTGAGTTCCACTAGTGGATATATTTTTACTTTAGGTGGCGGTGTTATATCATGGAAGTCTTCCAAGCAAACTTGTATTGCACGTTCCACTATGGAGTCAGAGTTTATTGCTCTAGATCTAGCAGGTAAGAAGCGGAATGGTTGAGAAACCTATTGACAGATGTACCATTGTGGGGAAAACGGTCTATACCAATTTCTCTTCATTGTGATTCACAAGCAGTGATTGGGATAGCAATGAATAGTGTGTATAATGGAAAGAGGAGACACATACGTGTCAGACACAGTTCAGTTAGAGAATTGTTGAAAAATGGTGTGATCTCTTTAGAGTTTGTTAGATCAAAGGGGAACTTGGCAGATCCTCTTACCAAAGGTCTAACAAGGAAATTGGTACTTGAATTGTCGAGGGAGATGGGGCTTAAGCCTTTGTGTTGAGAAAAGTATATATGGTGGATCCCATCCATGGTCAAACGAAGCCATATTAATACTTTGTTGCATTACGCTTCCTATCTCTATGACACGTGGTAATGCATTGTTATTAGGTTGAGCATTTAGCTCTTAATGAGTTCATAGCCTTAGTTGTTGGGTGGTCCTAATGAGACGGACTTGATGGACTCACCGCTTGTTAAATTTGAGGTTGAACAATTTTTATTGTTCTTAATGAATTCATAGCCTTTTGTGGTGGTGCTTTTGAGACGCACTTGATGAATTTACCTACTTGAGTGTGAAGGTGGGCCGCCTTCTATGAAAATTTTGGGCTATTTTCTAGAGCACTCATGAGTACCCAAGGTGTGTGCATATCCTTTAAAAGCACAGATTATGACTATCGCGGAAATCACAAATTTTAAGGTAATGCATGTGTTGTGGGGGTCTCAATTGAAGTCTTGGTAGTTCAAGATCAATTCACTATCTAGACAGATTTGTTGCCTCACTTCACTATGTATCAATTCAATCTTTATGACATTGGTACTTAAGTGTTAATCCTTCTTTTGCCCAGATTTTGATTCTTTCTTTTTTGTTTCCTTTATTTCTAATTTTCCATTGGTGGGGGATTGTTGGACAATGGCAAATAGAAACAATGGATTTGTATTTATTTGTTGGTCCATATCAGATAAAGTTGAGAGTTAGTCCATATCCTAATTGATTCCAAATTGCCATAACCTTTAATTTGGCATATATACATTTTAAATGTTATTAATTTACTGCCCGTTTAGCTTTTATAGCCTCATCATGGTCAGCCTATTTTTCCAAGGTATGATTAGGCTATTATTGAATAATTGATGGGCGGTTATCAAAGCAATACAGAACCGTTTTCATATGGCTATGCTATAAAATCAAGGTCTGATACAGTTTTGCAAACACAGAAAAAAACACGTCTATTATCTTCTTGTCTTTCTTTCACAACACAAAATCTGGACAATAGTTCTGTGGTTTCCATAGCCTAAGGCCACGAGTGCACGTGTTCGTAGGCTCGTTGTGTTAACCTTGGGGAGCGGTCGGCGATTCGAATTGCACCGAGGTCTTGCCGAATTTCGCTTTCAGGGCAGTGGTTTCCACGACACAACAAACTTATAAGTTCTCTTTTACTTTCTGTTTTGTACTATTTGCTTAAGTTTTCAACAGTACATTATCAAAGATTTAGGCAAAGAGAAAAACAACATGCTTCTCCTCTTTCCACAATATTCGGTGGTTCTTAATTACTCTCACTCAAGACATTATATATTTAATGGGGAGTTTGAACATTTTGCTTTGTGGAAGTCAAAATTTTGGGATTTGGGATTTGTTTGAAGAAGATTGTGACATTTATGAGCATGGAGAAGCTCTAAACAGGAGAGAGATCTCAGCTGAACAAAAGACTTTGCACAGAAGACATCACTTAACAAGAAATGTTTTGATTAACAACATTTCATATGATGTGTACAACAAGATTATCAAGAAATCCACAACCAAGAATATGTATGAGTTTATTATGCCATACATATATATGAGGCAAATCGGAAAGCTGAGGAGATTCAGCATGTGGAAGAATTTGTTTTTACTCTCTGATCAGGACACTTTCTTTAGCAATGTAACACTTTAAGAGTATAATTTTAATTGTAATTCTTGACAATAAAAATAAACTCACATGATTATTGTACAATTTTTTTGTTTTGTTTTTACTTTATGATTCCTAAGGGAAGGGTACCATAGTAGTCTAGAATTCAGGACAAATTTTGACATATTAAATCATTCTAATCTCTTTCCAAATATAATTGCAGAAATTAAACTCTTGTCCTTCCGATCAAGTTCAACTACCAAACAATTTTGATTAAGTGAAATTGTTACACGGTCAATATGAATTAAATATGTTTATAATGGCTTTAGAAACTACTCCTTCAATTTATAAAATATTGACAGAATAGATTTAATGAAATGTGACAACGACACAAATCATAACTATTTTTAGAATCCTTTAATCATATTTATGGATTGAAAGTGACTCCAAATCTGCCCTTGTGCGCTAGATGATAGTAATTTGGTGGTGCCTTGGGATTTACGTAATCGTTTGAGTAATTGTCGTTCCTTAGGGATAAAAAATAGCTAATCACAGTCCTTGTTACTGTTTTGCTTATCTTATTTTGAATGGTTCATTATATTTCCTTAAGGGCAAGGTCTAGTGCCTCCTATTTTTGTACAATTTTTTCTATTTATGTTAATTTGAGATCTAGGTATAAGATGAGAATGTTTAGAGGTATCAACATAGTTAAGATGTATACGCTATTTTTAATGTCTAGAGACTCTTAACTTATAAATAAATGTAAATTAAGATTCACAAAAAAAAAAAAGTAACACATTGATTTTGCTTTTTTGGTAACTTAAAATTGTCAATATGATTTTAATTTGTCATCAATATGCAAATATCAAAAAGATAAATAAGATATTATATATACCAATATTATAACTTGATAATTCTTCTTTTATAAAAAAATATATTTATTTCTTAAAGAGTTATTAGCTGGTAAAGAAAAACACTTATTAGAATGAAATAGTTGAAGTTAATACTAGTATTTAAAGGAACATGGCACTAAACATAATTATGGCAATAGTCAATAACAGAGCGATGATCATCAGGAATAAAATAGTTGAAGTTGAATGCGATTTGTGGATAGTCATTGCGGGTTACACTTATAGTCTCTGGCATCCAACCATCTGATCCAAACCGAGTTATGTAAATTTTGCAAATTTTGTCTATACAGTGCTCCAATACATTATTTGTAACTACCATGCACGAGTCCAACATCCCAAGACCTTCTTGTTGTGCAAGAATCTGAAATTATATATCAAACCAATATGTTTCATAACTTCATTCAAAGAAAAAAAGATTATGTTGTTTACATGTTTGTGTATAAGCTATGTGTTTTTATGTCAATTTAATATCGACCTTTAATAAATAGTTCAAAGGTGGTTTTTAAGCACTATTTTTCATAAAACAAATCGAGCATATAAATCTATTAGTTTTAAGTTGTTTTTATAATTACAATAAAATAAAGAAAACTTAAGGGAATAAGTTAAAAGTATAGCTTATGGACATGTTATAAGATGTTTCCTTAACTTAAACATATTTAAAATTTGTTAATAAAAATTAATATAAATATAACACACACACACATAGCAATATTCAATTAGCACTAAAGTCATAATTTTAAAATTGAGCTAATTTTTTAAAGAGCCATAGAATGTGACCATCCAAGTATTTATAATTCTTGGAGGTAGTACAAAAACGAACCTCATTGCCATTAGCATCTCCAAATATAATATTGATTGCATCTGTTGTATATGTTGGAGAATCGCAACTTGTCTTTATGATGATCTGGTAATCACAACTTCTACCGATCAACTTGACCTCATTAATCTGAAATATATAGCCTTTTATTTAAGATAGAGTAAAATATGTCATTATTTATGTGCATCCATTCATGTGTAAACTAGTGACTAAACTAATGAATTGTTTTTTTGGTAAAAAAAATGAAAACCTATATAATATGTTTTTTCTAAATGATTTTTAATATTTTGAAATTAAGGGTAATCTCGAATTTGGATTAATATTTCAAGATAAAATGCGAATACAAAATTTATTTACATGTTGATCGGTATGGTTAAGCATGGGAGATAGATTCATTTGAGGTTGAGGGTGAGTGATCATTGTTGGTGTTGCTCCTTGTGAGAAGGCAACAATGATGGAGAATGAGATAGTTAAGGTAAGAAGAGATTTCATGGTTTAGTAGGGTATTAATTACTTGTAACCCTTTTTTGTGCTTCAAGGTAAGAGAAGAGATGGGAGAAACACCTAATTGTTGTTAGTTCTATTATAATTACAATAGAAAGGCCAAAGAGAATATTAAAATAAACCATTAAATGCTAATAAATTAAATATTCGTAATAGTTAGTAATATATTAGTTTTTGACTAATACTCCCTCCGTACCAAAATATATGTCGTTTTGAGAAAAAAATTTGTACCACAATATATGTCATTTTACATTACCAATGAAGCATTTAATGCTCTTTTTCCTCTTATACCCTTAATTAATTATTTCTCTTTCTTCTTTTAATTATATAATTTATCTCTCACATACCATTAATGAGGGATAATCTTGTAAACTAACCCATATTTTATCTTTTCCATACAACAATGATTATACTACCTCCGTACCAAAATATATGTCGTTTTGACCAAATCACACAAATTAAGAAATATAATCATTGTTGTATGGGAAAGATAAATTATGGGTTAGTTTACAAGATTATCCCTCATTAATGGTATGTGAGAGATAAATTATATAATTAAAAGAAGAAAGAGAAATAATTAATTAAGGGTATAAGAGGAAAAAGAGTATTAAATGCTTCATTGGTAATGTAAAATGACATATATTATGGTACAAATTTTTTTTCTTAAAACGACATATATTTTGGTACGGAGGGAGTATTTCTTAATTTGTGTGATTTGGTCAAAACGACATACGGAGGTAGTAATAGTTAGTAGAGTGTTGTTTGTTTTAATTTGACTACAAAATATCATTGGTTCATTGTTCCAACGTCATTGTTTCATATTTTGTAAAAATAAAATGTCATTTTTTCATATATTGACGAAATTTAAATTTGATGAAAAGACAATATTTTCCATTAAAATATTTTTTATGGTTGTTGTTTGGTTAATTATTTTTGTTCTGTTAGAAAATATTATCATAATTAAATTAATTTAAAAAGATGTTAACGTGACATTGTCAATCAATCAGAAATCAATGTTACACCAATTGTGTATACAAATTAAATTTGGGGTTAATATCCTTTTTGGTCTCTATCAAATATCCAAAATTCAATTTTAGTCCCTGTAAAAAAAAGTTTGGATTATATTCATGTAACTTCAGATTCTCCATTTTAAGTCCCTAATTTATCCTACATCAGCATAATCTGTATACGTGGCATGCTGACTCAACAATTTTTTTATTTTTTCAAAAATAAAAATAAAAAATATTATAAAAAAAATTCACTTTTCTTAATTATTCCATTCTCTCCTTCACCATTTCATTTTCTCTTTCACCATTCAATTTCATCGTTTCTCTTCTTCTTCTTCGTCACCATTTAATTGTCTCTCTCCTTCACGTTAAGTGACCCTTAATAGAGCATTTTAAATAAATTAGAAGAAAAAAATCTTAATGTTTAAATAGAACCCGAGCACTTTAATGGTTTCTGATAATGTTTTCTATTTGTCGAAGTTATAGCAAGTATGACCCATGTGTAATTACAAGGGGGTGCATGTGGGGGGCTTATGAGTAGTTGGGGGTGCGCGAAGAATATGGGAGTACACTAAGTAATTACATGTGGGTCATATATTGCTTAACTTTGACCCAGGTCGAAGTTAACAAGTATGATCCATGTGAAAAATATAAAGTGAGTGGGGGGCGCGCGTGGGTGGGGGGGGGGGGGGGGGGCATATATATAATTTAATAACATATATGATAGAAGGTAATCGGACACCAAGCTGCGCCGCTACCTCTTTTTAGATTGCAAAACTCATTCTTTTAAAAACTACATCCATAGACCTAAGAGAAACAACATTGCTATGCATGACCCAACATAATTTACTTCTTCCGTCCCAAAATAATTTATACAATTGACCAATTTGCAAATTCAAGAGGTGCATGTGCTAACCAAGGGTCGGGGGTTCGATCCTCATTGAATATGGAACAACTTTTATAAATTCTTGAACCAGTTGTCCCACCTTTTGAGGTACTTCCCATTCAATGAAAAATTAATCATTATATGCGGCAGTGGATAATCCGATTACGACCAAAAAACTAGATTTTATATATTTTACGAGGACCAAAAGAGATATTAACCCTTAAATCTATTTATAATATAGCTTCTGAAACCGGCTTTGGTTTCGTTGCTATAAAATAAAAAATACCTTATTGGCTTCATGGAAGGTCATGCGAGGACTATAATTTAATATACTAATTCTTTTGTTTTACTGAATAAATTGAATAAACATTACAAGAAATTAAGTGAATGTATTAGTTGTTTGAACTTCTTTTTTTGATAATTGACAATTAGTTGACTGAATTATATGTTAAGGGCCATATTTTTGTTTGAATAATAAATAAATGATAATTAAAATATAAAATAATTTTCTTAGGTAAGAATATACTATAAAATAATGATAAAATATTAACATTTTAATATATTTTTCAAAAAATTAATAATTGGGAAAGAGTGAGATTTTTAATAATAACCAGTAAAGAAAAAACACTTATTAGAAACAGTTTTATTAGCTAACATATGTATTAAGCTGCTTCTTGACCATTTGATCTTTTGTCCAAATGCCATAAACTTATTATTAATTATATATTTTTTAAGAAAAGAAAGACACCCCCGAAAATAATAATAATAATAATAATAATAATAATAATAATAATAAATAGTGTATAACTAATGTAACATTAATTTATGATTTTGTCGTGCAATAGTCGAAGCCAGAGCGACGACCCTCAGGAATGAAATAGTTGAAGTTGAATATGGCAAGTGGATGTTTATTGTGGAATGCAGTAATAAACTCTGGCTTCCAACCATCTGATCCAACCCTTGCCACGTACATTTTGCAGATTTGGTCTAAACAACTTCCTAATATAGTATATGATGAAACCATGCAGCGATCGAACTCGAAGTTCCCTGCTACCAATTCTGCGAGAATCTGCAATTATATAACATAAATCTTATAAGTTATCATGACAAACTTATGTGAATAAGCTGAAAATACAACCTATGGTAAATATTATAAGATGTTCCACAACTCTTACAAAATAAATAATTAGGTCGGCAAATAAACCCAAATAAGTAACTCCGAGCAAATCCTTACTATTATAAGATCATCCACATTTATGACACTCATAAGAGTGGTATAAATGAATCCCACATAATATATTATATTATTTAACACATTTTAATATTTAAATCACTCAATCATAATTTTGAAATATCAATACCACTCATCTAAAACTTAACACGACCTCACAAAATTCCCAAAATATATAGCCACTCTATATACATGCATAATCACTAATGGCTGTTGAAAAATGATAAAACAAACCAAAGACACGCTTCCAATTAAGTTTGGAAACGTGGTAGAAGAAAACTACTCAATTTGTATGCAATTACCACTGGCACTCTTACAAGGTGGCTTCACGTGGCAAAAGATATGACCGGTAATTATGCTCTAAGATGTTCCGTTTGCAGGTTTGTTGTTTTGATGGTTTGTAGTGGTGTATGGTGATCGGAGGAGTGGCACATGTATGGTGGTTGATGATTTGTGATGAAAATGGTGATGGTGGGTATGTATTAGTTCTGATGTATAATTCAAGCTGTTACATTAGAAGTAGATTCACGAAAAACTGTTGCATTAGAAGTTATTAGAAGTAACTGCATCAGAAGCCAGTGCGTTTTTTTTCTAGTTTATTTTATTTGTTTCTTTTAAGGTTGTTAGTTACCTAGATTTTAGAAAGTAGCTGGAATTAATTAGATATTAGTTGCTTAGATTTTAGGAAGTAGTTACATTCACTTTACCTATAAATAGGTGTTATGTGATCATTGTAAATACAATCACTTTTCAATATACTTTTTCAATAATAAGTTCATTCAATTTCTTTTCTCAAAGTTCATTTTATTCTTATTCTTTGTTTGTTGTTCTTTGTTGAGGAGTTTGAAGGAAAATTGACATAGTTTAAATAGCGGAATTCAAAAAATTTCCTTTAATGATCCTTACGAATGAGCATGATCATGTGTTTAAGGTTTACCTCATGTGGAGAAGAAACCTTTGATTCACGAACGGAGGATGATCACGAGCGTTGATGACGAAGAACAACGCCTCTAGCCAGTCCACACGAACAACTACCTTCAAGAGAGTGCTAGCTTCTTTGTATGAAGGCTTATATGAATAGAGAGGGAGGAATATATTTTTAGGGTTTTGCAACTCTTGCAACTCTAAAAATTCTCAAGAGCTTCTTGAGAGTTTATCTTGTCTTTTTGTGTTTTTCTCTTGTATAGAACTTTAGCACAAGGGTTCTATTTATAGAACCACTTGTCTTGTGCAACAAGTTAAAGCACTTGCAGAGAAGCAAAGTGGCAAATCAGTGAAGATATTGCGAACTAATGGTGGAGGTGAGTATACATCAAAAGGGTTTAAGAATTATTGCAAGAATGAAGACATAATTCATGAACTTACTGCATCATACACTCGTCAACATAATGGCCTTGCTGAAAGAAGAAACATAAGCATTCTAGATATGGCTAGAAGCATGGTGAAGCAAAAACAATTGTCTCACAAGTTCTGAGGTGAGGTTGTATCTACGGTTGTATAGAGTTCCTGATGAGGTATGGACAGGAAACAAGCCAAGTCTGGCTCATTTGAAGGTATTTGGCTCATTGTGTTATGAACACATTCCTGATGCTAGAAGAAAGAAACTATATGACAAGAGTGAGCCTATGATATTTGTTGGTTATCATAGAACTGATGCTTATAGACTCTATAATCCTACTTCAGATAAAGTAGAGATTAGTAGAGATGTGAAGTTCCTAGAGAATGAAAACTAGGACTGGAAGCAAAAATCCATATCTAAAAACACATGTGAAGTTGATTTAGATGATGGATTGAATAAATATGAGACTGTGACATTTATTAATCCAGTTCAAGGTACTGATTATCAAGCAAATGATGAAAGTTCAGATGAAGAGCCACAACCACAGCTGAGACCTAGATCTCAGAGAACAATACAAATGCCAAGAATATTGGAAGAATGTGAGATAGTATCAGATAATGCAGTGAATAATGAAGGTGAATTTGTTCATTATATTATGCTTGCAAACACTGAATATGGTGTGTATGTGAAACATAGTGATGACAAACATATGATCAGTGGATGACCTATTGGTGATTGGTAGCTCATCAAAAGAGATTGACAAGTTCAAATCACAAATAAAGTGTGATTTTGAAATGACCGGTCTAGGAAAGTTAACATATTTCCTAGGAATTGAGTTGTTGGAAACTCCAAAAGGACTTATATTACTCCAAAAGGACTGTAATTCATTAGTCACATCTGTAGATACAAGAGCCAAGGCTGAAGATACTTTGACTAGTGATTAAGTGGATCCAACAAATTTCTGACAACTGATTGGATCACTGAGGTATTTGTGCCAAACATGACCAGATATTAGTTATGCAGTTGGCTATGTGAGCAAGTTTATGAGTAAACCATTAAAGACTCATCTATTGTTGGCCAAGAGGAAACTCAGGTACATTATTGGCACCATTCACTTAGATATTTTATTTCCATTTGCAAAGGATAATGGAAAATTGGAGCTAATAGGCTTCTCAGATGCTAACTGGTGTGGTGACAAAGTAGATAGGAGGAGCACAAGTGGTTATTTGTTCAAGTTTCAAGGTGCACTAGTGTCATGGTGTTCAAAGAAGAAAAGTTTCATAGAACTCTCTAGCTATAAAGCTGAGTGTGTGGCAGGATCATTTGCAGCTTATCAAGCAAATTGGCTTCAATCACTTCTTAGTGAAATGAAGATTGTGGAAAGAATGATTGTGGTGTTGTACATTGACAACAAATTATCCAATAAACTTAGCTAAGAACCAAGTCAGACATGGCAAAAGCAAACACATTGAAACCAGGTTTCAGTTCATTAGAGACCAAGTCACTAAAGGAAAATTTTGTTTGGAGTATTGTGCTACAAATGATCAATAAGCTGATATCCTAACCAAAGTAGTGGAAAGGGATCAGTTTCTCAAGCTTAGAAGGGAGTTTGGATTGGTTAATTTTGACAGCTTGAATTAAGGAGGAGTATTGGTTCTGATGTATAATTCAAGTTGTTGCATCAGAAGCAAATTCACGAGAAGCTGTTGCATCAGAAGTTGATGTATCAGAAGCAATTGCATCTGAAGCTAGTGCATTTTTTTGTTTTTCTATTTTGTTATATTTGTTTCTTTTAAGAATGTTAGTTACTTAGATTTTAGAAAGTAGCCAGAATTAATTAGATATTAGTTACCTAGATTTTGGGAAGTAGTTACATTCACTTTACCTATAAATAGGTATTATGTGATCATTGTAAATACAATCACTTTTCAATATACTTTTTCAATAATAAGTTCATTCAATTTCTTTTTTCAAAGTTCATTCTCTTCTTATTCTTTGTTTGTTGTTCTTTGTTAAGGAGTTTTCTCCAACAGTATGGAGATAATAAATTATTAATTTTGTTCAACTAATTAAAGGAATATAACTACACTTGTTATTTAATTATTTAATGTTACTGTAATAAAAATTTACATCAAATTCAATCACATATCATCAAATAAATAACTGTGAGTATATAATATATCAAAGCAAAAAAGAAAAGAAAAAAATGAAATAGGTTGTGTTGAGAAAAATTGCTCTTCCACCCCTACATTTAATCCTTTTGCCCTACAAATTATTTTTTTTTTCCAATTTTGTCGTTTTGGTAGTTTACCTTCACTCCCACAAAACAATTACAGCTGGAACACTTTAAAATTATATTATTCTAGTCAGGTACTACGTACTAACCAACTTACAGGTACTATCACAATCTAAACAATTTTTTTTTCACTTGTAGTGACAGACAAACGTGTAACTAAAAGTCAAATCAGGTGTAAAACCCTAATTCTAATATGAATTGGAATAATTTATAAAATTAATCTGGTTTAGTTGTTAGAAACGGAATACATTTTGAAAAGTTCTGTGTTTTATTATGCAATTACAAGAATTTTTACTTGTAGTGACAGATAAAATTGTCAATAAAACATCAAGATGGATACATTTTAATAGTTTTGACGTGAACCTGAATAATTTTCAAACTATTCTTGTTCATACCGGTAATTGTTTAAAAATTCCGGTTCATATGTTCATATTTTCAAGAAGTTTGACTTTTAGTGACAGACCCATGTTTCACTAAAAGTCAAAAATATTGCATAGAACTATATCTGATGTGAATTGGAATAAATTTTCAAAGTAATCTGGTTCATCTATTCATACCGGAACATTTATTGAAAATTTTGGTATTTTCACATTAAATTACAAGAATTTTATTTGTAGTGACAGAAAAACTTTCATTAAACATTTAGGATGCATGAACTGGAATTGTCACTACAAGTTAAATTTATTTTTTGTTTAGATTGTGGTGGTACCTGTAAGTTGGTTAGTAGTGCCTTACAAGAATATTTTTAAAATGTTTTGCCTGTAATGTTTTGTATTGTGGGGGTGAAGTCAAACTATCAAAGGATAAAATTGGAGAAAAAAATTATTTGTAAGGGTGAAGAATTAAATGTTAGGGCGGGAGGGCAATTTTTCTTGTATTGGCCAATTAAATTAATGGACTCATCAAACTTAATAATTTACCATCTAATAATAAGTGGGTCACTATGATATATCCTATTTATGCTTATGGGCCTATTGGGATAAAACAGGCCGGATTAGTTTACAGTCTATGGTTACAAATATAATTTTTTTTGTAAATTATATTCAAATATTTCAAAGTTGCGAATGTGCAAAAAGTAATGCATACTATTTTGAATAAAATTGAAAGGGAGAGGGTAACCATCTCAAAATCCCAAAATTTCTAATTATTAAAGTGTGTAGAAAAAAACCTCATTGCCATTAGCATCTCCAATTATAATACCAATTTCATCTGATGTATGTTTTGTTGAACTGCAACTTGTCTTTATGATGATATCGTAAGAGCAACTATCACTGATATGTGTAGTCTCATTAATCTGAAACATATAGCCTTATATTTAAGATATAATAAATTATTAAATTATTTAAGACACACATTCATTCATGTATGTGTAAACTTGTGAGTAAACATTTTTGAAAAAAAAAAAATTGGTTAAACAAAAAAAAGTACAAATATCATCAAATGCAACATTACGGAGAAAACAATTCTACCCACATGAATATTTCGGTACATATATGGATATGTATCGGTAAACTGTTGAAGGGTGTAACTTTGATAGGTTCATAAATAAATGTTTAATATATGATAGATAGTATACACTATTTATAAATCTATTAGAATTATCCGCCTTATCTGATGTACCGATATATATTCAAATATGAAATGTACTGAAGAATTTATTTTTATAAAATGTCGAAGAACTATCATCAAATCATGTGCTTGAAACCCGAATAAAATTTAAATAAGATCTTACAAGATAGTTTTGATAAATCACAACATCTTCACAAAATTAGTTCAATACTACCTATTTTCAATATTTGAGTTAAAAGGTACTCCTAATTGGATTAATATTTCAAAATAAATATAAAATGAGAATATAAATTTTAGTTACATGTTGTTGGGTATGGTTAATTAACAAAGAAGATAGATTTATTGGAGCTTGAGGGCGAGTGACCAATGATGGTGTTTCATGTGAGAATGTAACAATGCTTGCAAATGTGAGGATTAAAGTAAGAGCTTTCATGGTTTAATCAATTATTAATTACTTCTAACCCCTTTTTTGTGCTCCAATATATGTATATGTTTTAGATGATGAAAATCAAAATCAACAAAAACTTTTTTTGGAGCAAGATACCAAATGAGTATTTATTTAAAAAATATAAAGATCGTATGTCTTTTGAAAGCTTAATGGCTCCATTCCTATACAAATATAAATATCTTATTGGCTTCATGGAAACCAAAGGTTGTGTTACCAATTTCAGTCCATTTATTATAATCTATTTATATTTATTTTTTTAGTTATATACACACACACGCTCTGTACGTAATTTTTTATATTAATTTCTTGATTATTGGAGTAAAGAAAATATAGTCAAAAAATATAATCACAAATATATATATATATATATATATATATATATATATATATATATTAAAATAATAATCAAAACATAAGCAGTTACCACACTCAAGAAAAAGGGTTAAAAAAATTAAATGAAAGGAAAAGAAAAGAAAAAGAAAACAAAGAGTTTTAATTATATTTTAGAATTTTTTTAATCCAACAAAGAGCCAGATATATTAAAATAAAAGACACTCCCTTATAGCACAAGATATGCACAATTTGCAATATTCACATAAATTTAATTACATATAAATATAAAGTAATCAGGTAACAAGTTGCGCCGCTATTTCTTTTTACATTGCAAAACTCATTCTTTTAATAAGTGCATTCATAGACCTAGGAGAAACAACATAGTTATGCATGACCCAACATAATTTACTTCCTCCGTCCCAAAATAATTGATACAATTGATTGATATGTAAATTCAAGAGGTGTAGTTGAGCGGTTGAGATTCATCATTGCTTAACCAAGAGTCGAAGTTTCAATCTTCGTCGGTTGTTTCAATGAAGGATTAATTAGTCACTATATTCGGCGGAAGATACTCTAGTTACGATAAAAAAAACTAAATTTTATATATTTTACGAGGACCAAAAGAGATATTAACCCTTAAATTTATTTATAATATAGCTTCTGAAACCGACTTTGGTTTCGTTGCTATAAAATTAAAAATACCTTATTGGCTTCATGGAAGGTCATACGAGGACTATAATTTACTAATTCTTTTTTTTTACTGAATAAATTGAATAAACATTACAAGAGCGTGTATGTATTAGTTGTTTGAACTTCTTTTTTTGACAATTGACAATTAGTTGACTGAATTATGTTAAGGGCTATATTTTTGTTTGTATAATAGATAAATTATAATTGAAATATAAAAGAATTTTCTTAGGTAAGAATATATATAAAATAATTATAAAATATTAACATTTTAATATATTTTTTAAAAAATTAATAATTGGAAAAGAGTGAGAATTTTATTAATAACTGGTTAAGAAAAACCACTTATTAGAAGCAACCTTATTAGCCAACATATGTATTAAGCTGCTTCTTTCTATATGCTTCTTGACCATCCGATCTTTTGTCAAAATGCCATAAACAATTATTAATTGTATATTTTTCAAGAAAAGGAAAACACCCTTATGATAATAAATACTCGCTCCATTTCAAAATAAGTGTCACAGGTGAATGTTTTGTACTGTTCACATAATCTATTTTGACGGTATATATTTTTTTACTAATATATAAATTTAAATATTAGCATGTAAGATGTTGTTTGATTTGTCTCGATGAGTATTTTAAAGGTATACAATTTTTATAATTTTTAAAGATAAATAATTAAAGATATTATAACGATCAAAGTTGTACATTGACAAGCGTGAACTGATCAACTGTGACACTTATTTTCGGACGGAGAAAGTAGTATATAACTAATGTATCATTAATTTATGATTTTATCGTGCAATAGTCGAAGCCAGAACGAAGCTCCTCAGGAATGAAATAGTTGAAGTTGAATGTGGCAGGTGGATATTTATTGTGGAATACAGTGATAGACTCTGGCTTCCAGCCATCTGATCCAACCCTAGCCACGTACATTTTGCAGATTTTGTCTAAACAACGTCCCAATAAAGTATACGGTGAGATCATGCACCGATCTAACTCGAAATTTTCTACTTCAAATTTTGCAAGAATCTGCAGTTATATAACATGAATTTTATAAGTTATCATGACAAACTTATGTGAATAAGTTGAAAATATATAGTCCATGGTAATATTATAAGATGTTCCTGCAACCCTTACAAATAAACCCAAATAAGTAACTCCGAGCAAATTCTTTACTATTATAAGATGTTCCGTTTATAGGTTTGTTGTTTTGATGGTTTGTAGTGGTGTATCGGGATTGGAGGAGTAGTGGCGCATGTATGGTGGTTGATTGCATCATCTATGCCAGCATTCGAACCGGAGTCGGGAAAGTAATGTTATAACACAATCACCACACCGATCAGGCAAGCTAGCATGTATGGTGGTTGATGATTTGTGATGAAAGTGGTGATGGACCGATGGTGGTATTTAATTATAAAAGGTTAGTGTAATAAAAAATTTACCCTCGAATTAATCACATATCATCAAATAAAATAATTGTGAGAATATAACATATCAAACCAAAAATAAATAAATAAAAATATAAATAAAAGAAATAAGTTGTGTTGGCCAATTAATAATGGACTCATCAAACTTAATGCTTTTGGGCCATTTGTGATAAAACAGGCTGGAACATTTTACAACTCTATGGTTACATAAATTATTCAAGTAGTTCAAAAGGAGAGTAACTATCTCAATCCCAATATTTTTTTTTTTTTACTAACAATCCCAATATTGAGATTGAGATTGTTACACTCTCCCTTTAAATTTTATTCAATATAGTATATATAAAACCAAAACAATCCTAATATTGGAGTTAGTGTAGAAAAAAACCTCATTGCCATCAGCATCTCCAATTAAAATACCAATTTCATCAGTTGTATGTTTTGGAGAACTGCAACTTGTCTTTATGCTGATCTCGTAAGTGCAACTATCACTGATATGTGTAGTCTCATTAATCTGAAACATATAGCCTTTTATTTAAGATACAATAAATTATAAAATTATTTAAGACATACATTCATGTAGTATGTGTAAACTTGTGAGTTAACGTTTTGGAAAAGAAAAAAAATTTTAGTTAAAAAAATATCACAAATAAATGAAAATATAAAATTTATTTACATGTTGTTGGGTATAGTTAAACATGGAAGATAGATTTATTTGAGCTTGAGGGTGAGTGACCAATGATAGTGTTGCATGTGAGAATGTAGTGATGCTTGCAAATGTGAGGATTAAGGTAAGAGCTTTCATGGTTTAATCAATATTAATTACTTCTGACCTTTTTTTGTGCTTCAATATATTTAGGTTTTAGATGATCAAAGTCTAAATGAA
Source organism: Trifolium dubium (assembly GCA_951804385.1). NCBI lineage: Eukaryota > Viridiplantae > Streptophyta > Magnoliopsida > Fabales > Fabaceae > Trifolium > Trifolium dubium. Next base: position 12,640,293 of record OX638068.1, on the reverse strand, counting down.
CAAAAACTTTTTTTGGTACGAGATACCAAATGAGTATTAATTTAAAAAATATAAAGATTGTATGTCTTTTGAAAGCTTAATGGCTCCATTCCTATAAAAATATAAATATCTTATTGGCTCATGGAAGAACCAAGGGTTGTGTGACCAATTTCAGTCCATTTATTATATAGTCTATTTATATTTATTTTCTAGTTATATACACACACGCTCTATAGATTTTTATATTAATTTCATGATTATTGGAGTAAATAAAATATAATCAAAAAATATACCCACAAATATATATATATATATATATATATTAAAATAATAATAATAAAAACTTGAACAGTTACCACACTCAACAAAAAGAGAAAAAAAATTAAATGAAAGGAAAAGAAAGGAAAAAGAACACAAAGAGTTTCAGTTCTAAAAAAGTTTTAATCTATCAAAGAGTCAGATATATTAAAATAAAACACACTTCTTTAACACAAGATGTGCACAATAAAGATGTCAGACCAAAGTCATTTTATAAAAAGGACTCCAAAAAATAAATGAAACAGTGCCTTTAGACAATCACTTCACTTTGTATCTGAACAAATTAAATTAAGAATTTGAATCCCGCGTGTAAAAAGGTGTTAGTCAAGATTTTGGCTAAATTAAAATAGAGTTTGAATATTCTTCTGAATATATTTAATACGCCTTTAATCATGGGATTTCATATTTCCCAGTTATTAATTAATTATGAAGGTTAAAATTAAATATATTTTAAATATAAAAGTCAAAGAGTATTCAAAACCCTGAAAAGAGTAAAAATAATCAAGTCCCAAGACTTGATTCGAGTTATCATTCATTCGAGTAAAGACCAAGTTGTCTCGAGCTCGAATACTGATTTTTAACTTAGCAAATGGTTAAAGATTTGTCTGAACATTCAAATTCAAATTTTAAACCATTACAACGCTTTATTCAAGACTGATGGCTTTTGACGTTCAAGATAAGGATGAAGTGGCTGTACACATGTCAAATGGGCATTCTATAGGCGTTACTAGAACATTGTAGGATTTAGTTATAAATATAAGTTCATTTGATGTAATTAGGATCACAAATTCTCATACTAACAAATCTTACAAATTATGAGTACCCATGCGTTCGAGTGAAAAGAATACAAAAGGCAAAATGTATGATTTTGTGGTCACCATTTACTAATTCAATGCAATTTATCTTTTCATGCAATTTACTTGTTTTTATTTACATTCTTTGCATTTTAATTCATTGAAACCTTTATTTTTTCTTGTCAATACGTACTTGTTTTGAGTATTTTTACATTTCTTGTCATTCAATTTACAATTTCTTTACTTTATTTTACTTTTTCAATCAAACTTGTTCATTTGCATTAATGAACATTGTCATTTTCAATTACAAACAATGAATGCACAAAACATGTCCCGAGATTCTCTAGTTGGTCTCTTAAGCATTGCAAACTAGCGTTTGTTTACCAAAAATCAGTGTAAACAAAAGGACAATCAAATTCTTGAATTTTGTTGTAAACCACCACTACACGTGTAATTATTTTATATTATGAATCACATGGTGATAAAAGTAAAATTCCTTGGGTGAGTTGGAAGGATGTTTGTCGCCCAAAGAAGGAGGGGGGTCTTGGAGTGAAGGATATCAAATGGTTTAACTTAGCTTTGTTAGCTAAATGGAGGTGGCGGCTTATGGTTGAAAATGGTATGCTTTGGCAAATGGTTTTGAAGGCGAAGTACGGTGAGGTTGATCGTATAAATTTGCCTCTTGGAAGGATTACTTTTTGTTCCTTATGGTGGAAGGATCTTGTCGAGTTAGGTGTGGGAAAAGATGTGGTGGGAGATTGGGTTCAAAAGCTCTTTGTCAAAAAAGTGGGAAACGGGGGTCGAACGAGTTTTTGGTCGGATCATTGGATTGGAGATGCACCTTTGTGTGAGAGTTTCCCTAGGCTTTTTAGGTGTTCTCTCCAATCATCGTGTGTTATTCAAGAGATGGGGGAGTGGGTGGGAGAGAGGTGGATTTGGCGTTTAAGGTGGAGGAGGACTTTCTTTGTGTGGGAGTTAAGTTCTTTCGAGAGATTGTTGGATTTGATCAATGGTAATTCAATCTCAAAAGTTGATGATTCGTGGTCTTTCGCTTTGGAAGGGAGCTTCTCCGTTAGTTCCGTATATTTGTTTTTATATTCTAACTTCTTCCCTCCTCCTTCGGTGTTGTTGGCTTCTCCGTGGTTGGTGGCTCGTGTTTGGAAAAGTTGGGCGCCATCTAAGGTAATTGTTTTTTCTTGGCAAACCCTTCTTGGTAGGCTTCCGACTAGAGTTAACTTAGCGCGGCGTGGGGTGGTCCAAAGAGGTGTGGGAGAATCTTGTGTGTGTGGTGCGGGAATTCCGGAGACGGAGAACCATCTCTTTGTTTTGTGTCCGTTGGCATGGGCGGTGTGGTGTCGGGTTTATAGTTGGTTTGAGGTAGTTACGGTATTGCCGGCGGATATTTCGTCATTGTTCGAGACTTTTCTTGTTTCTTGTAGGAAAGGAAAGAACGGTTGGAAAGGAGTTGTGATGATTTGGCAAGCGGTTATTTGGATGATTTGGAAAGCTAGGAATGAGGCCATTTTTCGGATGAAAGTTCTTGAGGTGGAAAGTATTTTCGAAGGAATCAAATATGTGTCTTGGAAGTGGTTCTTGGCTCTTAAGGGAAAGTCTCCTTGTTTATACTATGAATGGAGTACTAACCCCTTAGATTGTATTTTGAGGTAGTTTGTTTTTAGGCGGGTTGTGCCGGTTTTCTTCTGTGTTCTCTAGGCCTTTTTGCTTGTTCGGGTTTTGGTTTGAGTTCTTTCTATACTCATCCTCTTTGTAGGTGGAGTACTTCTTGTACTTTACTCATATTCATTAATAAAAAATTGCCGATTCAAAAAAAAACATCATATGCATCAAACACCTTATGATTAAAAATTCAATAATTTTTAGCTTTCTAAATCATCCTTGTTGTAAATTCCTTTTAAATAAAATTATACCAATAAGATTTTGATGTGTGGAGCAAAGTGATTAAGCAACCACGTATCAAAGAATATAGAGACAATGAATATTAATCCAACAATATGAAGCAAGAGAGATTATAGAGAAAGCAGTAAAAGACACAATAGTTTGTTTACCAAGTTCAGTCAAATTTCGACCTAATCAGGGGGAGCGAGCAGCCCTTCCGTTCTACTATTTCTAAAGTATCACTGTTACAATGAAACTCCCAATAAGGGTTACAAGAATTAGCCGTCAACCTAATCCTACCCTAATCCGCCCAAGTTTCTTCTCGTAACCTAGAAACTTAATATAGTGTTTCCAAGTTGAAGAATAAACAAGTATTTGTTTTTCCCATCTTCACTTGTATTTTTCCTTGGAGCTACATTCTTGCTCTCTTGTTTTTCTATGAAGAAACAACCTCTATTTATAGAGAAATATATCACTTAAAAATAGTAATAAATCTGCTTCGAAATAAAACAGAATCTCAATTTGTTTGAAATATATTTAATTTAAAACCAAACAAAAAAAATTTTTGTTTTCAAACATATCTAGTTTAAAAACAAACATAATCTTTGTCCCTGATTTTCAAGTCAATCTTCACAATATCACCAACCAAATGACTTTAAAGCTATATTTGATCTTCAAAAAACACATCTGAAGACCACTGAAAATGCGAGCATGAGAAAGAGCACTATTGGGACGAGCGCTTTGAATACCCAACCAATTTCGTACTGCATACCACACCCTATGAGAAACCTCACAAACAAAAAAAAAATGTGATAAAGGCTCAGCTTAACCAAAATCAAGACTACAAAATAGAGATCTAGCATTCACAATTTCTCTCCTTATATAATTAAGTTGTCTTTTATTGGTAGGCGGTCTGCAAAAAAGAAGCCAAGCATAAACTGAAACCTTCGAAGGTACAATTTTGATCCAAACAAAATTAGTTTGTCTCTCATCTCATCTGAAGTGTCGTCGGCCACGTCTCTCGTCAAAGACAAATAAATTTCCTTAACTAAAAATGACTCAAGAGTTTACAATTCTCCACATTCACCTGTAAGAAATATTATTCTGCAAAACAAAGTAATGTAATAAAGCACAACAATTCTCCAACAATTCCTCCATGTTCGCTCTACTTTTTTCGATATTTTCCTAGAAAAAGTGAAACCTTTAATAAAACACTGATTATATAAAATATCAACCTTGTCTCCACCATTGCTCTAAAGAATGCTGCCCAAGATTCGTATCTCATGAGCGACATTTGAGTTGCAAATTTGCCTAGTAGGGGTTTGATCAATTGTAATACGAGCCATAGGCGGATCTAATGCCCGGCATGTCCGGGCACTTTTGTCGGGATTTGGCAGGGGTGGTGCTAAATAGTGAGGTCAAATTACAACAAATGTATAAATATGGTCCATTCAATTATTTTATTTTTTGGTACAATGGTCCATCCAATTATTATTCTTGGTTAAACAGATACTATATAGTTTAAGTTCATTTTTTTAATGAAGTTGCAGTGTATATGTGTAGCACTGTAACCTGATGCGATATATGAAGAAATATTAGAATTTATCTATTACAGTATTATATGATGATGGATCATTTGACTTCGTTTAATATTTTATTATTCACAATGAATTTCATCAATCTAACCGTTAATTATTATTATTATATATCAATGATTAATTATATACATTTTTATATAAATCTGAAATCGGTAGATATATAATCTAAGTATTGATATTTACTTGTGTATCTTAAGAGTTTATTATACGTTCATTTGAAATTATTTAATGATGAATCAAATGAATTTTAAAATTTCATAAAACTTGTATAGTTGATCTATTCAATAAGAACTTTTATTTAGAAGGTTGGATTGGTGAAATTCATCGTAAATAATAAGATATTAAGCTGAGTAACTCATCTCAAAGTTACTCCTAGAGTCAACGGATTCCTTCTATTTTATTTAAATTAAAAATATTCTATAGTTCTAGCCAATTAAAATCCGCCTCCATTAGTAGTGTCATAGACAATATGTAAATCTCATAAAATATAAAAAATAAGATACTAATATAACTTGATCATTATATTGATCTTTTATAAAGAAATATGTTTATAATTTTTAAGTTTCTTACATAATAAAACAGCTAGCAAAGAAAAACACTTAATAGAAAAAAGTACCAAAAACAACGGTTTTCCATCTTTGGTTGCCGTTTTAGATAAAAACCGTTGCAAAAGGAAAAAGCAACGCCTTGGTTTGCCATGGGCAAAAAAACATTCTCGTAGCTTGAGGAAGCGGTTTTTCTGCATTACGCGCCACAGTTGGTTGCAATGTCGTAGAACAAAAATGTTGTTAGTGTTATTAATTTGAGCATATCTAGCCCCATACGTATATGCCTCCTTTCATTTTCTTTAAGCGTACTGAGGAACCAACCCGCATGACCAGTGTGGATATATTTAACCTTAGCTTGCTTTTACTTCTATATATGCTTCTTTTTTTTTTGACGGATCTATATATGCTTCTTGACGATTTAATCTTTCACATAATGCAATAACCATATTTTTTGTTTAATAAAAAAGTGATACCGTATTTAAGGAATTAATGCAACATTAATTTACTTATGGCAATAATTGTAGCCAGAGTTTTCATGTTGAGGAATGAAATAGTTGAAATTGAACGTGATAGGTGGGTAGTCTTTCTGGTATGCTGTGATACTCTCTGGCTTCCAACCATCTGAACCAATCCTAGCTAAATACATACTACAAATTTTGCCTATACAATGCCCCTCCAACTTAAATGGAACCGTTGTGCACCGCTTGAACTCGAACTTTCCAATAATAGGTCCATCCAGTTGTGCAAGAAGCTGAAATATAAGTTGTTTTCATAAACTATTATAGAAAACTTATGTGAATGAACTGAAAATATAACTTATGGACATGTTATAAAATGTTTCTATAACCCTCACGAATACTTATGTTGACAGATAAATCTAAGTAAATCCAAACAAATGCTTAATATATTTTGTAAGAATTTAGAAAATAATAGGCAACTTAGGTAACTAGGATTTAAAACAAAACTAGGGTTGTCAAATAGGCTTGACATGATAGGAAAGTCTATTAACCCATATAATATGTTAGCTGAATTGAACCGTAAAACAACCCAAAAATAGTTGTGCCTTTTTACCTGAGTGCAATTTGTTCAGAAAAAATTGAAATGGGTCAGGTTGAGCTCACTCTTTAGGTTTCAAAATTAATAGTAATAAATATTTTATAATTATCATCTAATTTTAAAATCGTTAATTAAAATTAAATTCAATGCGTAAACTTCATAAAAATAAATATATTCAGCTAAAAAAATGTAAGATCCAAAATTTTAAACTTCAAAACTCTTAATTTGATTCAATATAATTGAAGGAATATAACCCCAAATCTACTTGATATTTGATGTTAGTGTAAAACAAACTTACATTTGAATCCAATATATTATTATAGCTCATCAAATAGATAATTGTGAAGATATAATATATCAAAGTGACAAAAAATAATGAGAGAACATAATAGAACCTCATTGCCATCAGCATCTCCAATGGAAATTCCGATTGCATCTGTTGTTAATGGTGGAGACTTGCAACTTGTTTTTACGTTGATCTGATAAACGCAGCTACCATCGATCAATGTAGTCTCATTAATCTGTAACATATAGCCTTTTATTAAAGATATATACAATGAAATTATATGAAATTATTTAAGATACACATTCATGTGTAAACTCTTGAGTCTTGACTAAACCTTTTGGGAGAAACTAAAAGCTTTTTGTTATTGAATATGTTATTCTGAATCATTTTAAATATTTTGAAGTAAAAATAAAAATGAGAATATACGATTGATTTACATGTTGTATGGAATGGTTAAGTATGGAAGATCGATTTATTTGAGGGCGAGTGACAAATGTTGGTGTTGCATGAGAGAATGCAATAATGATGGCAAATGTTAGGATTAAGGTAAGAGCTTTCATGGTTTAGTCGGTTTAATTACTTCTAACCCCTTTTTTTGTGCATCAGAGAGAACTGAAGAGAAGAGAAGAGAAGAGAAGCATAAACACATAATTGGTGTTAGATATAGCTAGGTTTCTATTTAAACATTAGAAAGGCCAAGGGGAATATATTTAAATACACCGTCAAATGTA